>VCAZ01000117.1:892500-1440620 GCA_005784505.1 Bagarius yarrelli | reverse complement strand
CTTTTCCTTTCAGACTAATAAAACTGAGGGTTTTTTAAATTTATAATGGATTATAAACAGACATACAGACAGACAGACAGACAGACATTACGAGTCTAAAATCTTAGTGGTGTTTGCAAGAGCGTGACTGTAACACATGTTCCTGTTTAGGAAACAAGATTAAGATGCTAAATGCTAACAAAAAACAAGCAACCACTAACCACTTGACACAAAACTACACACAAAACACAACTAACTAATCCCACGTAACAGTTACAAATCCCTAAAATCCACAATTAATGAATACCCAACATCAGTCACTACACAAAAACCACTTACACATCCAATACACATCAACTGCTACAGAACCTTCTAATCCCCCACCAAGTCACTAAAACACTTACTAATGTCATACCAAAACTTACACACCTAAAAAACTAATCCCTAATGTTTAGTTAGCAAATAATAATCCCGAAACCAAACATTTCTAATCCTCAACACTTCTAAATATTAAATATCAAACCCAAAAATACTAATCCCATACATGAAATTAGTCATTCCTAATAATCACATTTACTAAACAAGATTAATCCCCAAATCAAACCCCTTCGTATCCCCATCAAGTCACTAAAACACTTCTAATCCCAAATCTCATGTCATTAAACCAACCAAAAGCTACTAATCCCACACACCAATTAACTAATCCCTGCTGTTTAGTCAGCTGACACCAAACAGCTCTAATCCTCAACACCCGTAAATCTTAAACATCACCAGGCGACAAACCAAAAAGGACTAATCCCAAATATCGAGTCCCATTAACCAAAAATAACTAAAGCTGAACATCAAGAGTGCCTTAATATTCACAGTTAGAAGAACATCACTAACCCCCAAATCCATCAGTGCAGTCCTACTAATCCCCACTATCTACAGCACGTAAAACCAACACAAACTATAACTACATCAAAAACATCAGAAACACCTGTGAAAACAGGTTCAACCAAACCGTTCAGCTCCACAGGCAGAGGAACATCAGCTACGACCAAATGATACCCGCTAAGGAAACTCCAAAAACCTGCCTCAGAATCAGAAGAGCCGTCTGACGAGTGACATCATACCTGCCCTGTGTGAAGCGTGACATCATACCTGCCCTGTGTGAGGCGTGACATCATACCTGCCTAGGGTTTTAAGAGAATAAAGTTCTGATATAAAGCAGATCAGACTTCCTTCTCTCACACACACACACACACACACCATAACTACCTAGAGTAGAATCCTCTCCACATATAATCTCTCTAATCTGTCTCTCCACTCGTCTTTCTCTCTCTGAAAAGTGGATGGACAGAGCGGTGTAAACTTGCCTGAGGCACGCGCTGCTTGGTACGAAAGATATGCCTCCACATGTCCGAGCCCAATGTAGACACACACACACACACACACCAATAAACACACTTACAGCGCGGACAAACGCTCACATACACAAAAACACAGATATACCCACACGAACAGTCAGAGTGAAAAAGGGGAAATGCAAACATAAATGGCTAACTGTGTGTGTGTGTGTGTTTGCGTGTGTTAGAAAGTTCCGTTATTTATTTCCACGTCACTCTCTTCTCTCTAAGAACTCACAAGTAACATTGCAACACACACATCTACCCAAACACACCGAGGAAACAGAAAATGTGACGATGTAAAAACGATGTTTCAGAAACTCTGCGTGTGTGTGTGTGTGTGTGTGTATGCGCGTGTGTGCATGGATTCATTCATGCCGTCAAGCATTTATGGGACTAGCACCTGCACAAAGATGTTAATAGTGTGCACACACACACACACACACACACACACACACACACACACACACACACACTTTCTTAGCTGCAATCCATTATCGGACTCTACAGCTCTCTGGTTTCTAAAGTTAAAAATAAAATTAAAATAAAGGTCTATTTCCCCAGTTGACCACAAGGGGTCAGGCCAGTATTCCAATACAGCTCTAACCCTGCATGAAACAGCATCCACTTCCTCTCATCCAGCACTACCAGATCAGGAAAAAGAGGTGAAAGAAATGACTTATAACGCATTTAATGGCGCATTAAAATTACACAGCGAAAATTCTGTCTGTGCTGAAGTTCCTCCGCTGTTAAAGGTCAGTGGATCCTGTGATATTTCCTCACATGCCGTCTCTCATCTGTGGGACTCCAGTCGAAGCTGGGTGAAGCTGGTGTAAACAGTAAAGCTACAAATCCTCACATATGTAAGTGAAAAGAACCCTTTAGTGATTTTACTCAGAACTTCTTTAAACATGTCTTTCATTAAACACACACACACACACACACACACACACACACACACACACACACACATACACATACACACACACGCATACACACAATCTCTGCCTGCATTAACAAGTCACAGCAGGCAAAGATTTCTTTACTTCAAAACTTTCACACACATAAGACCAACACGCCCACACGCCCACACACACACAAAGACACTCTATTTCTCTCTTAGACACTTTCCCTGGAAGTGTGTAAGTAAACATTTCTTTCCCGCTCTCATTCCTTCTGTAAACATTCAGTACGTTAATTTCAACATTTCTAACAAACAGGAAAAAAAATCCAGCTGTGTTCGCAATCATTTCTTCTCACAAACCACTGTGAACACGCAGCAAACACGCACAACGGCTTCCGCAGACGCACACGGCACAACGGCTTCCGCACGCCAACGGCTTCGCAGACGCACAACGGCTTCCGCAGTCGCACCACACCCCCTCCGCAGTCGCACCACACCCCCGCAGTCGCACCACCCCTCCACCCCTCCGCAGTCGCACCACACCACCATCCGCAGTCGCATCCACCACCCCCGCGTCACACTCCTCATCACACCACCCTCAGCAGTTCACCACACCACCCTCCCCACACACACCTCCCCTCCCCCCCCCCCGCAACCCCCCCCATCCCCCCCACCCCCCACACAACACCACACAACACCACCCTCCGCATCACCCCAACACCTCCGCAGTCACACACCACCACACCTGCAGTCACACACCACCACACCCTCCGCATACAACCACACCGCAGCACACCACACCCTCCGCAGCACCACACCTCCGCCCCACACACCCGCACTCGCAACACACCTCCGCACACACACCCCTCGCAGTCACACACCACCACATCCGCAGTCGCAGCACCACACCCTCCGCAGTCACACCAACCACCGCAGTCACACCAACCCTCCGCAGCACACCAACACCCTCTGCAGTCCACCCACCACCTCTGCAGTAACACACCACCACATCTGCAGTCGCACCACACCACCCGCAGTCGCACACACACCTCCGCAGTCACCACCCACCAACCCTCCGCAGTCACACCACACCTCCGCAGTCACACCACACCCTCCGCAGTCACACCACACCAAACCACCCCCACACAGCAGCCAACCGCTTGCAAAGTCTCTCCAGTGTTTTTTTTTTTTTTTTTGTATGGTAATGTTAATGTTAAAAGCTTCTTCAAGATTATACAAAATCCTCTGAAATTCACACATCGCAGGTTGCCAGATTTCTCCTGGGGCCATTTAATACTACAATAAATTACACTGATGTCATGAAACAAATACCGTAATAATGCAGGTTAAATTGCAATAAGTGAAACAAGTAAAAGCGTTCCGGCCTTCATTTGCATTCTCTAACGTTATTTTATGATGCAACAACTGGAAATTTACGCATGTAAAAACCCACCGCTTATGCACACACACACACACACACACACACACACACATCCACAGTCACATTGCAAGCTCACTGTTAAGCGTTTTCTTAATGCCGCTTAGTCAAAAGCTCGTTAACATTTAAAACTCACACAGGCATCGAATTCATCTCATCCGAATCAATGTCAGGAGCACATTAGGGTCAAAAGTTAACACAAGATACACACTAACGAGGGTAAGAAAGAATAGTAGGGAAAAAATACTCGAATTGCTAATTAATGAAGCTGCTTAGAAGAAACCTGGCCAATCAGAATCTGGGTTAAGCCTCATGCTGGTCCTGATTGGCTGTCCTCAATGTGGAACGATGCAGTCCCAAAGGGACATGAAAGAACGTATGTGTTTGTGGGAATAAAATTTTTATGACGGCAGAAGTGAACTAATAAAAGGGGAAGACAGAAAAAGAAAAGAAGAGAACAAAAAATGTGAGACACATTTTCAAATAATAAAAAAATAAATAATAAAACAAAATGTACGACGCTCCTTTTCAGAGTGACTGAGCAGTTAAAGGGGTTAAGGGCCTTGCTTAGGGGCCCAGCAGTGGCAGCTTGGTTGTCCTGTTAACTAAACCCATAATCTTTTGATCTGCAGTCCTTTATACACCCAGCAGGCATATAAAGACAAAGAATGGCGAGCAAAAGAAAAAAAAATTGGCTGCGTAGTAACCATAGTGATATGGATGAGCTCAGTAACCATGACAACGCACCGCTGTGTGATAGCATCACACACTTACTAAGGAGGAAAGGATGAACGAAGGAGCGTGATTTGTGAAACCGTGACCGTTTTGTTTTCTACGGCTTTTCGCTTTTGGCAATGTGGACCGCCGTCTCAATCAATGAAAAGCGTGTGATAGAGGAGGAAAAAAATATTAACCTTGTGAAGTGAGGCAAGATAACGGATCGCTTCAGTTATATTTACTGATCCAGAGGAAACCATGTTCTGCTGTCATAGCATGAATGTAAAAAAATAATCGAGCCTGTTCCGAATTTTTAAGACGGTGTGTAAATGTGATTGATATAACGTGTGTGGGTGTGTGGGGGGGGGCATTTATTATTGTAACAGTCAAGATTCGGCATGCATAGGGGCAGTTTAAGTTTAACGATTAAGTTGTTGATCTGGAGACCAGGAAGACCTGGGTTTGAGCCCCACCACAGCCAGCCAGCCACTGTCGGGTCCTTGAGCAAGACCCTTAACCCTTTCTGCTCCAGGGCCACCGGTTCATAGCTGACCCTGTGCTCTGACCCCCAACCTACTAAAATGGGATACATGAAAAAAGAATTTCACTTTGCTGTGAAAAGTATGTGACAAAAATATAAAGGCTTTTACATTTTTACATTAACAACGGCAAAATTTTTACTTCACCTGTTGGACATCACTGCCACTAATGCCTACATAGTGCACAAAGAGCTATATGACTTGATGGAACATGACTTATGGCAGAACTATGTGACTCATCACAGAAAATGGCACCAAAACAGACCAGTTGTGAACATGTGCCATTTCCTGGAGCTGAGGTAGCTTCAGATCCCAGCCATATCGCCACTGCTGGTCCATGTCCACCATTATCTCTGTTTATATATGTACAAAGCAAATTAAAAATAGAGGGTCTCGACGGCTTCTCATTCTTACTATTATGGTCTGTTAGGAGGCTGATAGTCCTTGAGGGGGGCCGTCTTCGTTTCCTCAGGTATGAGTGATAAGAAGATCTCCGCTCCACCGCCTTCAGTACTCAAAGCTCTTGTAAAAAAAAATTTTTAGTGTGTGTTTTCTGGCCTTATTTTGATAAAGTAAATGTTTAACTAAATATATATAAACGCTACTTTTTTTACAATAAAAATGTGCATGCATGTGGCTGATATATTATTGTAGCTTAGTGTGTGCTGTATTTATTGTTATTATACACAATTAATTTTTTATTCCGGGGGCCTAAAAAAAAAGCAGAAAAATCATTTTCCAGACTCTAGAGGGTTAACTCTTGCGCTAGGGACAGGCATAATTAATCGATGATCGATATGGGATTGTTAAGAATTTGGTTGATTATAATGAATTAAGTTCACTGACTGTTCTGGACTGGCGGAAAGTGAATGGAGTTTAGTTTCCAGAAAGAAAGAGAGAGAGAGAGAGAGAGAGAGAGAGAGAGAGAGAGAGAGAGGGAGCTCTGCAGGTGTGAATGTGTGTTTCAGTAGTCACAGAAATCGTGTTTAGTTTGTGCAGGTCGTTGCAATGCTGGAATACAATTATTGAGTCTGTGAAAGCGTACAACTTCATCCCATCACAATGACAATTAAAGCCCAAATGTAACAACTACATTTGTTTTTTTTTTGTGGCGTTGCTGGAAGTAGCAGAGCTGAAGATGTTGAGGTTTTCTTTGGGAGTGACGAGGTTGGACAGGATTAGGAACGAGTTCATCAGGGGGACGGCCTCATGTTAAATGTTTGGGAAAGAAAGTCAGGGAAGCCAGATTGAGCTGGTTTGGACATGTACAGGATGTTAGAAATGAAGCTACCAGGCAGAAGGCAAAGAGGAACACCAGAGAGGAGGTATATGGATGCGATAAGCGAGGACATGAAGTTAGTGTGTGTAAGTGAAGAGGATGTAGAGAATGGGGGTAGGTGGAGACAGATGATTCGCTTTGGCGACCCCTAAGAGGGAACAGCCGAAAGGAGGAGAAGAAGAAAGCTAACATGCTAATGTTAGCATTCTTATTTGTCAACAAAATAGACCATCACGAAACTGGAGCAAAACTGTTTTACCCAGCGTGCATTGTGCTGCTTCAGGTTGCACCTAATTGCATTATTTTATTGCAACAAAAACCTAAAAAACTGCAAACTGCAACACTTTTTTTTTTTTTTTTTTTTTTTTTTTTTTAGCAAAGATGCTGTAGAATCAGTCGTTTTAACCTGCAACAATTTAAAAAAAAGCCGCAAAATGAAAAATGAATAAAGGTTACGCTTAAAAAAATAAATTAATTAATCAATAATCGATTGTTAATTTTCCTGATTATCAATCAAAGAAAATTGATTCGAATTCCCCTTCTTAGTGCAATAAAAGTCCCTCTCTTCTCTCACCCACACACACACAACACCCCACACCACACACACACACACACACACACACACACACACACACGCTTAATTAGACAATAAAAGCATCGAACCACTCTCCTTCTTACACACACACACACACACACACACACACACACACACACAGCACACCACACCCACACACACACACACACACACACCACACACACACACACACACCACACACACACACACACACACACACACACACACACACACACGCTTGGAGGACGTTTGATGATTGGAGGACGTTTGGTGATCGGTGTCTGCAACAAGGTGCCTGATTTAAGCCAGGAGTAGCTTAATTAGACAATAAATCCATCAAACCACTTTCCCTCTGTCTCACACACACACCAGACACAGCGCCTCACACACACCAGACACAGCGCCTCACACACACCAGACACAGCGCCTCACACACCACTCGGCAATCAATATCAGCAGCTCGATTATGACTACAGCGAACGCTGGTACATTCTAAAATCGAGCAATGCAATAGAAGACGTATGTTGCAATCGCACAGCTTATTTCTGTTATTCATTTAAGAACACAGGAAGTGTGAAACTGAAGCAGGGACATGGTGTCCCGGGGTAATAAAGCCCGACTCTCCTATAAGCACTGAAATCTACAGTATATTATATTGGTTTAATGCCCCTTTTCTAATTTTGATCTAATTTTGTATAGAGGAAAAAGAGAGAGAGAGAATGGTTCGAAGAGAGAGAAGGGGGGAACAGAGGAGGGGGTAGAGAGAGTTAGAAGGAAGAGGGAAAGAAAAAGAGAGAGAAAAAGGGGAAAAGAATAGGAAAGGAGAGAAAAAAAAAAAAGAGGGAAATAAAGAAAGAGAGAAAGAGTGAAAGAGTAAAAAGGGAGAGGCGGAGTAAGAGAGAGAGGGAGAGAAATAGAGCGAAAGAAGGGAGGAGAGAGTAAGAGAGAGGGAGAGAGATAGAGCAAGAGAGAGAGAGAGGTGGGAGTGTGAGAGAGAGAAAGAGAGAGGGAGAGAAATACGCAAAGAAGAGGGGAGAAGAAAGAGGGAGGAAGGGTAGGGAAAGAGAGGGAGAGAAATAGAGCGAAAGAAGGAAGGAGAGAGTAAGAGAGAGGGAGAGAGATAGAGCAAGAGATAGAGAGAGAGAGGTGGGAGTGTGAGAGAGAGCAAAGAGAGAGGCGGGCGAGAAATACAGCAAAGAAGAGGGGAGAGAGAAAGAGGGAGGACTGGGTAGGGAAAGAGAGCCCCTCGCGGAAGGAATCGGCGCGAAGAAAGGAATCGCGGAGAGTCCGCGCGCTCGGCGCGCCTGCGCGCTCCAGAGGCGCATCGCGTTGGGAGGGAGTGTGAGACGAGGCCTCGCGCGGGAGAGCCCTCCCGGCAAAGCCGGGGTCGCGAGAGATGTGCGGCCGGAACAGACCGCGCGGCGAGAGAGCGCGGGGGTCGGACCCAAGCCCTAAAGCCGAGCGATGGATAAAACAACCCGAGAGGAAGAGAAAGGAAGAGTAGAAGAGAGAGTTGTGTGTGTGCGTGTGTGTGTGTGTGTGTGTGTGTGTGTGTGTGTGTGTGTGTGTGTGTGTGTGTGTGTGTGTGAAGGTCTAAAGGGCGCGTTTCTGTAGGCGATAAACAGGTGATAAATTACCTTAATGATGTGTTATATAACCAAACTTCACACTTTAATCTGTTTATTTTAAAAACCGCTTATGGAAAATCAGGGAGCCGGAGTTAATTCCTGGAATGACTTATCACTTAAATACACACCCACACACACACACACACACACACACACACACACACACACACAGCTAATATGTTTATTACGATTAATTCAGAGACTCATTTGCAGTGTGCGCGTGTGTGTGCGTGTAGAAGCAGTTTGCCTTTAACATAAAGGTCACACTTAAATCTGAACAAGAGTTGCTGAAAAACAACCCTATAATAATGCCCCCCCACACACAACCATCAGCAGAAAGAGGTGAGAGAAAGAGAGTAAGAAAGAAAGAAAACGCGAGAGAGAGAGAGAGAGAGAGAGAGAGAGAGAGAGCTTAAACAAGGAGAAAATGAGAAGGAGAAAGACAAGAGAGAAAAAAAGTCAAAGGAAAGGAAATAAATGCTAGAGAGAGAGAGGAAAAAGAAAGTAAAAGAGGTGGAGAAACAGATAAAGGACTCTGAGGGGATGAGTGTGGTGTAAATCATCAGTGTGGTGGTATTTACACTTGTTTATTTCTGCGGGATGCCGACTATCAGGAAAA
This sequence comes from Bagarius yarrelli, assembly GCA_005784505.1. NCBI lineage: Eukaryota > Metazoa > Chordata > Actinopteri > Siluriformes > Sisoridae > Bagarius > Bagarius yarrelli. The sequence goes on along the minus strand of VCAZ01000117.1, from coordinate 1,431,555 downwards.
ACGGCAGAGATGTACAGGCAGAGAGAGGGAGAGAGAGAGAGAGAGAGAGAGAGAGAGAGAGAGAGAGAGAGAGAGAGAATCCATCAGTCTTATAAACTCAGGAGTGTAATGTACTTCAAGCCTGGATGACTTTTCTCATTTCTTCCAGACTCTAATGGCTGTCAGAGAGCGTGTGTGAGTGAGGGAGAGAGAGAGAGAGAGAGAATAGAAAGGATGAAATATGAGGGGACAGAGAAAGAGAGAAAGGAGTAAAGAGAGAGAAAGAGTAAGAGTAAGAGAGAGGGAGAAAGTGATGTACTGTGGAAGTCTGAAGGACTCTATCATGAGCTGATAATTGGGTCGATAAACATCAACCTTGAGAATCTTCGTTTCTGATTGGCTAACAGGAGGAGTGCAAGAGTGTGTGTGTGAGAGAGAGAGAGAGAGCAAGAGAAAGAGTGCAAAAAGAGTGCAAAAGAGAGTGCAAGAGTGAGAGCAAGAGAGAGTGCGCAAGAGAAAGAGTGCAAAAAAACCAGACTGACAGACCCACAGACCGACCGACACACAGACACACAGACCGACCCACAGACACACAGACCAGATGACAGACACACAGACACACAATAATGTCTGAGCTCAAGTGCTTTTTCTACATTTTTCTACAAATGAGCTGTAATGTGACAAATCACACACACACACACACACCCCTCAGTGTTTATAATAAACTCTATCCATCTGACAGACCGGCAGTCAGCTCAGCTACACTGCAGCACTCTGCAGCATGTGACAAGATGATGTCATCATATCAGCAAGGCTGAAGCAGGAAGTGATGTCATTCTCAAGCTGACACAGCACCTACATAAATAACCAGCAACATATGCACATGGCATCAAGGCTGAGTCAGGATGAAGGGATAAAGTGAGAGCTGAAGTGTGAGCGAAAGAGTGTGTGTAAAAAGAGCACAAGAGAAAGAGATAGAGAGTGCAAGCGTGAGAGAGAGAGAGAGAGAGACAGGCAGAAATGTCCTGGAATAAATGATAAAAAAAAAACAGAAAGAAGAACTTCAACCGAAGCTCGGACCTCCATCTCTTTTTTTCAACATCACACCACTTCCTTTCTTTATCAAACCCGTCCTCTGTGTGGTGTGTGTATCAGACTGGAAGCCTTGGCACATGAACAGGAAATGGATGGATTGAAATGTAATACGCTCTGCAGTAAAATGCGACTGGCTCTTTATACACACACACACACACACACACTTTATTTCCATTTCAGCATTTGGCAGCCTCCCCTATACCAGGCCCTCATTTCTCTTCTTTTTCTTTATCCACTGAGCAGTTAAGGGGTTAAGGGCCTTGCTCAGGGGCCCAGCATTGGCAGCTTGGTGATTCTGGGACTCAGTAGCTGATTCGATACTTACACTGAGCTACCACTTCCCCCAGGTCACATGACCCCTTTTTACCACATGATCCAGGTGGTGTTTAGTCTCTGCTGTTACTCGCACGGACAATCATCCTACTGTCTACAGAAAACACACTGCCTGCACACGTCAACGGAAAAATACACTGAGAAAAAACAGCTTTGCAGTGTGTGTGTGTGTGTGTGTGTGTGTGTGTGTGTGTGTGTTAGTTCCACCACAAGTTCTGTCTCATCTTGCACATTGTATTGGAATGTTAAGTATTTGACCCCATCTCCTTCTGGTGTTGAGTGCATATGGAGTTCTGTCCACTTTCCCCCTCTCACCCACACACACACACACACACTATCAGAAACACTATCTCCACCTAGTACTCTATACGCCCCCTTTTACCAGCACCTTTTTTTCCCAAAACACACACCCTAGCAACACAAACACACAGCCGTGTGTGTGTGTGCATGGGTGTGTTCATATCCTTTAGTGATATGGTAACTTTAAGCTACTGCCCGTAAAAAAGCATGAGCTCAAAGAACACACACCCCACATCACCTGACTGAACATGAAGGCTCAGCCGTGGTGACGTGTTGCCGTGGAGACTGCGGGACTGTTGGAAGTAGAGAACTAGCAGAAAATAACACCGACGGCGTGTCCACACTTCTAGTTTGGTTCATTTCTTCCTGGACCATAAAGGAAATGAATACATTTGGTTCTGGTCCACTAAGTGTTCACACTCGCATTTTTGACAAGGAACTTAAAGATAAACGACCTAAAGTTCACAACATGACAGACGAGCATGAATTTTACGATGGAACGTAGCATCCGCAATATAGCATAAGCATTCTGTCCTTTGAAATCAGAGAATCGTGATGTCACATCCTGGTCGACATCCTGATTTTGGTCTGTTTTGTGTCCTTATTTCAATCGAATTAATTGTTTGATGCTCACCAGGGTTCGACTGTCAGCGTTCAGACCTATACTGAGCAATCGCACCAAAGTTCGTTTTAACCGAACCAAACCGGACAAATGTAAAGACACCGTGAAATAAATGAGAGTTTGGTCAGTTTGCTGTTCTATCCGTAACGTGGGTGTTCTAGGACTGGGGTCTTATGTTACTTCTAACACACCCTTGTTAGATTCCTCATGTACAAGAAGTTTGTCATGTTTCCATCAGACTTTCTGTTTACACCACCTGCATTTCTGCTGACTTCAACAGTTAATTCAGGGACCTAAAACGTGGATTTAGAGGTTTCTAAACTTGTGTTAGTTGCAGTGTAGTAAAGATAAAGTACAGTACGCATACTATTTACATTTACAGCATTTGGCAGATGTTCTTATACAGCGCGAGCTGCCTCCAGAACCTTCTCCTGAAAACCGCACCTGGAGTTGCCCATGGCGATGCCCAGAAAGCTGCACAGAGAAAGGTCTCTAAACCTGCCTGTGGAACCACCCCTGGAGCCGCCTAAGGAACCTGTCTTTAGAACTGCCCAGAGAGATGTCTCCAAACAGCCAGTGGAACCATCCCTGGAGCCTTCTGAGGAACCTGCCCTTAGAATTGCCCTTGGATCTGCCTCTGAGCCTGCCACTAATAACTGCTCCTGGAACTGCCTTTGCAGATCCATCTGAGCCTGCCACCAAACTGGCCCAAGAAATGCACCTGGAGTTACTCACGAGGATGACACTGGACTTGCCACCAAAGCTTCCCAAGGAGCTTCCTTCAGAACATGCCACTAATAGATGCTTCTAAAACTGTCCTAGGAACTGCCTTTGGAGATGCCTCTGAACCTGCCCACTTTAACAGTTTCTGAAAGCCGCATCCGCAGAAGAAATGTAGATTCAGAATAGGTGAGCTGAGAATAATCCTAATCATTACGCCAAATATCAGCTAAAGTGGGGTTAAAGCATGACATCACATACTCTGGAGCGATGAGTCACACTTTACTCCCTGGTAGGCTGATGGATGTGGGTGAGGGTGTGGTGGATGCCAGGAAAACGCTACCTATGGGAAGGTATCCGACCAACCGTAATGTTTTATGGAGAAGTGATGATTTGCGGCTGTGTTCCACAGTTCCAGTGAAGTTACATTTACATTATTTAGCACACGTTATTTATCCAGAGCGACGGACAAAAGTGCTTTAAGAAAACTGATACAATGGATCACAAAACAAAGTGTAACAACCCACAAAACTGTAGAAAAGAGCAGCAAAGTTATCGCCCCAGCATGCAAAGACATTTCAGAAAACTGTTTGCTTCCAACTCAGAGGTGACTGTGTGGGGGACAAAGCTTCATGATGTTCAAGCATGTCTGCCCCATGGGGCACGACGCCAGATCCTTGAACTTGAGTTTCCTGCAAAGAATCCTAGAACTGCTCTTGGAGATGCCTCTGGAGCTGCACAGAAAAAGATCTCCAAACCTGCCAGTGGAACCACCCTGGAGTCGCCTAAGGAACCTGCCCTTAGAACTGCCCAGAGAGATGTCTCCAAACCTGCCAGTGGAACCGCCCCTGAAGCTGCCTAAGGAACCTGCCCTTAGAATTTCCTGTTGAGCTGTCGCTGGCCTCCGACCTCAACCCTATTAGACCCCTTTAGGATAAAGTGCTAGAGTGTTAATTCCGTGCTCCAATAATCAGTTCCTGACCTCACAAAGCTCACTAGAATTAATTTTATCTAATCTAAAAATTAGTTTTAAGGAACATACGACCAGACTGAAAAAAATCACAACACAATATCTGAGAATAAACACAGGAAGTGTGTGTGTGTGTGTGTGTGTTTTACCTGGAAAAAAAGATATGACCATGAATGCAGCGTGTGTGTGTGTGTGTGTGCGTGTGTGTGTGTGCGTCAAACACTTTGTGTGCACAGTTGCCCACTCGACTTCTCTCACTAGCCGCTTAGTCATTCTGACAAACAATCAAACAAACGAGTGAGCAATCAGACAGAGATTAGAGTGAGAGTGAGCGGAGCTGCTGTGATACTACACAACACAAACACCACCTGCTCAAATCCATTCACTCACTCACACACACACACACACACGGCCGTCATCGTGCAGTCGTCATGTCATTTAGTGGATCTCGTGCTGCACGCGGTAACAGACTGGGAGTGACGCGGCTTCACAAGCAGATGGACATCACCGACATCCTTCCGGTCTGAACCGCCTTAAATATCACAGTTTACACAGTTCATCAAGCTTCACACTGTGCCGAGTGACAAGCTCACAGACATTTTACATCTTAGCCAAATTAGCCTAAAAGTAACTGTGGGAAGAACTTGAAGAGGAGGAACGAGAAGGAATCAGAGGAAAGAAGAAAAAATGAGAAAGTAGAAGAAAAAAAGTAGAGGGAGAAAAAAAAAAAAAAAGATGATGAGAAAGAAGAAGAAGTAGCAGAAGGTGAAGAAGAGGGAGAAAAAGATATGAAGGTGGTGAAGGAGAAAGAAAGTAGACGAAGAAGGAGTAAAAAGGAGGACAGGGAATAAAAAAAGGAGAAACGCAAGAGAGAAAAAGAAGAAAACAAATAAGGAACCGTAAAGGAAAAAAGAAAAAAGAAGAAGAACAACAATATGATTGAGGGTAAGAGGAGGAGAAGGAGAAGAAAAGGGGAAGAGGTAAACAGAAGAAGAAGGAAAAGAAGAACAACACTCAAAGAAGTAAAGGAGGAAAAGAGAAAAAAAGAAAAAGAGAGGGAGAGGAATAAGGAGAAATAGGAGAACATGTTAAAGAAAAAAGAAGAAGGGGAGAAGATAAAAAAAAAAAAAAAAAAAAAAGAAAAACAACAAGATCATGGAGGAGAAAAAAGAGAAGAGGAAAACAGAAAAAGAAGGAAAAAGAATGAGAACATGTGGAACCAGAAAGAGAAAAAAACAGGAGAAGAGCAGGAGAGGAAGAAGAAAAAGAGGAGAACCCGTACAGGGGAAAGGAAAGAAGAAGAAAAACAGAAGAAGAAAAACATCAACAACATGATGATCAAGGAGAGGAGAAGGAAGGGGGCAAAAAAATAAAAGAAGGACAAGAAAACAAAGCAGGGAGGAAAGTGGAAAAAGAAGAATAAGGGGGGGTAATTAAATAATATTGAATAATAGAAAGGAAAGAAATAAGAAATAGAAGAAGAAGTGGAAGAAAAAGAAGCCGCAGCAGGAGGGAAACAAGTTTAGCTTTAGTTTAGAGTTATAGAAAATTTGCTAATTTAATTAATTAAAATCTTCAGATTAAATGGCGGGAGTTTCCGTGTGTCCTGCTCGAGTCCATGAGTTCTGGATCTACATTCCTTTATCCCTGAATTCCGTCTGTCTGCTCTATCCATCATGTGCAGTGTGTGATGTGTGAATTAAACAGCAGTCAGAGGACGTGGAAATCAGCGTGAAATCTGAGGAGTTACAGTTCACATTAACGACAGGAAACAGGAAACAGGATGGACATAAGGCGAGAGTTAGCGTAAGGTTATTACTCGCGTTATAGGAGTGTTATTACATGACACAGCCGTTGCTCTGGCTCAGCTCTTTCTTTGTCCGCACAGCTAAAGCTAAAGGAATAAAAGGACGAGGCAGAAGGGACATAATAATCTGCATATTTTGGACATATCAAAATGGTTATTTAGTCCCCACCGACTTGCATAAAAATTCAACAACTTTCATCTGTTTAATTATAATAAAATACAATACAATTAAAGCCCAAAATCTCTCTAGCAGACATCCTTTTTTTAATTCAACTGTGCAGTTGGGTTAAGGGCCTTGCTCAGGGGCCCAGCAATCAGAGCTGGGTTTTGCTAGGAATAAGGCTGCACAATTATTAAATAACTGTATCATCGCAATTATCCGCCGTTGTTGTATTCAACCGCAATTATTGTGCACTTATATTAGCCAAAAAGGGGGAACTGTAGTAACTGCGACGCCGTACATCTTATAACCTCTTATAACATCCCATAACTTCTTATAACCTCTTATAACTTCTGTTAATGCCCTATAATGCAACTGTACAGATTCATAAAATTGCTAAAACAGGTAACCGCCACTGACAGAATAAAATATTTATTTGCTTAAATAATATCCATCTATAATAAAGTATTTACAGTGACGTGTTAATAAGGCACTAATTTTCCATGGAGTGAACATAGAGCAGGAGTAAATAAGGAGAGAGCACGGAGTGAGCGAAGAAAATCCGGAGCAGTGCTGGAGTGGGGCCGTTATAAAATACTTTGGGTAGACATTCTTGCCCCTCCACTCCGATCGCTCGCTCCTCTCGCTCCACTCGCTCCACTCGCTCCTCTCGCTCCTCTCGCTTCACACGCTCCTCTGACTCCACCCGCTCCACCCACCCACTCACTCCACCCACTCCACTACCCCACTCACTCCACTCCACTCCACTCACTCCACTCCACTCACTCCACTTCCACTCACTCCACTCCACCACTCCACTCACTCCACTCCACCCACTCAGCGTCGAGAATCTTGCTCTGCACGCATATTTCTAAAAGCTACACTTTATTAAAGTTATTTATTCAATAGTTTATAAATAATCTAAAGTATTTAAATGTGTGTAGTGTTAACTGTATACTGCAATTCTTCATTAAAGCCCCAAGACAGGCAATAAATCGACATAATCGCAATTATTTGACAATTAACCGTCACCCCAATTTTATAATCGTGACAGGACGAGCTGGGAATTGAACCCGCCATTTTTTTCAGAATTGAGTGTGTCCCACACACTAACCAATGAACTACCACTTTTCCTAATAACACAATGACAATGGAATATAAAAGGTTGCAATAAAATGGAATAGGTTGACAGTCCCGAGCAATGGAGAGCGTGTAAAAGAGGTAAAGCGCTTTTGTAGTCATTTCAGGATTTCATGGCTCTTTTTACGCCCAGTATGTGCTATTTCTTGCATTTTACTGCAGCTTTTTGATGCATGTTATCAATACCATGTGGTATTGGAGGTTTTCCACAACAATTGACTACTTAAGCTTAAAAATGAAGTTTGATGTTGAATTTAAATGAAGTTTGATGTTATTGTTGGTAGAATGTATTTAACTGTCGGGTTATTAGGGTGAAAACACGACAATCGTGGCTTTTGTGGCTGAAGAAACACATTTATAGTGTGAGAGAAGTGTTAGCGCGGCGGTTAAAGTGTTGGACTGCCAATTGGAAGATCGGGGTTTAATTCCCAGCTCCACCAAGCCATCACTGCTGTGTCCCCGAGCAAGACTCTTAACCCCCAATTGCCCAGTTGTATAAATGAGATGAATGTAATAATAACAAATGTGTGCAGACAAAAAAAATACAGAGAAAAAAGGCATTTAAAGGAAAAGCAGTATAAAAAAAAAAAAATCTGGTTTAAGAAACAGCAAGATGTTCTTAAATCCTTTTCTCTTAATACAAATGAAAGGAAGATTATCTCAAGATTATTTTTTGTTATAAAAATAATATAATTTAAAAAATAATAATAAAAAAAATCAATAAAAGCAACTAAATTGTTCATTGTTTGAGGCTGGATCACAGAAGCACCAAGCACTCGGCACAGCCTTTTATCCTTCCACGTATTAACATTAACAAGAAAAAGCCGCTCGTGCTGTTGCCATGCTGGATATTTAATACCATGACAACAGGCCAGCTTAATGGTGAGACAGAGAGTCAGAGAGGATAGATTGAACCTAGGCTTCCGGACGTGTTGACTAAAAATATGATACATTCGGTAATCACAGGTACAGGCTAATACACAGTAACACCATCACTGTGTCTGAGACAACATCAGAAACCATCACCTACAGCAGGGGTGGGCAATCTCGGTCCTGGAGGGTCGGTGTCCTGCAGAGTTTAGCTCCAACTTGCCTTAACAAACCTACCTGTAAGTTTTAAGTCTACCTAGCAAGACCTTGATTAGTTGGTTCAGGTGTGTTTAATTAGGGTTGCAACTAAACTCTGCAGGACATCCCGACCCTCCAGGACAGAGATTGCCCACCTCTGACCTACAGTCTATCTTCCACATGTTAAGTATATAAACCCCTCCTGGAGCCAGAACCCAATCAGACATTGCTATGTTTTTCTCCCGGACCGGATTTTAGAGCCTGGTTCTGATTCAGTCACAAAACCTTGCTGGTCTTAATCGAGGGAACCTTATGATGTCATTGGGTGAAGCTTTTACTGCAGACCACATTTTGAAAGCATAGAAGAGTTCAGGTAGATTTATAACAGTTAAATATGTGAGTTTAGCAGTGCTGGCAGAGGAGACCAACATTCTTATCATAAGCAGGTTGAAGAGGAAAATCCGAAAAAATCTAGAAAGCAGCCTAAGGAAAAAGAGTGAAAAGACCGTATTGGAAATGGCAACTGTGAGTAAGGCTGTGCCGATAAACGATATTGTATCGAATTGTGAACTGTATGTCTATAACGATAATAATCTCTGGACATTTGTATTTGCTATAGATTAAAACCTGTTAAATTAAAACCTGTAAATTAGAAAAAGCCGGTTTCATTCTAAATATAACTTGAGACTCGGACGTTTTAATATAGAAAATAATTACTAATTATTCTCATCGTTACTTTTGTTAATTCTAAATTGTTTTTCCAATTTTAATGACTATGTATTTTAATCGAAATTATTGCATTAATGCAAAAGTAAAATTACCCATACTATCCATCCACTTAACCCGAACCATCTTAAATTAAACTAAATTAATTATTTAATTAAAAGGAATTTACCATTAAAAACCCTTGTTACTTTTACAGATTTTTTTAAATCAAGCTTTTGGAAATTACGATACAATACCGCTAATTTTAGTTCATATTAAACACCTTGCTTACATTGTTCTCTGATTTTTATCAGCAAAGTGGAATGAATAAACCTGCTTTTTTGGAGGAATGACCATCATTATGAATAGCGCTGTCCAAACAAATCATTCTATTGAACCGGTCCAGGCTGTTGGCATTACTATGAAGAGGTAAAGAAGGTAAAGGAGTTTAAGTACTTGTGGTCGACAGTCCAGAGCAATGGAGAGTATGTAAAAGAGGTAAAGAAGCGAGTACAGGCAGGTTGGATTGGATGGAGAAACGTGTCAGGAGAATATCAGCTAGAATTAAGGGGAAGGTGTACAAGACAGTGGTGAGACCAGCTGTGATGTATGGTATAGAGACAGTGGTGAGACCAGCTATGATGTATGGTTTAGAGACAGTGGTGAGATACAGACCAGCTATGATGTATGTTTATGGTTTAGAGTGTGACAGTGGTGAGACCAGCTATGATGTATGGTTTAGAGACAGTGGTGAGACCAGCTATGATGTATGGTTTAGAGACAGTGGTGAGACCAGCTATGATGTATGGTTTAGAGACAGTGGTGAGACCAGCTATGATGTATGGTTTAGTGACAGTGGTGAGACCAGCTATGATGTACAGGTTAGAGACAGTGGTGAGACCAGCTATGTGGTATGGTTTAGATGACAGTGGTGAGACCAGCTATGATGTATGGTTTAGAGAAAGTGGTGAGACCAGCTATGATGTATGGTTTAGAGACAGTGGTGAGACAGTGGTGAGACAGTGACAGTGGTGAGACAGTGGTGAGACCAGCTATGATGTATGGTTTAGAGAAAGTGGTGAGACCAGCTATGATGTATAGTTTAGTGACAGTGGCACTGAGAAAGAGACAGGTGGCAGAGCTGGAAGTACAAATCTGAAGAGGTTGAGGTTTTCTTTGGGAGTTACGCGGTTGGACAGGATTAGGAACAAGTTCATCAGGGGGACGGCTTATGTTAGATGTTTTTGGGAGAAAGTCAGAGAAGCCAGATTGAGGTGGTTTGGACATGTACAGAGGAGGGATAGTGAATATTTTGGTAGGAGGATGTTAGAAATGAAGCTACCAGGCAGAAGACAAAGAGGAAGACCAAAGAGGAGGTGTATGGATGTGATAAACAAGGACATGAAATTAGTGAGTTCGAGTGAAGAGGATGTAGGGAATAGGGGTAGGTGGAGACAGAGGATTCGCTGTGGCGACCCCTAAAAGGGAACAGCTGAAAGGAGAAGAAGAAGAAGGCTGTTTTGTTACAACAGTTTTGTGTATTTGAACATAAAGCGGTTTAGCTTAGCGTAACTTTTTCTCTTGTTTAGGCCAAACGAGCCTAAATTATGTTAAAACACAATTTCCTCCTGGAATAAAGGTTGTACTGTCTGTATAGTGAAAAAAGAACGATATATTGCATAAATGATTACTAATTTTCTTGACGTTCGAATACAGAAGTTTCCTCAGATGCATCTGATTCAGATCAGCACTTTAATCCCGATTTAGCAAGAGTGTGTGTTAGTGTTCAGTTCATCCACGATCCAGACCCCGTGTACTGTGTGACGCTAAACTGCATGTTTCTTTAATAAAGGAGATTCGGAATAACAACTTAGACTTTCGCTGCCAAAAGGAATACAAAAAGCTGACTAAACACACACACACGCACACACACACACACACACACACACACACACACACACGCACACACACACACACACACAGAGTCAGTCTCTTTCACACTCTCTCTCTCTCTCTCTCTCGTTGTACTTCTGCATTAAAACAGTATGATAATTGCAGGACGCTGCTCGTCAGTGACTAATGTGGATTTGCGCTATTTGAGCTCGACAGAATAAAAGACTGAAGCTATTTTCTAAAATTACACCGATGATGTCACTAAGCGGAGACGCTGCAGTCGGCTAGCCGCTGATGCTGCAGTTCACTTATCTGTTTCTGTAAAGGTTTACGCTCTGTAAATTCAGTAATTATTTGAATCGAGTCTCCGCTATCAGTGCAGAATTAGGAATTAGAATGAACATTATATACAGGCAAACGTTTCAGCAGCCCCGATCATCAAAAATGTGCTTTGATTTCGGATGTAGCCCCACTTTTAACCCTATAATCACCTCCACACACCTACAGAGATCAGACATTAATGTAGAGGGGGGCAGACGGTGTTCCAGTTGTGTTTAAAGAGGGTGGAGTAAGTGTCTCGTCACACCCCTAGTGTCTATACTTCATATTGGGTCACTACTACAGATTCTACACCCTCCATCTGAAATCACGTACTACTCAAAGAAGATACTAGATTTAAGTGAAAGTATGATGTTATTGTATGGTTACAGGTAGTATGAATGAAACGCTGATGTAATACAGCCGCCTCTTCGATATGGACACGTGACTAAGGTTGGGTCATGGTTAATTTGTCGTTTTCCACCACTTTCGCATATGAGGAGTCGTCTCTCTCGCGGCCTCATGGGAGAGTAAAGTTTAAATCGTATGCGTACTTCCCAATCCGGGTGGAATTAGTGGATTATCCGGAAACCTTTAGCATCATGTAATTTGTGTAATAAAGATTTGGACACACTACTACTCGCCTCGCATACTCAGGGTTGCCCATCATATAGTGTAGAAGGATGCGATTTTAGACAGAGGCAAAAAAAAAAAAAAAAAAAAGCCTGCTTAGTTATCAGAAAAGGTCTCCTGACATCAACTCTGAGTTCGAGTGGTGTTTAAAGTACTAGCATCTGATCTCCCACAATGCACTGCACATTCAGCTGAAGGTCACGGATAAGCAACTGCGTGGGTCGAAAAGTGTTCAGTCTGATTCAAAGCTTTAACCCCCCATATACACACTGGCTGCCTCCTCTTCATCTTAGCACTCAGACACTAATACTTGCAGGCATTGGGTAACATGGCAACCGGGCTGTGCCACAAAGCAGCGCCGAGTGCTGAAAAATTAATGAGAGCGAATGGCTTTTCAGAGGAGATGACCTTAAAACAGACAGGCTGGAAAAACGATATCAAAGCTTGTCGCGTATCGACAAGCCCCCACACCCCAACACACAGGTTTCAAAAGTGGCAATAGCCGTCGTGTGTGTGTCTGTGTGTAACTTTCACAATGATGTAAAATCCAACTAAGAGGCCATTACCCTGCATTACAGTCTTTGCAAAATCAAATTTACACAGACTGAAAAAGCACTTACTACCTTGCTGTTCCACTGGGAGCAAACGCACACACACACACACACACACACACACACACGCACACACACACCATTATCAAACTCATGAGCCACTTCTGGAGATGATTTCAGATTTATCTTTGGGATGATAAACCATTTCAGCAGGTTGTACCACTGATTTACTGCGTCGCCCACAAGGTCTGAAGTAGGAAAATCCAAATACATTCCCATTAAACGAAAAAATTTCCTCCAGACGCGAGCAAAAACCACATCCAGCCTCAGGCTAAAAAAAACCCAAACAAAACATGTAGCATGAGGTGGAAAATACACACCACCTTTAGATATTCTTAACAAAACCGAAAATAAAAATGAAAAAAAAAAAACCCCAAAACAACAGAACAGACAGAGATGAGACAGGGGAGATAAAGAGAAAGAGATGGGGGCAGAAAGAACCCAAGCCGGATTTGAGCCCGGGTTCCCGGAGCGCAACTGTGTACGTTGGTGCCGGCATGTTAATCCGCTACATTACGGCGTCACCTGTAAAACTAATTTCTACCTAAATAAAACAAATAGAAATTAAAAAAATAAGTAAAAAATTGCACTTTAGTTTATGCTAAAACACAACCTGCCTGACGATGTAGCGATTGAACAGGTCACCCCACCCCCCCCTGCTGAAGTTACTAAAGATTTAAGGAAACTGGTAGCCCCCACCAAAAAAATGTTAAGTTTACTAGAATTATTGCTTTAATTTCTGTCCTATTACTGCATTTGGCAGACGTCCTTATCTAGATCGACTTACATTCATACAACTGAGCAATTAGGGGTTAAGGGCCTTGCTCAGGGGCCCAACAGTGGTAACTTGGTGGAGGTGGGAATCAAGTCCAACAACTAAACATCCTTAACATAAAACATGCTCACCAACAAAAATCGCATGCAGCTGCAACCACGTTAAAATTCAATAGAGAAAGAATCGCGACACATCGATTAATCTATTTTTTTTCCCACCCCTAGTAACAACTAATAAAAAAAAAAATCGGCTCTCTGGGGGCCACCAAAGTTTACTAATGCTTGTTGTTGGAGCTCCAAAAGTGGAGAAAGAAATGATCTTCTGTTGCTTTGTCATTGACAGCAGCTGTATGTGGGAGTCAAGGAGACGTTTTATCATGAAGGACTAAACGTTGCTGAGAAAAAAAAAAAAAGAACGTCTGTTTATCCGAAATTCTTCATTAGCTTTGTGGAGAAATATTAGCACACATTCCCAGTCGGCGGGTCATCCTTCCGAGTGAATGCCAGCTACGATTCTACTCATTCATTCATCTTCTATACCCGCTTATTCCCTAATTCGGGGTCACATGGATCTGCTGGAGTCTATCCCAGCCGTCTCTGAAAGGGTGAAAGGCAGGAGGGGGACACCCTGGACAGGTCGCCAGGCTATCAGATGGCCACACACACACAGTTTAGAATCACCAATCGAAAAATCTTGTTTGCTAACAATCCACTGCTCTTTGGAGCTGGAACTGAGACACAAAACGGTGGCCTATAAATAAAAGCAGCCTGTCCCTGGACTCCACACCTGCACTGTGTGATTTAGTGTCTCATCTGTGTTATCGCACTCAGCTGGGCTCTCTCCTTCTTTCTCTTCTCTGTCTTTCTCTTCTCTGTCTTTCTCTCTCTTTCACTCTCTTTATCTATCTCCCTCTAACTCTCCATCTTTCCCTCATCTCTCTCGCTCTCTCTCCTCGTCTCTCTCTCGCTACCTCTTTCCCCTTTCCATATCTCCCTCATTCCCCATCTCCCTCATTCCCCATCTCCCTCATTCCCCATCTCCCTCATTCCCCATCTCCCTCATTCCCCATCTCCCTCATTCCCCATCTCCCTCATTCCCCATCTCCCTCATTCCCCATCTCCCTCATTCCCCATCTCCCTCTTTCCATCTTCCTTCTGCCAGTTTAATAAAGGCAAATGGCCAAAAAATATATCTTAAAAAAAGGATGAGTCCAAAATGACGCATACAAAAAGAGACTCGTCCAGAGTTTTACGTCTTCAATCCTGGACACGTTTAGTAACCCGCATTCTTTCGCACAAGCTAGCAGCAAAGAAATGTCAACATTTTAACGTTGTCCTGACATTTTGGATTATGGGCGGACGCTGCAGTTGACAACGCCAGAATTTCATCGGAGATGAAATCAGCATGTCTGATCTTTAAAAACTTTAGCCTTTAACACTAGGATCAGCTTTAATACTGTAAACAGGAATTCACGTCAGTCTTCGTCTATTTTCATTGACATCCACAGGGCAAACAATGTGCAGGAAGCGGCAGCCGGTGACGCGCATCCTGCCTGAAGCGCTGTTTTATAGACCAGCGGAATGTTTATACAATCCTGAGCTTCACCTTCAATCATTGCTGAAGCATAAAGTCGAATGTTTATTGTCCAAACTTTAAATCCTGCAGCTGTTAAAAAGAACTGATGTCCAGATCAAACGTCGTCTGTATGCAAGTGTGAACAGCCTTGAACATGTCAGTACAGCCGGCTTAAAGGGGACAACGCTCTGTTATTAAAGGGACTAAATAATATTATTTATAAATAAAACTTAAAACAGGTCCGATTACAACAAGAAGGTTTAAGCCTGTTGGCATCAGGATTTCCGGACGCTACCAAAATTCTAAAAGACAGAAAGAAGGAGTAAAAGACAGAATAAAAGAAAAAAAGAAAGAAAAACAGAACAACACAGGACAAATGAGAGAAAACAGGAAAAAGAAAGGAAACAGAAGAGCTAAAGAGACTAAGAAAAAACAAAAAGGCAAGAGAAGATACAATTCTAGTATATAAAAAAAACGAAAGGAAAAAAAAACACAGAATAAAGAAAGTAAAACAAGAACAACACAGGAAAAAAGAGAAAAGGGGAATAAAAGGAAACAGGAGAGGTGAAGAGACTAGAAAGAAACAGAAATAGCAGAAAGACAAAAAGACAGAATAAAAGAAAGAAAGAAAGAAAGAAAGAAACTCTCTTTTCTGCACCCTCATTTGTATATGTGGGGGATGACTGGTCTCTGCCCCTGTGTATAACCCTGTTAAACGTAAACTCTACACTTAAACACACACACACACACTCAGGCTTTTCTATTTATTTATTTATTTAGGCCGCAATTAGCTTAGCATAAATTGCAGTATTTTTTTTATTTTATTATCTCTTTCCATTATAAAAACGGACGTGACCTTTTTTCCCTCTAATGTAGTAAAACTACATCCGAGACCAAGAGACAGAGAACACAGTGTATAGTGGGTGACTGAGTGTGTGTGGGCGTCTCATTATTCTTCAGTAGTCACGAGCGTGGACACACTCACTCTCTCTCTCTCTCTCTCTCTCACACACACACACACACACACACACACAGGATTCCCACACCACTCGGCCCCAGAGCTACACACTTCTCAGTGTTTTATGATTCAAACACAGCAACAGACTATAACACTCATTGGGATGTTAATGCCGGCGTGACCCATGTGTACAGGATGAAAATAGATTGCGACGTGGCCTCTGTCTGGATGCGACGTGCACTTTTCCGAGTTGTTTGAACTGGAGTGTGTGTTGGCGGTGTGTGCACCCTATAATAATTAAATATCCACCCAGTTTGTTTTTTTAAATCTTGCTAAATTATTTTTCCTTGCTTAAATCCAGCCATATTAAGATGCCTGCATTTGTGACATCCCATGAACCAAATCCGCGCTAGGATTGTTAAATGACACTGCCGGTGTAACACAGACCCGGACCTTGGGATAGAATTCGTCTTTTTTTTTTTTTTTTTTTTTTGGTCAAGCTGAAAATTTGGACTGCTTTTTAATATAACAGCAAGATTTTCTGTATTAGTCTATAATTTTATACAGAAGAAAGACAGAATAACAGCAAAAACATCCAAAAAACGCATGTGTCATAATGACCGGCAGCATGGCCCCTGTGTGGCCTAACGACTGAAGGCGGGGCCCTAATAAATAGAGGCGTGGCCTCTGTATGCCCTAATAAATAGAGGCGTGGCCTCTGTATGCCCTAATAAATAGAGGCGTGGCCTCTGGATGCTCTATAATAAATGGAGGCGTGGCTCTTGGATGCCTCTACTAATAAATGGAGAAGTGTCCTTTGGATGCCCTAATAAATGGAGAAGTGTCCTTTGGATGCCCTAATAAATGGAGAAGTGTCCTTTGGATGCCCTAATATATGGAGAAGTGTCCTTTGGATGCCCTAATATATGGAGAAGTGTCCTCTGGATGCCCTAATATATGGAGAAGTGTCCTCTGGATGCCCTAATATATGGAGAAGGTGTCCGGATCCTAATATGGATCCGGATGGATGCCCTAATATATGGAGAGGTGTCCTCCGGATGCCCTAATATATGGAGAGTGTCCTCCTATGCCCTAATATTGAGAAGTGTCCTCCGGATGCCCTAATTATGGAGAAGTGTCCCCGGATCCCTAATATATGGAGAGGTGTCCTCCTGATGCCCTAATATATGGAGAGGTCCTCGGGATGCCCTAATTGGGGTGCCCTGGATGCCTAATATGGAGAGTTCCTTGGAGATCCCTAATAATGAGAAGTCCGTTAGCCCTAATAAATGGAGAAGTGTCCTTTGGATGCCCTAATAAATGGAGAAGTGTCCTTTGGATGCCCTAATAAATGGAGAAGTGTCCTTTGGATGCCCTACATAATGGAAAGTGTTCTTTGGATGCCTAATAAATGGAGAAGGTGCCCTTGGAATCCCCTAAAATGGAGAAGTGTCCTTTGGATGCCCTAATACATTGAGGGTGTCCTTGGATCCCAATAAGGAGAGTGTCCTGGATCCTATATTCGAGGCGTACCTGCATACAAAGTTATTAATAGTAGGCTTGCTTCTTTTATAAGGGGAAACTTGCGTTTTTTAAATTCTAATTAAAATGTATAATACTGTAATGTAATTATGATAGTTAATAAACTGTACTTTGTAATGTAAGCACTTAAATGGTGTGTGGTGTGTGTTTCTGTAAAGAGAAATTCTGTAGATTAGTGATAATCCAGAGTGTATTAATTAGCTTTTGGTGTGGGTGTAGTTCATTCACACTCTTACACACACACACACACCACACACACACACACACACACACACGTTCAACATGTGACACAGAAAGCTTTTCATTCTGAATGTGACTACTGGGTACTGCATTTAGGGGTTTACATCAAACTGCGTTAGGACCTCTATACAAACTGTGAAGCTGAAATAAAAGGAAAAAAAGGAATGTGCGGCAAGTCATGCAGTGAAACAAGTAGACAAAGAGAAAGAGCACGAAAGAGAAAGAGAGGGAGAGAGAGAGTGACAATAAGGGAGAGTAGAGGATAGGAGAGAGAAAAAGAGTAAAAAAGATTGTGACAGAGTGAGAGAGAGAGAGAGAGAGAGAGAGACAATAAGAGAGAGTGACAATGAGAGAGAGAGAGAGAGAGTGTGACCGAGAAAGTGAGACAGAGAGAAAGCCTTTTTTGACTTGAGAAAGAGAGTAAGAGAGTTGTGAAAGAGTGACAAGAGTGAAGAGTAACAAGAAGAGAGAGAGAGAGAGAGAGAGAGCGCAAGACAGAAAAAGGAGTAAAGAGTGTGACAGAAAGAGATTGACGAGAGAGACAGTGACAGAGAGCGAAAGAAAAAAAGTGACAAAGAGAGAGTGACAGACTGAGAGGAGAGAGGGAGAGAGAGAGAGAGAGAGAGAGAGAGAGAGAGAGAGAGAGAGAGAAAAAGAGAGCCAAGAGCGAGGGCGCTGGGGATTTGGGGTTTTAGATTCTCAGGTGGCAGAGGGTTCGAGAGAGATAAGAGGGCATTAAAGAGGGCAATAATGAGGGTGTTGCATAATGAGGACAGACAAAACTATCTGAACAAAGCGATGATCACTAGAACACAAACGTTTTGGGGTTTTATTTAAATAGAGACTGTTACTATAACACTCGGATAAACATCACCAGAGAGTTCAGTAGAAATTCAGTAGAAAGAAAAAAATATAGGAATCTAATTAAAAAAAGACGGACGACGGACGGACGGAATAAAAGAAAGACGGACGGAATAAAATGAAAATGGACGGAAAGAAAGAAGAAAGAATAGAAAAAGACTAGTAAAAAAAAAAAAAAAAAAAAAAAAAAGATGATAAAAAGGCAAAAAAACATACAATTCTAGTATAAGAAAGAAAAAAAAAAGAAATGAAAGAAAGAAAGAAAGAAAGAAAAAAGAATATAAGGGTAAGAGAACAAGAAAGCAAAACGGTAGAAATAACTCAAAACCAGCAAAAGAGAAAGGGAGAGTAAAGGAAAAAAAAAAGCTAACGAGAGAGTGGGTAAACGCTAGTGAGAGAGAGAGAGAGAGAAAGAGAGAGAGAAAGAGCGAGAGAGAGAAAG
This sequence comes from Bagarius yarrelli, assembly GCA_005784505.1. Lineage (NCBI taxonomy): Eukaryota > Metazoa > Chordata > Actinopteri > Siluriformes > Sisoridae > Bagarius > Bagarius yarrelli. The sequence continues at coordinate 1,412,808 of VCAZ01000117.1, read as the reverse complement.
AGATACTCAGAATTTCCTCAACTAAAGAGGCTCTTTTTAAAGGTCAGACAGCACTTCATACACCCAAACCTGCACACGTGATCAGAACAAAACCTTTAAAACCCCTCACAGGACTGCGAGCAGCAAGGGGCAGGGGCGGGGGGTGAAAAGTAGGAATAAAGCCCTCTATGAGTGTGATAAAGTTAGACAGGCTTAGGAACGATGCAGTAGACGTGTGAATTTCACCGTCTACTGCATTCAAGCCATAGTTTAGTAGAAAGAAAGAAAAAATAGGAATCAAAATAAAGAAAGACGGACTGACGGAATAAAAGAAAGACGGACGAAATGAAAGAAAGATGGATGGAATAAAAAAAAGAAAGAAGGAAAGAAAGAAAAAAGAGAAAGACAGACAAAAAAAAAAGAAAAAAAAAGAAAGAAGAAAAGAAAGAAAAAAGAGAAAGACAGACAAAAAAAAAAGAAAGAAAAAGAAAGAAAGAAAGGAAGAAAGGGAAAGAAAAGAAAGAAAGAAGGGAAGAGGAGAAAGAAAGAAGAAAGAAAGAAAGAACGAAGGAAAGAGGAGAAAGAAAGGAGGAAAGAAGAGAAAGAAAGAGGAGAAAGTAAGAAAGAAAGAAAGAAAAAAGAAAGAAAGGGTAAAAAAATGAGGAAAACAAAGAGATAGAAATAACTAAAAACCAGAAAAAGAAGAGAAAGGAAGAGTGGAAAAAGCTAATTAGAGAGACTGAGAAAAAGCTAGTGAAAGAGGGAGATAGAGAGAGAGAAAAAGGAAGGGAGAGAGACAGAGAAGGAGAGAGAGAGAGAGAGATAGTCAGAATTTTCTCAGCTATAGAGGCTTTTTTAAAGGTCCGACAGCACTCCATACACTCAAACAATGAGACTAATCTAAGGGGAATTCTGAGAACTATTTCCTAATTCATGCTTAATTACCCCTTGACTTAAGTCTGGACCTCGGAATAATTAATAATCTTTGCTTGGATCTTCCTGCCTCTACAGTATAATTAGATAATAAAGTTGTGGTGTGTCTGAAATCACACACTGCATTAGATTAGATTTATTATAAAAATTCTATTCTAGTATCATTTTGGGTTTTATGAATGAAAATTTGGACACACTGCATCCACCATGTTGATATTGTCTCCTGACACACGACGTTCACCACTGTTGACAGTGGTACATTGACCTTACGAGTGTCCCAACTAACGAGTTTTCTGAAATAAGAGTCGTCTCTCAGCCCATGTTTTGCTTTGAGTTGCGAGCTAAAATTCGGGTTACGAACCGGCCTTAGACACCCCACCGCCAGTTAGCGTAGCAAACGCTACAGTAAACGCCGTAACATCCGCCCAGCGTCCCGTGTCTCATTCGATAGCTAGTCAGACATGCGCGTTAGCAAGTGGAGTCGTCTGATCCCCAAGGTAAATGCTGTACATTATACTTAATAAAACCAGTTTATTACAGTACATCCCATTGTACTGTTTTTATATACAATATTCGTTATTTATACGTTTATTTTTCCTATTCAAAAACATGTAACAAAAAAATTGCGTTTTAATTTTTAATTTTAATTAATTTCAATGTAAAAAATTGATTTAACATACGAGTAATTTTAATATTAAGCTCCGTCACAGGACGAATGAAACTCCTAAGTCAGGACAACACTGTATTTATTTATTGTTGATTTACCTAAACTCTCTTAAAATAGTGCCTTTTAGACTGTCTGTAATCAAAGCTCCGCCTCCTGACATCACAGGTTCCGTTGTTCGAGACCAGGTTTCAGGGCAGGTTCAGTACCAAGATCCCCAGCACAGTAACTTAACCTCTACCAGCACTTTCACCTCACAAAGAAGCTTTTTTTTCCTCACCTTGTCCCCTGGAGCCACTCCATCTTCAGCTGTGCTTTGTCCATTCTGTGGGAAAAAGAAAAAAAACGTGTCAGAGGATTATTTCTGCTCGTCATGACGGTATGTTCGACATGCAGAAACAAATCCAATCATCACTACTAGCACAGCATGGTTTCTCTGAGGGGTAAATAAAACTCCTGGCCTCCTATTATGTTTAAAGAGTAAAGTAATGGAAACATATATATATATATAATATATGCAATATATAGCATTGCCTTAGCCAGTCATCAGCTTTCTCTGACAAGGCAACATCAGAAGACACCAATCTTAAATGATGCTACAACCACCCAGGGGCACAGGAGACATTTTTAAATGGGGAAGGGGTGGGAGGGGGTCAAACTTTAAGCAAACGCTCGGATAGTACGATCAGAATTCCAGATATTAGACCACTTGTCAGACCACCATCATGTATTAAGTTTACCTGCAGCCTGATCGTTAATAGAATAATAGCGATTATTAGTATAATATAAAGTAAGTGAATTATTGTATAATCAATCAAACTGCACCAGCGTTTGTCTGGAAGTGCACCGAGACCCATCTTTTTTAGTTTTATTTCTTAAAAGACAAGGATGAGATGAGGGAGGGGGGAGGGGGGGACCGAGGGGGCCCCGAGCCGGAATTGAACCCGGGTTGCCAGAGCGCAGCTGCACATGTGGGTGCCGGCACCTTAGCCCACTACACCACAGTGCCGGCCCCTGATCCATCTTTTTTTTTAGCGGTCTTGGCCCACTTGTTTGGTGTGTTTGGTGATTTCACACACTTAAATGAACCGCAATCGCACCAGAGTTTGTTTCAATCGCACTAAACATGACAAGTGTGAACACATTCCTAGTTTGCCCTTAACGTTTTACAGCATTTAGATAAATAAAAATATAGTTTGATTTAAAACTAAAATAAAATACTCGATTTTTAAAATAAAAATAATCCTACTGGACCAATTTGCCGTTTTTTTTTTTTTAATCAGAAATTATGTAAAATGATGTAATACACAATACCGCGAGAAAAAAAAAAAGAAATGTAAAGCAAGGAAAATTTTATCAAATGAAATTAAAAGAATGTAAAAGACAGATAGGGGAAAAGAGAAAAATAGATTAATAAAAAGAGTGGGGCAAAAAACGAGAGAGGCAAAATGAGTTTACGACTGTGGTGAAAACCCTACAGGCCAATTAAAAGAGGAATAAAAGAGCCATTAAACTAAGCTGTTAAAGTCGATACACTTGCTCAACACTCACAGCGCCAATGACGCCATCGCGGTGAACAGTAATGAAGCAGTAAAAAAGAAAAAAAACACCACCACAACCAGAAGTGTAACCTTTATATCGACAACACATGTTCCTGTGCTGGGACCTAGTGAGTGAGTCCAGCTACTAGTATCGTAAGTGATAGTGGTTAAGGTAATGGAATGCTAACCGGAACATTGTGGGTTTGATTCCCAGTATCACCAATCTGCCACTAGTGGGCCCCCGAGCAAAGCCTTGAACCCCAAACTGCTCAGTTGGATAAGCGATAAATATAAATTACTCTGGATGAGGAAGTCAAAATATCGTGCACCAGCTAGAGGGCCTCGGGAAATCTGATTGGTTAAAGAAAAATAATATTAACCAATTAGCAATCTGCCACTACTAATATAGTTTAAGTTCCATAAGCAGCACTGATTCTGAAGACTTTGGTAGATAAGATTAACATGGCAGCACATAGAAATCTGAAATCTGATTGGACAAAAAAATAATCTAACAGCAGTGCAGCAAGAGAAACACTACGGAACGGAGAGAATAAACTGTTGGGAAAAAATTAACATAATTTAATGGAACAAATATTAGAATTTAGGTTGCTGATGTAGGTCAGTGCTTCTGGTAGTGTTTAGACCACCAGAGAAGACCTTCAGACACACTACAGATACAGAACATATACAAAGTTATATTTCAGTAAATGAATATAAACCACTTGGCTCAATGTTATAATTAATTAGCAACGACCGCACACACAAATCTTTGCATAGCCAGCACACACTTTTGCTATGTTAGCAATTTTAATTAGCATTTAAAAAAAAAAAGAAGAAGAAGAAAAAAAAAAAAAAAAAAGTGGTGACTATTTAGCCTTGAGAGGAAAAAAAAAAAAAAAAAAAGAGAGAGAGAGAAAATAGTTAAAGAATTCATAGCTTCGTTGTTCAATAACCTGACGCTCTTCCTTATTGATTCTTTTAGAAATGGAACACACACACACACACACACACACACAGACAGTTTAATTCTCACAGAGCTTCAGGGCACAATAACAGCATGCAAGCTAACGTGTTACCGTGGTAACTGCACAAGCAGCTTGGATATTTACCAGAAAACAGGACTTTGGCCCGTGACTTATAACACCATGTGGCGAGTCATAGCACAGCCGTCTTCAGCTGATAATTTATTACTAACGCTTTGATTGTGAACAAAAGAAAGCATTTAAGCTCAATTAACCAGAAGTGTGTTAAAAAAATCGACACGCCTGAAGAAATTCTCACCTGTAGCCTTTTGTTTATTGTCTATAATTAAAAAATAATTAAACCCGGGGCTGGGTATGGAACCTGGAAATTGGTGGTGCGGTAGTTAAGGTGTTGGACTACCAACTTGAAGACCCGGGTTCGATTCCCTGCACCACTAAGCCACCACTGCTGGGCCCCTGAGCAAGACCCTTAACTCCTAATTGCTCAGTTGTATAACAGGGAATAACGTAAGTCGCTCTGGATAAGGACGTCTGCCAAATGCTGTAAATGTAAAACCTATAATCTTCTGATCGGAGGTGCAACAAGTTAAAGAGTGAGCTAATATTTGCCCCAGTTGACTTTGGACCTCATGTAATCAGTGCATTAAAGAAAGCACTGTCTTAACTCTCGTTTTACATTTCTATTCTAGATTTAAGTGAATAAATTAGACATAGGAATCTTAAGAGGAAGTGGTGGCTCGGTGGTTTAGGTGTTAGACTGCTAATTGGAAGATTTAGGTTCCAATTGCCACTAAGGTCCCACTGCTGGGCCCCTGAGCAAGGTCCTTAACCACCAATTGCTCAGTCAGAAGGCTTGTAAAAGAAATAAATGGAGGTCGCTCTGGATAAAATGCACATGGAAATTTTCAGTGTAATGTTTAACCAGGAGGAGGTTTATTCCGAAGTAAATCTATTTCTATAAATGTTTAGAAACGGTTACAGCATGACTTAAATCTGAAAGTAATTAATTCTTATTTATTTAGCTTTTTTTTTTTTTTTTTGTAAAACAGCAGCGGTTAAGGTGTTGGACTGCTAATTGGAAGATTGTGGGTTTGATTCCCAGCACCACTAATTTATCATTGTTGGGCCCCTGAGCAAGGCCCTTAACCACCAATTGCTCAGTTGTATAAATGGATAAGAAGGTCTGCTAAACGCTGCAAAAGCAAATGTAATTGTGATTTAAAAAAAAAAAAAAATTTTATTATAATATATATATATATATATATATATATATATATATATATATATATATATATATATATATATATTATATTATATATATGTGTATATAAATGTGTGTTTAATAAAACTATCAATAAATGTATGTACACTAATCAAAGACAATACACGAAATAATTGTAAATGAGGTTTAATAAAAAAATAATAATTATAGAGTTTTATTAAGTATTTAAGTAAAACTTTCTCTTTTTTTTTTTTAAATAAATAATTAATTTTATTCTAAATGAGATTAAATATTTTGTTTTGTTTTGTAAGGACAATATAACATTTACCCACATTTCAGAAACACCTCTGGGGTGTGTGATCACAAGTCTTAATGTTCTGAAGACTGCGGTCCTTCACTCCGGACTGAAAGATGATCTGCTGTGTGTGAACATTATAACTGTAGCCATGCATTAACGAAAGGTGCTTTAAAAATAGGGGGGGGGGGGGGGGGTAAAATAAAGAATAATGTTATAATAATAAAAAGTAAAAAGAAAAGATGATATTATCATAAAGCTCAGTCGGTGATTAGATCCCTGTGTGACCCGTGAAACCGGAGATTGAATGCAAGTGGATATAAATGCTTCATAAGGTGACGTGTCTGGACGTGTTTATTCAGCTACAGAACAGAAGGCGAGACAAATGGAAGCGGATTGTGTTAAGTTCAGGGGACAGAAAAAGAAAAAAAACTAACGGTGATGAGTCAGTAGTTTGTTACTGGCAAAGCATTGGCAGACTGAAATCATTTATGACTAATGCATAAAGGACATATGGAGGGACTCGAAAAAAACCAAAAAAAAAACCAAAAAAAAAAAAAACCCTGTCCATTAGGGAAAAATCAGTCTAACGTGTAATATTTATATATGTCCTCGAGTGACCCAGACATGAACCTGATTGAACCTGATCTCGGAGGACATCTGAAATGAGCTGTGCTTTGACACTCCCCATCCCACCTGATGGAGCTTAAAAGGTCCTGTAAAGAAAAAAAAAGGAAGACCCCCACCCCACCCCACCCCCCCAGAAAAAGGTGTGGTAATTTGTAGCATCATCCTCAATAAGAGCTGTAAAACAAAGTATTACACATAACACACTTCCATATCCGAATCCGTTAAAGAACTGTTAGGCTGCAATGATCAGGTCAACCCGGAACCGGGAACACTTCCAATAACACACGATGTATTTGTCTATCGTAAATAGAATAACATCTACACTAACATAAGTCTGTTTTTTTTCCCTATTCCAAGATCCAGTCCAGTTGGTGGATCAGCACTCAGAGACAATAAGCCCGAGAGGCAGTTTCCAAGTGATGACCTTGTCTTCTAGACGGCCAGACAGACAAGACCACGGAAACTTTACTACTGCAGCATGGAATAACCTGTTGGTTCCTCTGGTCAGAGGAGAACTGACCCCCCCACCCCAAGACTGACCCTGGTTTCTTCCAAGGTTTTTTTCTTCATTCTGTCCCTGATGGAGTTTAAGTTTCTTGCCTCTGACCTGCTCAGTTGGGGACTCTTAATTTCAACGTATGAATTAAACTGAACTCTGTGTTTCAGTGTGTCTTCATGATTTTCTGATCTGATGGACAATCTTTATTTTTAAAAGTAACTTGGCTATTGAGTAAAGTATTCGAATACTAATGTGTGTGGTGTGTGATTTTTTTTTAATTGATCTTATTTTTAATAAATGTCATAACTGATAAGATTTCAAACAAACTTTGTCATTTCGGGAGATTATTTGCAGAATTTGGAGGAAGATAATGCATTTAATCTATTTTGGAATCAGGCGGGAAACAGGAAGTGCGATGAATATTTTTCAGACACACTGTATGTTCAAGATCAAAACGCGATCGATGATCAGCGGATTCCAAACTATACATATAGAACCGATCAATACTGAGACGCTGTGACAGAACATCGGTCTGCGGTTCCACAGTGGATTCATCCAACCGTGTTCGGCCCAGCGTAATAAAACAGTTCCTGTTACATAAGTCTATGTTCAACATTATATAACCTCAGGGTACAGTTCTGCTGCACAGAGAGAGAGAGAGAGAGAGAGAGAGAGAGAGAGAGAGAGAGAGAGAGAGAGTGTGCAAGAATAAAAAAGTGGAAGAGAGAGCGAGCTAAAAGAGAGTGCAAGAGCAAGAGAGAGAGAGAGAGAGAGAGAGAGAGAGAGAGAGCGTGCACACGCGAGTGAGAGAGAGAGCTAAGAGAGAGCGCAAAAGAAACAAAGTGCGAGAAGGAGTGAAGAGAAAGAGTGCGAAAGAGCGAAGAGAGAGAGTGCGAGAGAGAGAGGGTGCAAAAGAGTGTAAGAGAGAGAGAGAGAGAGAGAGTGCGCAAAAGACAGGGTGCAAGAGAAAGCAAGCTGAAAGAAAGAGATAGAGAGTGCGAGAGAGAGTGCGAAAGAGAGTGCGAGAGAGAGTGCGAGAGAGAGTGGGAGAGAGAGTGGGAGAGAGAGATTTTCTACTATAGAATATATAGAATATATAGAGAAATAGAGGAGGACCTGGGTGAAGCCACTGCTTCAGTAAGCTTTAGTTACATTACATTTGCAGCATTTAGCAGATGTCTTTATCCAGAGTGACTTACACTGAGCTTATCCATACAACTGAGGGGTTAAGGGCCTTGGGTCAGGGACTCAACAGTGGTGACTTGGTGAAGCTGGGAATCGAACCCACACTCTTCAGGTTGGTAGTTCAACATCTTAACCATGAGTCACCTTAAGTGTATTAAGTTAACAGTCAGCTGGTTTTTACACACATTCTTCATCAAATCATTTTAGAACATTTAAACGACAGGTTATGTTGTCAGTTTTGGAAAACAAAAGAAAACAGAAGAAAAGTGCGAGGAACCTAAATAGTCTGAGGAACCTGTTCACTTTGAGTTAACGTCCATTAAATTCCACATAAAAACGAGGACTGGAGAATGATGGACGTTCGGTGTTTTGTGAGTGATGTGGATTTTATACAAACCTTGCAAGTTCCTCTTTTTTCCTATGATTTTTAGTGACAGTTGGTATGGGCGAGTTACCCCTCCCCCCACTCCCCCCCTCATTGCTTTTCTACACCCACTCCTATCCCGTCTCCTCACAGCCATAAACACTTATTTAGGAGGCAATTATTTTTTTCAATTCTTGAGGTATACTCGAACTGAAATGGGGGGGGGGGGCTGAACCTTTAAAGCCGAGAAAACTAAGCTCCGCGGAACCGCCAGTCCACCAATCTACCAGTCCATGTCAAAAAAAAAAAAAAATCAAATGCAGAAGGAATCTATTCAGGAGTCAAATACAACATTAAAACTCATCTACAAAGCTAGGTAAAGACAGGTAAATAGACAGACAGACAGACAGAGAGACAGACAGACAGACAGACAGACAGACAGTGTTTTAACATTTTGTCTGATTTGGTGGTGTGATTTAATTGTTAATTCAGGAAAAAGAGAAGGAGAAAGAAAGGGTTCTGTCTGAGATCTGAATGAATCAAACTCACTAATGTGCCCACTTTAGAACAGCCTACACAAACTACAAGCTGCCCACACACACACAAACACACACACAAACACTTTCTCTCTCACTACCTCTCCCTATTTACACTCCCCACTCCACACACACACTTGATCTTGAAGCCATGGCAGATTAAAGAAAAACTCAATCTGGTTGAAAAGCTGCTGCTGTCCTGCTGTTTCGCATAAAAACCTTCGTCTGTCGGTCTTTAATTCCAGACCCAAGAGACAGATGGCAGAAATACCAAAAGACTCCGAGTTTTACGTCTATTTCACCACAACCACCACACCTTTTCACACACACACACCCAACAAAGCAGTCACTTCTCATCAGTTTATGACTGGTTGTATGTCTAAGGTGCATCACTGGTTAATAATTATAAAACATCTGGACTCTGAGATACTCGTAATAAAGTCAGCAAACACAACCCGAACAAAGTAACACACTGAAAACTAGCGTGTGATGTTCCGAGCTCACAAAATTCTCAAATACCTAGTAGCCCTTCGAAGAAACTGTCTTCAGGTTTTGGGAGCCCAAAATGATTCTAAAGTAGTACGAATATATATAAAAAAAAAATTAAAAACAACAACAACAACAACAACAATATTTTATAAATGTAGAATATTGTAAAGGAGACAAAATATTAATCCAAAACTAAATCTAAAAAACACAAATAAATAAAGAAAGTGTGTGGGTGAAGTGGCGGCTGATGGTTAAGGTATTGGACCGCCAACCCGAAGATTGTGGGTTCGATTTCTAGCTCCACCAAGCCACCACTGTTGGCCCCCTGAGTAAGTCCCTTAACCCCCAATTGCTTAGTTGTATAAATGGGATAAATGTAAGTCACTCTGGATAAGGACGTCTGCCAAATGCTGTAAATGTAAAATAAATTACATCAGAACAAACATCCTATTCTAGATTTTAGTAATTTTTCAATTCTCGCCACTTTAAACTAAAGTAAAGTAATGACAGACAGGACAATGTTGGAGACTCCAGAGTGTCCATCTAGTGACAAAGAGTGTAAAATCAAAGTAAACCGTGACTGCGGATCCAAACACGATTTTAATACCCTACATATTGATAGAGGTTCCCTGATGCCCCAAATTTACAGGCAAACTAATTACTAGAGCTCGGCTAATATTGGCCTTTATGCCTCAAAACGTTTTTTTTTTTAAAGAACGCAGATAAAATGTTTGCAATGGTGTAATTACACAGTTTGTCCAGCAGAGTGGACAAAACTAGCTGCAGTAGCAACATGGCTGGCTAAGCATCTAAGAAGATTAACTAATGAATCTGTGTTTTTATTAGCATTAATAAGAAATTTAACGACCAACAATCATCTGTTTTATTACATTTAATACTGTGTTCATATTTTAGTCATAATTTTCAAATGAATAAAATTGCTAAAAGTTGACTTACGTTACACTGCTGCGCGATTTACCTGATGACGTTACCTAAGGACTTGCCAAATTACCATGTCGGAAACCTAACGCATGTATGATGACGTTTACTGGTGTAGTAGTGGAGGGGATTATTTTTATTTTACCCCTTGTCACCCTGTTCCAAAGGGCCAAGGGGAAAGGGTGGAAATAGGGGTAGGGGTATAAAATAGATATGGGATTGGGCCTAACAGTGATGTTTGTTACCTTAGCAGTGCCACTGACTTGCGAGCAGAATAAGGGGCGTGGCCAATTATGTAATATGTAAATATGCACAAATAATACATGTGGGTTGTGCTTATGTTATATTGTTAACCGGAGCTGTTAATCGCTACCATTACATTCATTTTCTTTCTTATTAATTACTTTTATAGTCTGGAACGTTCTACGCCTGAAGTCAGCGCTATAAATAACCCATATAAACGAATAGCTGTAGGTGAGCTCATTATAAACCTGATATGAATTATGTACGATAGGTGTGCATGTGATCCCGGATGCACACACATCCCGGCGAGAGAGTTAAATGTTTAGTCTCGAACAGTGTAACCCTGAGGAAAGACTGCTGTGTCTCTTTATTTTAACCTCTGGCAATGTTATAAGTGCAAAAACATTCCATAAACCTGGAACGGCTTTATCTGTTCGACAAGCAGGAACAAGGGCAGCAGAGACGATTTCAGGCGAAACAGACAATTTGAATCCGGTAGAACTACAAAAATAGGTTTAAAAGGTTAGATATACTGTAAGACACAACACTACTGGTGGGGTTTTTAACTTTAAACCGCAGCTACCACATTTTAACCCTTTAACGCGAGACAAAATTCCAAAACCTTTTTTAACTTTTTACAATTACAGACAACTCGAAATAAAGTGTGTGATATAAATAACAATGATAATATGATATAAATATATAGAATATACTATAACATATAATATACAATATAATATAATATAAGGGTTGCAGCGTGTATGTGTAGTGTGCATAGTGTAGAAAAACCTGAAAGTGTAGTGGGTATAGTGACCTAATTTTACTTGAAACTGAGAGTGTAGTGGGTAACTCTACTTGAAAACCTGAGAGTGTATGTAGGTGTATTGGGTACTCTACTGAAAACCCGAGAGTGTAGTGGGTACTCTACTTGAAAACCCGAGAGTGTAGTGGGTACTCTACTTGAAAACCCGAGAGTGTAGTGGGTACTCTACTTGAAAACCCGAGAGTGTAGTGGGTACTCTACTTGAAAACCTGCTGAGTGTAGTGGGTACTCTACTGAAAAACCTGAGAGTGTAGTGGGTACTCTACTTGAAAACCTGAGTGAGTGTAGTGGGTACTCTACTTGAAAACCTGAGAGTGTAGTGGGTACTCTACTTGAAAACCTGAGAGGTAGTGGGTACTCTACTTGAAAACCTGAGAGTGTAGTGGGTACCTCTAACGCTTGAAAAGAGTGTAGTGGGGTACTCTACTTGAAAACCTGAGAGTGTAGTGGTATCTACATTGAAAAACCGAGTGAGTGGGTACTCTACTTGAAAACCGATGAGTGTAGTGGGTACTTCTACTGAAAACCGAGAGTGTAGTGGGTACTCTACCTGAAAAACCGTGATGAGAGTGTAGTTGGTACTCTACTTGAAAACTGAGAGTGTGTAGGGTACTCTACCTGTAAAAAACCGAGAGTGTAGTGGGTACTCTACCTGAAAAACCGAGAGTACTCTACTTGTAGTGTGGTACTCTACCTGAAAACCGAGAGTGTAGTGGTAGGTACTCTACCTGAAAACCGAGAGTGTAGTGGGTACTCTACTACTGAAAACCGAGAGTGTAGTGGGTACTCTACCTGAAAACGAGAGTGTAGTGGCTCTACCTGAAACCGGGTCTAGTGGGTACTCTACCTGAAAACCGAGAGTTGTAGTGGGTACTCTACTGAAACCGAGAGTGTAGTGGGTACTCTACCTGAAAAAACCTGAGTGGGTACTCTACCTGAAAACCGAGAGTGTAGTGGGTACTCTACTGAAAACGAGAGTGTAGTGGGTACTACTACTACTGAAAACCTGAGAGTGTAGTGGGTACTCTACTTGAAAACCTGAGAGTGTAGTGTGGGTACTCTACTTGAAAACCTGAGAGTGTAGTGGGTACTCTACTGAAAACCTGAGAGTTGTAGTGGGTACTCTACTTGAAAACCTGAGAGTGTGAAAACCTGAGAGTGGGTACTCTACTTGAAAACCGAGAGTGTTGGACTCTTGAAAAATGTACTGGTCTCCAAAAGTACCACAAAGTGTAGTGGGTACTCTACTTGAAAACCGAGAGTGTAGTGGGTACTCTACTTGAAAACCGAGAGTGTAGTGGGTACTCTACTTGAAAACCGAGAGTGTAGTGGGTACTCTACTTGAAAACCGAGAGTTGTAGTGGGTACTCTACTTGAAAACCGAGAGAGTGTAGTGAAAAACCGGGTGTACTCTACCTTGAAAACCGAGAGTGTAGTGGGTACTCTACTACCTGAAAACCGAGAGTGTAGTGGGTACTCTACCTGAAAAACCGAGAGGTGTAGTGGGTACTCTACTTGAAAACCGAGAGTGTAGTGGGTACTCTACCTGAAAACCGACCGAGAGTGTAGTGGGGTACTCTTACCTGAAAACCGAGAGTGTAGTGGGTACTCTACCTGAAAACCGAGAGTGTAGTGGACGTGAAAAGAGTGTAGTGGGTACTCTACCTGAAACGACCGAGTAGTGTAGTGGGTACTCTACCTGAAAAACCGAGAGTGTAGTGGGTACTCTACCTGAAAAAAAACGAGAGTGTAGTGGGTACTCTACCTGAAAACCGAGAGTAGTGTAGTGGGTACTCTACCTGAAAACCGAGATGAAAACCGAGGTGTAGTGGGTACTCTACCTGAAACGAGAGTGTAGTGGGTACTCTACCTGAAAAACGAGAGTGTAGTGGGTACTCTACCTGAAAACCGAGAGTGTAGTGGGTACTCTACCTGAAAAACCGAGAGTGTAGTGGGTACTCTACCTGAAAACCGAGAGTGTAGTGGGTACTCTACTAATGAAAACCGAGAGTGTAGTGGGTACTCTACTTGAAAACTGAGAGTGTAGTGGGTACTCTACTTGAAACTGGGTAACTTGAAAATGAGAGTGTAGTGGGTACTCTACTTGAAAACTGATGAGAGTGTAGTTGGTACTCTACTTGAAAACTGAGAGTGTAGTTACTGCTCTACTTGAAAACTGAGAGTGTAGTTACTGCTCTACTTGAAAACTGAGAGTGTAGTGTGGTACTCTACACTTGAAAAACTGAGAGTGTAGTGGGTACTCTACTTGAAAAAACCGGAGGGTAGTGGGGATTGAAAACCGAGAGTGTAGTGGGTACTCTACTTGAAAACCGAGAGTGTAGTGGGTACTCTACTTGAAAACCGAGAGTGTAGTGGGTACTCTACTTGAAAACCGAGAGTGTAGTGGGTACTCTACTTGAAAACCGAGAGTGTAGTTGCTACTCTACTTGAAAACATGAGTTTGTGTAGTTGCTACTCTACTTGAAAACTGAGAGTGTAGTTTACTGCTCACTTGAAAACTGAGAGTGTAGTGTCGTAGTTAGTACCCTACTTTAAACCTGAGAATGTAGTTAGTGCTATCCTCTACTGAAGTTGAAAACTGAGTGTAATAGTACCCTATGTTACCTGAGATTGTAGTTAGTACCCTATTTCACCTGAGAGTGTAGTTAGTGCCTTATTGTACCCAAGAGTATAGGACCCTACTTTAACCTGGGAGTGTATATAGTACTCTATTTTTACCCGAGAGTGTAGTTAGTACCCTGTAGTTGCCCACTGGTTTGGTTAGTAATGACATCATTTGAGTCGGTAACTGCATGTTGCAGTTAGTAGCGTAGGAAAGGTTACTTGGGTAATGTAATAGATTACAGATTACAAATAATTAATAATTAAAAAAAATGTAATTAGTAGAGTAACGTTTAAATGATAAAAAATAAAGAAACTGATAACATTTATTAACATATTTTTAAGTAAATCATTTTTGAACGTTTATAGCAGGTGGGGTTAACCTCAGTCTCAGACAGGGTGTACTAGCCTAAAGCTTTTATTGTCGATGCACATTAATGTAATTAGCAGTTGTGGTGGGCCGCAAATTCAGACCAGAGAACCAAACAAAAGCATCAGATTAGCATCGCTTTAATAAACGGCTTTAGCAGAAGGGCATCGAGCAAATCCAAAACAGGCAAAGCAACAACTAATGAATATTATTCAACACATCCCAGGGTTAAAAAAAAATCTGATCTAACACTATTTGTACTATAACATCATAAGGAAGTAGGGGGAAATACCGTACTCTAATTTTTTGTTTTAAAAGAACAATAAATGATCCAAGAGTGGCAAAATCCCTGGCCCGACATCCTAATGCGTCTTCCAGTCAGGGTACCAAAATGTCCTGCCTGCCTAGTTTTCCATGCTTTTGTATTCTCTTAGAAATATAGTGGGGTAATTATCTTCTGCATCTGTAATTTTCTGGTGCTGGAGAGTCACAATCGATATGTTTAGTACTGAAATCGCAATGACACGTGTGCACACATTTTACTTTCATACTTGTGTATATCTGACTTTATTGTGTGTATCTGACTTTATTGTGTGTGTACAGTATATATCTGACTTTATTGTGTATCTGACTTTATTGTGTGGATATACAGTATATGTGTGTATCTGACTTTTTGTGGTTATTGTGTGTGTACTTTATTGTGTGTGTACAGTATATATCTGACTTTATTGTGTGTATCTGACTTTATTGTGTGTGTACAGTATATATCTGACTTTATTGTGTGTATCTGACTTTATTGTGTGTGTGTATATACTCTACAGTATATATCTGACTTATTGGTGTGTATCTGACAGTTTATTGTGTGTGTGTACCTTACTGTACAGTCGTATATCTGACTTTATTGTGTGTGTACAGTATATATCTGACTATTGTGTATCTGACTTTATTGTGTGTGTACAGTATCTATATATGTACATATTATCTGACTTTATGTGTATCTGACTTTATGTGTGTTATTGGTGTGTACTTTAGTACAGTATATCTGACTATTATTGTGGTGTGCTACTTTAGTATATATCTGACTTTATTGTGTATCTGACTTTATTGTGTGTGTACAGTATATATCTGACTATTGTGTGTATCTGACTTTATTGTGTGGTACAGTATATATCACTGTGTGTATCTGACTTTATTGTGTATCTGACTTTATTGGGTGTATTCTGACTATTGTATTGTGTGTGTACAGTATATATCTTATATTCTGACTTTATTGTGTGTGATGACTTATGATTGTGTACAGTATATATCTGACTTTATTGACTTGTATGACTGTTAACAGTAATATATTGTGTGTACAGTACATATATATCTGACTTTATTGTGTGTGTGTGTATCTGACTTTATTGTGTGTGACTTTATTGTGTGTACGTATATACTCTGACTTTTGTGTGTATCTCTGACTTTAGTGTGTGTGGTACAGATATACGTCTCTGACGTTGTGTGTATTGTGTGTATCTGACTTGTTTATCTGACTTTATTGTGTGTACAGTATATATCTGACTTTATTGTGTATCTGACTTTATTGTGTGGTACATGGGTGTATGTATATATGACTTTATTTGGTGTTGTACTGACTTTATGACTGTGTGTACAGTATATATCTGACTTATTGTGTGTGTACAGTATATATCTGACTTTATGTGTGTATCTGACTTTGCTTTATTGTGTGGTGTACAGTTATATATATCTGACTTTATGTGTGTATCTGACTTTATTGTGTGTGTACAGTATATATCTATTTATGTGACTTTTATTGTGTATCTGACTTTTATTGTGTGTGTACAGTATATATCTGACTTTATATCTGACTTTTATGACTTTATTTGTGTGTGTATCTGACTTTATTGTGTATCTCTGACTTTAATTGTGTGTACAGTATACAGTGTATCTGACTTATATGTGTGTATCTGACTCTTATGTGTGTGTGTACAGTATATATCTGACTTTATATGTGTTATCTTTTGTGTGTGCACAGTAGATATATCTGACTTTACTATGTGTTGTGTACACTTTATTGTATGTGTATCTGACTTTATGTGTTATTGTGTGTGTGTACAGTATATATCTGACTTTACTTGTGTATCTGACTTTATTGTGTGTACATGTGTAGTATATGTGTACAGGATATTGTGTATCTTATTGTGTGTGTGACTTTATTGACTGTGTGTGTATCTGACTTTATATGTGTGTGTACAGATATATATGTATCTGACTTTATGTGTGTGACGTTATATCTGACTTTATTGTGTGTGTACAGTATGAACGTATATATCTGACTTTATGTGTGTGTGTATCTGCCTTTGTGTATCTGACTTTATTGTGTGTGTACAGTACTTTATATCTGACTTTATGTGTGTATCTGACTTTATTGTGTGTGTACAGTATATATCTGACTTTGTGTGTATCTGACTTTATTGTGTGTGTACAGTATATATCTGACTTTGTGTGTATCTGACTTTATTGGTGTGGTGTGTACAGTATATATCTGACTTTATGACTTTTGTTGTGTGTACAGTATATATCTGACTTTGTGTGTATCTGACTTTATTATGTGTGTGTACAGTATATATATGACTTTATGTGTGTATCTGACTTTATTGTGTGTGTACAGTATATATCTGTAACTTTATTGTGTGTGTACAGTATATATCTGACTTTATTGTGTATCTGACTTTATTGTGTGTACAGTATCTGACTTTATTGTGTGTATCTGACTTTAGTGTGTGTACCGTATATATCTGACTTTGTATGTTATCTGATCTTTATTGTGTGTGTACAGTATATACTCTGACTTTGTGTGTATCTGACTTTAGTGTGTGTACAGTATATACTCTGACTTTGTGTGTATCTGACTTTATTGTGTGTACAGTATATATCTGACTTATTGTGTGTACTGACTTTATCTGACTTTATTGTGTATCTGACTTTATTGTGTGTGTACAGTATATATCTGACTTTATTGTGTGTACATATCTGATTTATATCTGACTTTATCTGTGTATTGACGTGTGTGTACAGTATATATCTGACTTATTGTGTATCCTGACTTTATGGTGTGTGTGTATTACAAGTATATATCTGACTTTAGGTTGTTATCTGACTTTATTGTATCCTGCCTTTGTGTGTACGTTTTATTGTGTTGTGACAGTAGATATTATATCTGACTTTATTGTGTGTATCTGACTTATTGTGTGTGTACAGTATTATAGTGACTTATTGTGTATCTGACTTTTGTGTGTACAGTATATCTCTGACTTTATTGTGTGTGTACAGTATATATCTGACTTTATTGTGTATCGACTTTATGTGTACAGTAATATCTGACTTTAGTGTGTATTGACTTTAGTTGTGTTGTACAGTATATCTGACTTTGGTGTGTATCTGACTTTATACTGTGTGTCGGACTTATTGTGTGTACAGTATATATCTGACTTTTTGTGATTATTGTGTCTGTGTACAGTATATATTGATACTATACAGATACTTGTGTGTATCTGACTTTATTGTGTGTGTACAGTATATATCTGACTTTATTGTGTATCTGACTACAGTATATTGACTTTATGTGTACAGTATATATATCTGACTGTGTGTACTGTGTGTATCTGACTTTATTTGTGACAGTATTGACTTGTGTGTATTGACTTTATATTGTGTGTACAGTATATATGACTTATTGTGTGACTGTGTGTGTATCTGACTTTATTGTGTACAGTATCTGTGTGTGTGTACAGATATATTCTGACTTTATTGTATCTGACTTTATTGTGGAATATTGTGTGTACAGTATATATCTGACTATCTGACTGTAGGTGTGTGTTGTGTGTATCTGACTTTACTGTGTGTTGATGTATTGTGTGTACAGTATATATCTGATTTATTGTGTATCTGACTTTATTGTGTATCGACTGTGTGTATCTGACTTTATGTATCTGTTTGTGTGTACAGTATATATCTGACTTTACTGTGTGTATCTGACTTTATTGTGTGTATTGTGTGTGTACAGTATTTATATCTGACTTATTATATGTGTGTATCTGACTTTATTGTGTGTGTACAGATATATATATATGTGTGTATCTGACTTTTTGTGTGTATATATCTGACTTTATTGTGTGTGTGTGTGTACAGTATATATCTGACTTGAGTGTGTATCTGACTTTATTGTGTGTGTACAGTATATATCTGACTTTGTGTGTATCTGACTTTATGTGTGTGTGTACAGTATATATCTGACTTTGTGTGTATCTGACTTTATTGTGTGTGTACAGTATATATCTGACTTTGTGTGTATCTGACTTTATTGTGTGTGTACAGTATATATCTGACTTGTGGTGTGTATCTGACTTTATTGTGTGTGTACAGTATATATCTGACTTTGTGTGTATCTGACTTTATTGTGTGTGTACAGTATATATCTGACTTTGTTGTGACTTACACATATCTATTGTGACTGTTATTTGTGTGTGTACAGTATATATCTGACTTTGTGTGTATCTTGACTTTATGTGTGTGTGACAGTATATATCTGACTTATGAATCTTGTGTGTATCTGACGTTATTGTGTGTGTACAGTATATATCTGACTGTTGTGATCTGACTATGTGTATCTGACTTTATTGTTGTGTGTATCTGACTTTATTGTGTGTGTACAGTATACTTGGTGTGTATCGACTTTGTGTACAGTATCTGACTTATTGTGTGTGTACCAGTATATATCTGACTTGTGTGTATTGACTTTTATGTGTGTGTACAGTATATATCTGACTTTGTGTGTATCTGACTTTATTGTGTGTGTACAGTATATATCTGACTTTGTGTGTATCTGACTTATTGTGTGTGTACAGTATATATCGGACTTTGTGTGTATATTGACTTTATTGTTGTGTGTACAGTATATATCTGACTTGTGGTATCTGATTTATTGTGTGTGTACAGTATATATCTGACTTTGTGTGTATCTGACTTTATGTGTGTGTACAGTATATATCTGGACTTATTGTGTGTATCTGACTTTATTGTGTGTGTACAGTATATATCTGACTGTTTTTGTATTGTGTATCTGACTTTATTGTGTGTGTACAGTATATATCTGACTTTGTGTGTATCGACTATTATGTGTGTGTACAGTATATATCTGACTTTGTGTGTATCTGACTTTATTGTGTGTGTACAGTATATATCTGTTGACTATTGTGTGTATATCTTTATGTGTGTACTGACTTATTGTGTGTGTGTACCGTATATTGGGTGTATCTGACTTTATTGTGTGTATCTGACTTTTATTGTGTGTGTACAGTATATACTTTATTTGTGTATCTGACTTTATGTGTGTGTATATATCTGACTTTCTTTATGTGTGTGTGTACAGTATATATATCTGACTTATGTGTACTGACTTATTGTGTGGACAGTATATCTGACTTTATTGTGTGTGTACAGTGTTGTATTGTAGTGATACTCTGACTTTATTGTGTATTATCGTATATACTCTGACTTATTGTGTGTGTACAGTATATACTCTGACTTTATTGTGTGTATCTGACTTTATTGTGTGTATTGTGTGACAGTATATACTCTGACTTTATTGTGTGTGTACAGTATATCTGACTTATATGTGACTTTATTGTGTGTGTGACTTATTGTGTACTTTATCTATATTGACCGTATATGTACCTTTATATGTTGTGTATCTGACTATTATGTGTGTGTATCTGACTTTATTGTGTGTGTACAGATATATATCTGACTTTATGTGTATCTGACTTTATGTGTGTGACTTTATATCTGACTTTATTGTGTGTGTACAGTATATATCTGACTTTATTGTGTGTATCTGACTTTATTGTGTGTGTACAGTATATATCTGACTTTATTGTGTATGACTTTATTGGTGTGGTACAGTTATATCTGACTTTTGTGTGTGACTTATACAGTGTGTGTATCTGACTTTATTGTGTGTGTACAGTATATATCTGACTTTATTGTGTGTATCTGACTTTATTGTGTGTGTACAGTATATATCTGACTTTATTGTGTGTATCTGACTTTATTGTGTGTGTACAGTATATATCTGACTTTATTGTGTGTATCTGACTTTTGTGTGTGTACAGTATATATCTGACTTTATTGTGTATCTGACTTTATTGTGTGTGTACAGTATATATCTGACTTTATTGTGTGTATCTGACTTTATTGTGTGTGTACAGTATATATCTGACTTTATTGTGTGTGTACAGTATATATCTGACTTTATTGTGTGTATCTGACTTTATTGTGTGTGTACAGTATATATATCTGTATTTTATACGCGTTTATATGCTAATTATCATTTTAATATGCTAAACGTATGCAAATTTACACTATTAGGGTTGTGAAACATTTCGTTTATAGTAAAATGACCAATCAGGACCTGCCTGTAAACACATGGTCTCACCCGGATATTTTCTCTAAGTATATTCTAGAAACATTTCTTCTCACTAAACGTTGAATATGCAAATAATCATCATGAACTAATGAATATGCAAATGAGTCTCTCTCGTTATCTGTGGACTTTTTGGACATTTTCTTTCCCTGTTGAGATTCAGGACTGACGCAGTGTTGTGGCATTCAGAGGGAACGTAAAAGCAGCAGAGATTCATGATGGCCATTAAGATCTTTTTTATACACTAGTGGAGCTGAACAAAATGAAAATCCCCCCCTCCCCCCAAGATATGTAGGGTACTTTTAGATCAATAACCACAGAAGAAGCATGTGGTGCATCATTAAAGATGATTTTGAATAATGTATTTTCAAGGAGTTTAATGTAAATTATACACATTTCCATGTAAAACAGCACCAAATCAGTTAGAAGGAATACCACTAAAAAAAGCATGAACATAATATCTCACCTAAGAGTGCAGTTGGTACCCCACTTTAACCCGAGTGCAGTAAGTACCTTTCTTTATACTGGAAGTTTAGTACCCCACTTTAACCCTGACCCGAGAGCGCAGTTGGTACCCCACTTTAACCCGAGAGCGCAGTTGGAATCCCCCCCACTTTAACCCGAGAGCGCAGTTGGTACCCCACTTTAACCCGAGAGCGCAGTTGGTACCCCACTTTAACCCGAGAGCGCAGTTGGTACCCCACTTTAACCCGAGAGCGCAGTTGGTACCCCACTTTAACCCGAGAGCGCAGTTGGTACCCCACTTTAACCCGAGAGCGCAGTTGGTACCCCACTTTAACCCGAGAGCGCAGTTGGTACCCCACTTTAACCCGAGGACGAGTTCGAGCGAGCGCAGTTGGTACCCCACTTTAACCCGAGAGAGCGCAGTTTGGTACCCCACTTTAACCCGAGAGTGTAGTTGGGTACCCCACTTTAACCCGAGAGTGTAGTTAGTACCCTATTTTAACCCAAGAGTGCAGTTAGCACCCCTACTTTAACCCGAGAGCGCAGTTGGTACCCCACTTTAACCCGAGAGTGTAGTTGGTACCCCACTTTAACCCGAGAGTGTAGTAGTTAGTACCCTATTTTTAACCCAAGAGTGCAGTTAGCACCCTACTTTAACCCCGAGAGTGCAGTTGGTACCCCATTTTAACCCAAGAGTGCAGTTGGTACCCCACCTTACCCTGAGAGTGTAGTTAGTACCCTACTTCAACCTGAGAGCGCAGTTAGTACCCTACTTTAACCTGAGAGCGCAGTTAGTACCCTACTTTAACCTGAGAGTGCAGTTAGTACCCTACTTTAACCTGAGAGTGCAGTCAGAGTGCAGTCAGTACCCTATTTTAACATGAGAGTGCAGTTAGTACCCCCGCTTCAAACCCGAGAGTGCAGTTAGTACCCCGCTTCAATCCGAGAGTGCAATTAGTAACCTACTTTAACTCGAGAGTGTAGTTAGTACCCCACTTTTACCCGAGTGCAGTAAGTACCTTTCTTTATACTGGAAGTTAATACTCTACTTCAACCCAAGAGTGCAGTTAGTACCCTACTTCAACCTGAGATTGCAGTTAGTACCCTATTTTAAACCGAGTGAGAGTGCAGTTAGTTCCCTACCTTACCCTGAGAGCGCAGTTGGTACCCCACTTTAACCCGAGAGTGTAGTTAGTACCCTACTTTAACCCGAGAGTGTAGTTAGTACCCTATTTTAACCATGAGTGCAGTTAGTACCCCGCTTCAACCCGAGAGCAGTAAGTACCTTTCTTTATACTGGACGTTAATACTCTACTTCGTTAGACCCGAGAGTGCAGTTAGTACCCTACTTCGACCTGAGAGACTGCAGTTAGTACCCTACTTCGACCCGAGAGAGTGCAGTTAGTACCCTATTTAAAAACTAAGACCGAGAGTGCAGTTAGTACCCTACTTTAACCTGAGAGTGCAGTTAGTACCCTACTTTAACCTGAGAGTGCAGTTAGTACCCTACTTTAACCTGAGAGTGCAGTTAGTACCCCGCTTCAACCAGAGAGTGCAGTTAGTACCCCGCTTCAACCAGAGAGTGCAGTTAGTACCCTACTTTAACTCGAGAGTGCAGTTAGTACCCTACTTTAACCTGAGAGTGCAGTTAGTACCCCGCTTCAACCAGAGAGTGCAGTTAGTACCCTACTTTAACTCGACAGTGTAGTTAGTACCCCACTTTTACCCGAATGCAGTAAGTACCTTTCTTTATACTGGAAGTTAATACTCTACTTCAACCCAAGAGTGCAGTTAGTACCCTACTTCAACCTGAGATTGCCAGTTAGTACCCTTATTTTAAACCGAGAGTGCAATTAGTACCCTACTTTAACCTGAGAGTGCAGTTAGTACCCTACTTTAACCTGAGAGTGCAGTTAGTACCCTAATTTTACCCGACAGTGTAGTCGGTACCCTAGTTTTGTATATTTGACTTCATTTGTATATCTTCCTTTATTGTGTGTATCTGACTTTATGTTGTGTGTGTATCTGACTTTATGTTGTGTGTGTATCTGACTTTATGTTGTGTGTGTATCTGACTTTATGTTGTGTGTGTATCTGACTTTATGTTGTGTGTGTATCTGACTTTATTGTGTGTGTGTGTCTGACTTTATGTTGTGTGTGTGTGTGTGTGTCTGACTTTGTTGTGTGTGTGTGTGTCTGACTTTGTTGTGTGTGTGTGTGTGTGTCTGACTTTGTTGTGTGTGTGTGTGACTTTATTGTGTGTGTGTGTGTCTGACTTTGTTGTGTGTGTGTGTGTCTGACTTTGTGTGTGTGTGTGTCTGACTTTGTTGTGTGTGTGTGTGTCTGACTTTGTTGTGTGTGTGTGTGTATGTGTGTGTGTGTGTGTCGACTTTATTGTGTGTGGTGTATCTGACTTTACTTTTGTGTGTGTGTGACTTTATATCTGACTTTATTGTGTGTGTGTGTATATCTGAATTTATTGTGTGTGTGTATATCTGACTTTGTTGTGTGTGTTATTGTGTGTGTGTGTATTGGTGTGTGTATCTGACTTTGTTGTGTGTGTGTCTGACTTTGATGTGTGTGTGTGTGTGTCTGACTTTGTTGTGTGTGTGTGTGTGTGTCTGACTTTGTTGTGTGTGTGTGTGTGTGTCTGACTTTGTTGTGTGTGTATCTGACGTTATTTGTACAGGACGACTGATTTTTTTTTAAGTCTAATTTTTGGTCCTTCTCTAACATTTCTGACCACCAAACTGCCTCCAAAATCTCAGCTTTTTGGAATGGGGTTGTTATTCACCACCCCAAACCACTGGAATGGGGCAGTTAATGAAAGACAGCAGGTGAGTGGAGTTTTCCCTTTTACAGAGTTCAGACACGATCTGATTCTTACCTCCGTCTCCAGCTGCACCAGCTCCATTTTGGGCCACGGCTCTGCAAGCTGCGCGAGCGGCATTTTCCCGGTGTGTGTTACTCTCTGAAGTGTGGAAATATAACTGGAGGTTCTGTTACTCCGCGGCTGATCAGTGTTACTCCACGCACACGCGTTACACAAACGCAATCTCCGCTGTAGATGACGCACGCGGCGGGATTCCTCTCGGTTTTACTCCTCTAAAAAAAGAAGAGCTCGCGGGTGCACAGGTAAATTTGCGGTTGCCGTTTTTTTGTTTTTCAAAAAGCGACGAAAACGCGGCTTCCACGCGCGCGCACACCCAGTCTGGTAACGTGACACTTTCCGTCCCGCGCGCCGCTCTTGCACGGCTGACAGCGTTTCTATAACGGAAAGCACCGGCGTGCGTGAACCTCCGCTGCGGCTGCTGCCCGAATCCGCTCTGATAACCAAGCACAGGCGCTGCGAACGGAGAAGCGTAAAAGCGCACGAGCCCCGCCGCGTGCACGAGCTGTGCAACGCCGTCTTCCGGTCGGACTGTGCAAATGTTCTGCGCGTGCACAAAAAATGATGTTGCTAAAGATGTCTCTCTCTCTCTTTCTTTCTCTTTCTTCTCTCTCTCTCTTTTTTTTCTCTTTCTTTCTCTCTCTCTCTCTCTCTCTCTTCTCTCTCTCTCTCTCTTTTTCTTTCTCTTTCTTCTTCTCTCTCTCTTTTTCTTTCTCTTTCTTCTCTCTCTCTCTCTTCTTTCTTTCTCTTCTCTTCTCTTCACCTCTCTTCTCTCGCTCTCTCTTCTTTCTTTCTCTCTCTCTTTCTCTTTTCTTCTCTCTTTTTTCTTCTTGCTCTCTCTTTCTTCTCTCTCTCTCTCTCTCTCTCTTTCTCTTTCTTCTCTCTCTCTCTCTCTCTCTTTTCTCTTCTCTTTCTTCTCTTATCTCTCTCTTTCTTCTCTCTCTCTCTCTCTCTCTCTCTCTCTCTGTTTGTCTCTCTGTCTTACTTTTTTGTTTTTTCTTTTCTATTATTTTGTACTTTTAATTTTCATTCCATTTTTAAGTACATTTTTTGTGAGTATTATACTGTGAGTATTATTTGTGTTTGTTTGCATCGGTATCTTTTTAGGTTTATTATTTTTATTGCTGTTGTATCTTATTTTATTTTATTTTATTGTTTTTTAATTCATTTTTTTATCTAATTAATTTAAAATTGTCAGTATTCATTGATTTCTTTGACCAAGTCCAAATAAAGGTGCTCTTTTTAAAAGGAGAAGAGAGTGACTGCAGGGAGGAACCCGAGGAACCCGAGGAACCCTCTTAACCGTGAGATTCAGAAGCTGATGAGGATTTTAGCACAATGAGGCCACCTAGAGGCCAATAATGCAACACACCACATGTCTCAGTTTAATCATCCATCCATCCATTGTCTATACACACTTACTCCTAATCCGTGTCACTGGGATCTGCTGTCATTGGGTGAAAGTCAGGGGTCACCCTGGACAGATCACAAGTCCATTGCAGGGCAAACAACCACACACACACACACACACACACACACACACACACACACACACACACACACAGTCCCACTCACTCCTGCATTGTTCCAGCACCAGTAAGATTAAGCCACTCCCGGGCCCCTAAACAAGGCCCCTAAACCCCACCTGCTGAATGGATTAAAAACGAGATAAATAATAATCTTTGTTTTTCTATAAGGTCGTCTGCAGACCGCCTGTGAAATATATCAAGTAAATATATTTCTGTTTTTTCCTTTTTTCCCTCTTTATTCTTATCCTTCCTCCACTTCTCTCTTTTTCACTTTCTTTCTTTCTTTCTCCTCCACTTCTTTCTTTTTCTTTCTTTCTTTCTTTCTTTCTTTCTTTCTCCTCCACTTCTCTTTCTTCTTCTTTCTTTCTTCTCTCCACTTCTTCTTCTTCTCTTTCTTTTTTCTTCTTTCTTCCTCCACTTCTCTCTTGCTTTCTTTCTTCTTTACTTTCTTTCTTTCTTCGTTCTTTCTCCTCCACTTCTTTCTTCTTCTTTCTTTCTTTCTCCTCCACTTCTTTCTTCTTCTTTCTTTCTTTCTCCTCCACTTCTTTCTTCTTCTTTCTTTCTTTCTTTCTCCTTCTCCTTCTCTCTTTTTCTTCTTTCGTTCTTCTTTCTCTTCTTCTTCTTTCTTCTTTCATTCTTTCTTTCTTTCTTTTCTTTCTTTCTTCCTCACTTCTTTCTTCTTCTTCTTCTTCTTTCTTTCTTTCCTTTCTCCTCCACTCTTTCTTCTTTCTTCTTTCTTTCTCCACTTCTTTCTTTCTTTCTTCTTTCTTTCTCCACTTCTTTCTTCTTTCTTTCTTCTTCTTTCTTTCTTTCTCCTCCACTTCTTTCTTTTTCTTTCTTTCTTTCTCCTCCACTTCTTTCTTCTTCTTTCTTTCTTTCTCCTCCACTTCTTTCTTTCTTTCTTTCTTCTCGCTTTCTTTCTTTCTTTCTTCTTCTTTCTTTCTTTCTCCTCCACTTCTTTCTTTCTTTCTTTTATTTTTGTGTTGCATTAATTCATTTTAATTGAATTGTAATGTAATTTTACAGCTGTACGTTTTTTGTTTGTGTGTTTAAACTGTTTGTTTATTTGCTTCTTTGCTTCTTTTGGTTTGTTTTTATGATTATTATTAATGCTGTTCTATTCTATTATGGAGTATTTTGTACTTTCGTTTTCCAGTCCGTTGTAATTGAAATGTATTTTGATACTGTGAGTATGATTTGTTTTCATGATGATTATGTTTATCGCCGTTGTTTTGTATTTTTTAGTTGGTTTTAGTGTTGGTCAGGAGAAGAGAGTGACTGCAGAGAGGAACCAGAGGAACCCTCTTAAATATATTCCTGTTTTTTCCTTCTTTTTTTTTCTCTTTATCTTCTGATTTTTTTTACAAGTTGCAGCAGGTTCAGACATGCGATGTGTGGTATTCAGTCCATCCCACTTTCCATTCCCACTACCTGGCACCGCAGTCTGCACCAGGAAGAGGAAGATTTAAGCTTAAAGATTTCTGATATGAAAAGAGAAAATTTGGTTACTTTTATTTAACTGTAATGAATAACAGGTATAAAAAGGTACAGTAAGTCTACTTTACGAAGTAAAAACTATCTGAAAAGGATGATTGTCTTATTCCTTCCCAGGGCAGAACAGTATGTCCTCTCACTCACTTTTAGAAACTGCTGTAATCCCATGTATTAGGGATACACCCTAAAAGGAAATTATGCACATATATATATACACACACATTCACACTAAGCTATTTTTGCCAAGTCACATGGCATGGACATGAAGTAATGCACAGAAACTCCGCTCAGAGGTTAAGCCGAGCGCCGAGATAAAAAAAAAAAAAAAAAAAGATTTAATAAGAGAAACATTCTTAGTTGCAGAAGAATTAGCTGAAAAAGCCACAACTCGAATTCCGAAAAAGTTGGGATGGTGTTGGACTACCAACCCGAAGATCATGGGTTTGATTCCCAGCTCCACCAAGCCACCACTGCTGGGCCCCTGAGCATTACATTACATTACATTTGCAGTATTTGGCAGACGCCCTTATCCAGGGCGACTTACAATATTCCTTGTTATACAACTGAGCAATTGCTCAGGGGTCCAACAGTGGTGGCTTGCTGGAGCTGGGAATCGAACCCACAACCTTCAGGTTGGTAATCCAACACCTTAACCATGAGCCACCACTTCCCCAAGGCCCGTAACCCTCAATTGCTCAGTTGTATAAAGGAGATAAATGTAAGTCTGCTAAATGCTGTAAATGCATTTTATTTACAATAAAACATAGATAACATAAATGTTTAAACTGAGAATTTTACAATTTTATCCCCTAAATGAGCTCCTTTCTAATTTGATGCCAGCTACAGGTCTGAAAAAAGGGGCACGGGGGGGCAACAAAGGGCTGCAAAAGCAAAAAAACTTTGAAAAGATTTATCTGCAGGAAAATTCAGCAGCTAATTAAATAATTGATATAATTATACAATATCATTAATTAATAAATTAATTGACATCATGTCTGTAATAAAATTAGCTATAAAAGAGGCAGAGTCTCTTAGAAGTAAAGATGGGCAGAGGTTCTCCAATCTGTTAAAGAGTGCGTAAAAAGATTGTAAAATACTTGAAAAATGATGTTCCTCAACATCAAATTGCAAAAGTTTTTGAAATCTCATTATCTACAGTGTAAATCATCATCAAAATATTCAGAGAAACTGGAGAAATCTCTGTGCGAAAGGGACAAGGACGAAGACCTTCGTTTGACGCACATGAATCATCGGTATGATTCTGTGATTGACTTTAAGAAAAACTTCTAGAAACCACCGTCAGTAAACACAATCCACCGTTCTATCTGCAGATCCCAACTAAAACGCTATCCTTCAAAAAGGAAGCCATATGAAAACATGGTCCAGAAGCGCCGTTGTGTCCTGTAGGGCAAAACTTATTCAAAATGGACAGATTCAAAGTGGAAAAGTGTTCTATGGTCAGACAAAATTTGACATTCTTGTTAGAAATCATGGACACTGTGTTCTCCGGGCTAAAGACAAGGAAGACCTCCAGTGTGTTATCCGGGTTCTGTTTAAAAACCAGCGTCTTTCATGGTATGGGGTGTATAAGTGCAGACAGTCTGGCCAGCTTGCATGTTGGAAGACGCGTATGAATGCATATAAAGGTTTTAGAGCAACATACGTTCCCCTCCAGACGACGTCTATTTCAGTGAAGACCCTGTGTATTTCAGCAGGACAATGCATAACCACATACTGTAGCTATTACAACAGCATGGCTTTATAGTAGAAGAGTCCGGCTGCTGAATTAAGCTGTCTGCAGTCCAGATCTTTCACCTATAGAGAACATTTGGCGCATTATTAAATAAAAAAATCAAGAAAAACCACCAGGAACTTTTTAGCAGCTGGAAACCTGAAAAATAAATCACTTCTTTTAACGATGTGAATTTTTGTTGGCTTTTAATTAAAAGCACATTTAAATTGACCAAATTGACAAAATTAGAGGACACTTTTATCCAGCGCAACTTACATGTATCCCATTTATACAACTGAGCAGTTGGGGCTTTAAGGGGCGGCAGGCAGGGCTGTAGAAATAGGGCAGGCAAGGCAGGCAGTTACCTGGGGCCCCGCATTTTGAAGAGGACTCCAACATTTGACTATTTGATCGTAATTGTTATTATTAAAATAAAATAATGATATATCTGCATCCCTCCCCCCTGTAGGGGGCCCTCTGTCAAGTTTCGCTGGTTTAGGAAACACTCCTGCTTTTTTTCCTCGTGATGCGTCGGCGATTAGCGCATTTGCTAATTTAAACAACAAAAAAAACCCCCATAGAATTAAAGAAAAAGGAAACATGACAGTGTTAAGTGATGGAGATTAGCTTAACTTAAGAATAATTACATGTCAAACACATGTTTTCATTGTTAATTCCAGCTTTTTTTTTTTTTGTTCAATTATCTGCCAGATGAATTAGTGGTAATAGTCCAATTACTAATATTGTTATTGGGAAACAGGTTAGCGTGGGTTGCACTACGCAGGAGTGTGTATTATGTAGTGTTTAGCAGGTAACAATCCGTTACTGTAAATATGACGATTGTACTGTTTCTTATAGATTGTATTGTACAGTATCGTATCTTCTGCCAGAAAGATAAAGACTGAAGCACTTTTGTTTAAAAAATATAATTAATTGAATTTTGATGTGTGAGATTTATTAATAAATAAAGTTTCTAGAAGGAACTGATTGATTAATTTGGCCTGGGGCGCATATTCAGGTTTGGGGGTGTTGGGATCAGACTTTACAGCCTTTTAATCAACAGTCCAACCCCTTATGTAACCTTTGAGCTACATTTTGTCCCCAAAACACATTTTATAACACATTCTTCTAGATCCATCTATCCAATGAGATGAATTATTACACCTTCCGGCAAATATTACTGGATTTCCTCCCACATGACTACATAAAGAAATGACACTGAACGGTGAAATCATTCCGCTTCAGCAGCAGACGGGTTTTGGTTTATTTTCTGACTAGAGCACAGACGCACTTGTGGATTTTAACCCTTATTGTAAACTGAATCAACAACGCCGCAATGGTGTCACCTGAGAAAGGTTTTCTGATTTTTACAGTGGTAGCGCAGTGGTTAAGATGTTAGACTAATAAATGGAGGATCAGGGTTCGAGTCCCAGGATGCCCAGACGTCTTCAAACTGTTCGGAATACAAGAGGAGATGCTACACAATAGTAAAAATGCCCCTGTCCCAACTACTGGTCTAACCTAACTAGACCAGTAGCAGGCATCAAATTTACAAAGAGCTCCTTTAGTTGATAAAAGTGTAAAATTACTCAGTTTAAACAATTATTATGGTTTGTTCTATTGTGATTCTAAAAGTCTTTTAATTTTTATTTTATTGAAATTTTAAAAAAGTGTCCCTTTTATATATATATATAAATAAGACTACACAGACAAAAGTATTGGGACACCTGACCGTCCCATCCTACACCAGATTTAGTTACACTCTTCAGGAATTTATTTATTTCTACCAAGTATATACTTACTGTATACTTGGGGAAGTGGTGGCTTAGTGGTTAAGGTATTGGACTGATACCAGGAAGATCTGGGTTTGATTCCCAGCATCACCAAGCCACCACTGCTGGGCCCCTTGAGCAAGGCCCTTAACCCCCTACTTGCTTAGTTGTATGAAAGAGATAAATGTAAGTCGCTCTGGATAAGAACGTCTGCCAGATGCTGTAAATTTAGTAAGTTTAGGCCCAGATTCAGGTGCAGTTGGTGTTCCAGTTCATCCTGAAGGGGTTTAGTGGGGTTGAGTCGAGGATCTGTGTAGGACACTGCAGTTCAGTTTACATTTAGAGACATTCTAGGCACCTGTATGCTTTCTTGTAGGAACGGCTTAAGAAAAACACTCTTATTGGTGGGCTGGTAGGGTTTCAGTAGGACACTTCAGTTCCTCCAATCCAATCAGAACACAGCAAGTCTTTGTGAAACTTGGAGACTTTGTGCACAGGAGAGAAATTAAGGAACGACAATAAGCAGTGAAATTATTCCGCTTCAGCAGCAGGTGTGAGTTGGTTTAGTTTCTGACTGGTGGACTTTAACCCATGCAGTAAACTGAATCAACAACGTCGCAATGGTGTCACCTGAGATACGTTTTCTGATTCGGTGATCATCTACTCAAATTACAAAAATGGAACGGTATGTAATCCTACCGGTTTCAGATATTTACCCAGAAAAGAGATTTTCCCCCCCAAAAGATTTAGATTTTTTATCCAGAGTGACGCTACCGGTACGCTAGATCACAAACCAAAGTGTAACAACCCAAAAAAAACTGTTTTGTTTGTTTCGATTTACTGATTTTTTAGCTTTATATTAATAAAGAAATGTTGCAGTGCTGTGCGAACGACGGTTTTCTGAATCAGCCTGTTGAAACAGAGGGTGGGGCAGTATAAATCGGTGTACAGCTCAGAGCTGATAGCATCGGGGGAATTAAATAAAGACAATATATACATTCGAGATGAGAGAGTTTAATGTTTAGTGTTTAATGTGTACCGGAAATTATTACTGCATGATATAGTAAATTAATGATTAATGTCTTTATGTGTCACATAACTTATTACTGCATAGTATTATTGTATTGGCAGCAAAGGTAGGGCTTGAACTTTATTTCTATACTTATACCTATTGTTATTTTATTTATTTTTATTTCTATACCTACACCTATTTCTATTTTTATTTATTTTGATTTCTATACTAATACATATTTTTTATAGTTATTTTTATTTCTATACTTAAACCTATTGTTATTTTATTTATTTTTACTTTATACTTACACCTATTTTTAATTCTATACTTATACCTATTTATTGCATTTATTTTAAATTCTATACTTATACCTATTTTTATTTCATTTATTTTAATTCTATATCTATATTATACCTATTTTTTTATTTCATTTATTTTTTTTTTATTCTATACTTATACCTATTTTTATTTCTATATTTATTATGATTTTTTTTCTATTACTCATACCAATTTTTATTTTTATACTTATACCTATTGTTATTTATTTATTTTTATCTTTATATTTATACCTATTTTCATTTTATACTTATGCCTATTGTTATTTATTATTTTTTTTTTTTTTTTTATTTTTATACTTACACCAATTTTAATTCTATACTTATACCAATTTTATTTCACTTTATTTTGATTCTATACTTATAACTATTTTTTTATTTCTATACTTACACCCATTGTTTATTTTATTTATTTGTATGTCCATATTTTATAGCTATTTTTATTTCTATACTTATACCTATTTTTATTTTATTTCTATCTATACATTTACCTATTTTTTATTTTATTTTTTTATTTCTATACTTATACCTATTTTTATTTTATTTTCTATACATTTACCTATTTTTATTTTGTATTTATTTTTATTTTTCTATACTTATATTACCTAGGGGGATTTTATGTATTTTTATTTTTTTATTTATTTTCTCTACATATATCTATTATTATTATTTATTCCCTTTTTTAATTTCTATACTTATTACTTTTACTTATTTTTATTTTATTTATTTTGATTTCTATACTAATACATATTTTATTATAATTATTTTGATTTCTATACTTAAACCTTCTGTTATATTAGTTATTTTTATTTCTATACGTATTATTATTTTATGTTATTTATATTTTACACACTTCCACTTTCATGTTTACATGTTGGACAGTTAGAAAGCTTTTCACTGCATGTTCTGCTCTGTATGTATGTGTAAGTGACAAATAACATTTGAATGTGAATTTGAATAAGCTGCTTTTTGCCCAGTTGCCATTTTTGACCAGCAGGGGCATTACTGTCTGAATGAAATGAGCGCTTTATTGTGCGGAACCGTAATCGGTAATAATAGAGGTAATTAAACAACTTTAATTAATGTTTTAACTATTTAATTTTAAAGAAATGATTAGAGACAAAACAACGTGCTTCCAGCAGTATAAAACTCATAATATCAAACATAAAACACACCAGAACTGAAATATTTCATTTAATAAATTTAGATAGATAGATAGATAGATAGATAGATAGATAGATAGATAGATAGATAGATAGATAGATAGATAGATAGATAGACACTGTAAACAGATAGACAGACAGACAGACAGACAGACAGACAGATAGATAGATAGATAGACACTATAAATAGATAGATAGATAGATAGATAGATAGATAGATAGATAGATAGATAGATAGATAGATAGATAGATAGATAGATAGATAGATACTGTAAATAGATAGATAGATAGATAGATAGATAGATAGATAGATAGACACTGTAAACAGATAGATAGACAGACAGACAGACAGATAGATAGATAGACACTATAAATAGATAGATAGATAGATAGATAGATAGATAGATAGATAGATAGATAGATAGATAGATAGATAGATAGACACTGTAAACAGATAGATAGACAGACAGACACACAGACAGATAGACACTATAAATAGATAGATAGATAGATAGAGATAGATAGATAGATAGATACTGTAAATAGATAGATAGATAGATAGATAGATAGATAGATAGATAGATAGATAGATAGATAGATAGATACTGTAAATAGATAGATAGAAAATATTGTAATACTTTAAAAGCTAAACGCACAAGAAAATAGAGTTTTTATATTGTTGCGTAAACAGTTATTTATATACAGCAGAGATGAAAGGGTTAGCTGTAATAAAATCCTATTGGCTCTTCAGGAGCGCTTACCTGTGAATGGGCGTGGTTTACCTGGCGGTGGGCGTGACTATAAGCAGGAACTCGCCGTTGGTTATACAGGAGAGGTCCTGCTTACGAAGCGGAGTTTGGGTCGGGATTAAACGCTCGTCCGACTCCGACACATGGAGTCTATAACGTCGTGGAGCGCCGAGAGGGTCAGCGCCTGGCTGAGAGGTAAACCCAGCATTATTCCGCTTAAACTCAGGGGGAATTCATGGGTCGCGGGGTTTTTTTCCCAGTTGATAAGACAGAAAAGAGTGTGATAAAAGTGAAACCGAGGCTCGAGCTCAATCCAACGGGATATCCGCGAGCTGGAATGAGGAAGTGATCGGGTGGGTTAGGGTGTTATATAGGACATGATATAAACACGCGCACGTATACCGGAAATACCCAGTACCGTATATAATTCCTTTTTCTGTTTACCAAAAAAACCACACACACACACACACACACACACACACACACACACACACACACACACACACACACACACACACACACAGTGTTGGGAGTTGGCCTCAGGCTCCACAGTGACTGCGAGTATCAACTGGCCCAAAACTTTTCAGTGCAAAAAGACTTTGAAGAATGTGACTAGATGTCGTAGTGCACACTTTTTAGTAAGTTTACGGGATCTACAGCTAATCATACTAGAACACGAAACAAACTCCCTGTTACTACAGTATAAATACTAAACAAAGTGGTAGTGAAAGTTCAGTAGTTATAGGGTGTTGGACTGCAAACAGATAATCATGGGTTCAATTCCCAACACGACCAAGCTTGGGCCCCTGAGCGAGGCCCTTAAACCTCGATGGTTTAGTTGAATTGCATATTTTATATGTATGTAAATAGGCAGACAAATATTACAGTGTCATTCAGCACCGAGCAACTGGTAACTGGTAGTGGTTAGAATGTTGAACTGCTAATTGGAAGATTGGGGTCAATTTACAGCACCATTAAGTTGCCATTGTTGGGCCCCTGAGCAAGGCCCTTAACCCTGAAATTGCTTGGTTGTATAACAGAGATAACTGTAAGTCGGTCTGGATAAGGGCGCCTGCCAAATGCTGTAAATGTAAATAAAGCTCAGGGATCAGAAGGTTGTGTTCTGAACTGCTGAACAAAGCCTTTAACACAACATTTAGGGGCCTTGCTCAGGGGCCCATCAGTGGCAACCTGGTGGTGCTGGCATTAAAACCCACAATGTTTTTAACAGCAGACCAACATTTGCCCACTGAGCTACCACTTCCCCATGTACATTTCACATATACAATTAAACAGAGCGACTTACATTTATTCAACTGAGCAGTTAAAGTTTAGGGGCCTTGCTCAGGGGCCCAAAGGTGGCAACCTGGTTGTGCTGGCAAATGAACGCACGATCTTTCAATCGGCAGGGCAACATTTACTCACTGAGCTACCATTTCTCCATGGATGTAGGCATTTGGCATGTACAATTAAACAGAGCGAATTACATTTATCCCGTTTGACCAGTTGAGGGTTAAGGGCCTTGCTCAGGGGCCCGGCAGCGGCAGCTTGGTGCGTATAAATGAGATAAATGCAAGGCTTTGTATAAGGGTGTAAATATTTAATGGGGCTTGTTCAACTGAAACACTGGTTATGTCACTTGCCCATCGAGGCACCATGGCATCATCCACCACGATAGTTTTGACACAGCGTGTCATATCCCATAAAAGCTCTGTGTTTAACATGAGCGAGTTAGTCTTTGTTTCTGTTTTATTGCTGAATTAACAATTCATTCTAAAGTGAAAGTAAAACGCGCACCGGCGTTCATAAGCTAATGAAAAGTCACGAAATCCACCTAAAACCAGTCCCCCCACAGTGATGACGGTATAACCAGCGTTGTCATGTCAATCAAATGGTGGGAATATTACTCACCGTCACAACCCTCCAAACAGGAAGTTTTACATCCTTGTTGAAATAGTTGATTTATTCCAGTCCCTAAACTGACATATCAACCCAGCAAAACTACTATTACTACATTTTAATGCGTATAAGTATTTCTATTAATACTTTTTTATGCTTAATAATAATACTTTTATACTTATTTGCTTAAAACAACAGCATTTTAGAAAAACAAGTCTCGGTCAGTGATTAATTTCATTACCTGGTTAAAAGTTTGCATTCCTGTCGTCCTGCCCAGGCTAATTTGACTGTCCCTCATTACCGCGGGTTTAAAGAAAACAGCTTCGATATCAGTTATTTGTCCACGTGAACGAGGACAAACGGGGCAATAAATTAGCTGAAATATATAAAACGATTAATCGAATTGAATAATTAAATGTAGAGCAGTGTGTATAGAGAAAATGCCAGGATGTACCTATTAAAATGACCATTAAGGAAGTTATGGAGGCTTAAAAAGGAAATGAGTTCAATGAATCCAGATAACAAGCATAGAATGTTATATATATGGTGTGTGTGTGTGTGTGTGTTTGTGTGTAAAAACAAGGTAATGCATTTAACATTTGCAGCATTTAGCAGACGTGCTTATCCATTTACATTTATCTTATTTATACAACTGAGCAATTGGGGGTTAAGGGCCTTGCTCAGGGGCCCAGCAGTGGTGGCTTGATTGAGCTGGGAATCGAACCCACAATCTTCGGGTGGGTAGTCCAACACTTTAACCATGAGCTCATCGTTCACAAACCAACAGGAAGTCTACCCGATGCTGTAAACAATGTTATTTAAATTAAATCATATATACACAATATGGCCAAAAGTATTGGGACACCTGGCTGTCACATCCATATGTTTAAAGAGAAAAAAAAATTACATTGAGTTTTTATTTTTAGTTTTATTTGAGTTAATAGGATTGAGCAAAGTTGTAACCAAATTATTATGCGAGGTTTGGAAGAAGAAGAGGTCTTTTGCATATACATTAGAGCAGCACCTCCCAACAGGGGGGTCCTGACCCAAAAGGCCCCCCCCCCCAGCGAGTGTTAAGCAGTGAGCATTAAGATCATATTGCGTTAGCTAATTTTATCCATGATCCCCTGGTTGACCTAAAAATAGACAAATTTGTAATTTGTCCTCCACAAAAAAGTCTCAGCGATTCACCTTCAGCGGCTGGTAGTAATGACCCAGACATACTGGACCCAGTGAGGAGGCGCCCCCCCTTTCGGGTCACAATGCTAGAAATACTGTAAAAAGCGATAATATCATTAAATGTTAAGAGGGGACCCTAAAATATTTTCTTTAGGGGGAAAAAGAGGGTCTCAGACAAAAAAAGGTTGGGAAGCACTGCATTAGATCCCAGTGCAGATTCCGTCTCTTTGCTTATCTGAGCTTGTTGGAAAAGAAAATCTAAGACAGAATTGTGTATTTCTATGATTTTTATTTTTATATAACATCATGGTGAAACTGGAACACACACATTTCTTACATCACTGTTCTTTCAGAAATGTTTTTATCACAGATAATCATGCATGCATATATGTGTGTGTGTGTGTGTGTGTGTGTGTGCGTGCATGGATGTGGGTGTTGGGTGCAGGTTTGGACGCGTCCCTGCAGCAGTACACGTTCGACCAGTGGCAGTTGTGTGGGTCGGATCTGCTGTTGTTGTCCTCCCAGCAGCTTGAACAGTTTGGCGTGCTCAAGATCGGACATCAGGAGCTCATCCTGGACGCTGTGGAGAAACTTTGCACTCTGGTATTTCTTCTTACCTCTGCTGTGTGTGTCAGTGTGTGTCTGCGTCTGTCTGCCTCGCATCTGCCTATGGGATGGTGGTAGCTCAGCGATTAAGGTGTTGGGCTGCAAAGTACGGGTGTGTGTCCGCATCTGATTTGTGTATGTATTGTCACTGCTGATATACACTGTGTCGCCTGGATTCATATGAAATCAGAGTGAAGTCAGCGAATAAGATTCTTTGATTAAAAAGTTGTTTGATTAATTTTCAGTGATCTCCATAGAACCGATGAAGCTCCAGTAACCATTAATCTACATCAAGCATCAAGGAAAGAATTTGGGCTCGGAGACTCAGTCCAGTCATAGAGTTTATAAAGAATAGTGTGAAAGACCTAATCTTCATCTGTCGAACCTGAGCCTATAGCTCCCCAGATTAATATACTCTGGATTCCATAAAATTTGATGATGTAATCTTGTCTGCCATATGATTTCAAGTGTTGTGCATTTTGACATGTTTTTCTGCTCAGCATGATTGCAAAAAGTGGGCTATTTGGTTACCTCGTCACCTCGAACCAGTCATATAGCTGTAAATAGCATCTTGCTGCCATTATGTGATTGGCTGGTTGGCTAAAGAGCATGTAATAAGCAGAGATACAGGTGTTTCTATTACAGGAGCTAGTGATTGTACCGTATATGCATATGATGAATGTAGTTTGTGTGCACGTGTGATCTTCGCAAAAACCCATTTGGACATAACTCGCCCATTCGATTCAAGCTTAGCAGTCGGCGGTCCACTGGCCACTTAAAAATTAGCTGAAACGATTCACTAAAATGATTCATCCTAACCCTAGATGTTTGAGAGGGTTAACTTGACTTTGACTTTCAGTGCCTTTTATATGCAAACTTCCCATGTTTTTCAAGCTTAGTTAACTCCTAAATGATTTGCCTAAAATGATTTGCCTAAAATGATTCACCTAAATGATTCACCTAAAATGATTCAAGTGATTTTTCAAGTGATTCATGTGATAGGCCTAAAATGATTAGCCTTAAATGATACACCAAATGATACACCTAATGATTTACTGAATGATTTGCCTAGTGATCAAGCGATTCATCAAGCGATTCATCAAGCGATTCATCGAGCAATTCATCAAGCGATAAGCCTAAAATGATACACTAAACTGAACAACCTCGTACAACAGCTGGTAGACTCTGCTACTGAGATTAATGTCTATGTGGTATATGTAACAAGCCCACTTGATGTTTGTGTGTGTGTGTGTGTGTGTATTTATACAGACATATGGTCAGGCTGGAGAGAGTGTGTGTAGCTTGGCAGAGAAGCTGCACGCTGTGGCGCACTCCCTGCAGATGAGTATTCAGAGTCGATGGCGTGTCAACACGTACTCTGGGCACAAAGCCACCAATCTGCCTAATCCGGAGCTGCAACTGGTTTTGGATCTCATCGTCGCAGCCAGGGGCCTATATTCTCTGCTCAACAGGTACTACATGCGCGCACACACACACATACACACACACACACACACACACACACACACAGCCTGGCATAGTACTGGGAATTTGAATTAATACTTTACTTATTTTAATCTTGACTAGTATAATTAGTTACTTTAGCTTTAACACACAGGGTATTATGCAACCTACCATGAATACTCGGGACACTGACCTGCCAGACCACCAGAGGGCAACCATATTCAGATTGCTAGGACTTCTCAGTTAAATTTTTATGTTGTCTCATGATGTCATATCTTGTCTCCGCCCCTTGTCCTGTCATTGGTTTTAGCTCTAATGTTCCTGACTATGTTTGAAAATAAGTCATGTTATTTGAAGCCCTGTCTTCGTCTGATAATAATCGGACCAAATAATCGGAATCAGGTGTTCCAATCACTTCCATGGCCACAGGTGTATAAAATCAAGCACCTGGGCATGCAGACTGTTTTTACAAACATTTGTGAAAGAATGGGTCGCTCTCAGGAGCTCAGTGAATTCCAGCGTGGAACTGTGATAGAAGTCCAGTCGTAAAATTTCCTCGCTCCTAAATATTCCACAGTCAACTGTCAGCTGTATTATAAGAACGTGGAAGCGTTCAATCGCTACAGACCTCCAAACTTCATGTGGCCTTCAGATTAGCTGAAGAACAGTGCGCAGAGAGCTTTATGGAATGGGTTTCCATGGCCCGAGCAGCTGCATCTAAGCCATACATCACCAAGTGCAATGCAAAGCGTCAGATGCAGTGGTGTAAAGCACGCCGCCACTGGACTCTAGAGCAGTGGAGACGCGTTCTCTGGAGTGACGAATCGCGCTTCTCCATCTGGCAATCTGATGGACGAGTCTGGGTTTGGCGGTTGCCAGGAGAACGGTACTTGTCTGACTGCATTGTGCCAAGTGTAAAGTTTGGTGGAGGGGGGATTATGGTGTGGGGTTGTTTTTCAGGAGTTGGGCTTGGCCCCTTAGTTCCAGTGCAAGGAACTCTGAATGCTTCAGCATACCAAGACATTTTGGACAATTCCATGCTCCCAACTTTGTGGGAACAGTTTGGAGCTGGCCCCTTCCAACATGACTGTGCACCAGTGCACAAAGCAAGGTCCATAAAGACATGGATGACAGAGTCTGGTGTGGATGAACTTGACTGGCCTGCACAGTCCTGACCTCAACCCAATAGACCACCTTTGGGATGAATTAGAGCAGAGACTGAGAGCCAGGCCTTCTTGTCCAACATCGGTGTGTGACCTCACAAATGCGCTTCTGGAAGAATGGTCAAAAATTCCCATAAACACACTCCTAAACCTTATGGACAGCCTTCCCAGAAGAGGTAAAGCTGTTATAGCTGCAAAGGGTGGACCAACGTCATATTGAACCCTATGGATTAGGAATGGGATGTCACTTAAGTTCATATGCGAGTCAAGGCAGGTATTATAGTGTATATATAGTGTATGTCTAAGTTTTCTGAAACGTTTCTGGATGACCAACAACTTCTGGCTGTACGCATTAGAAACACACTTCCCATAAGCCTACGAGGGAGACGACTGGTCGTATGCGGAAGTTGCGGAAAGCCATGACACAATTTTTTGGTAGCTAAAGACAAAACTTTGTATTTTGCTTTGTAATTGCATTTTTCAACTGTGATGGCATGTCACATGACAATAATAACATGGCGGACATCTAGATGTCTTTCCTACTCCATAAGGTCATACAATATAGAATATACTTTTGTTAATGTTAACAAGAAGTACATATTAACTCGAATTTATATGCGATTTCAGACGTAGCCTCTGTGTTTGCCCCGCTCCTGTGTTGTGTACTGCGTTGCTACAACCCTGAATTTTATGTTTCGTTTTTTTTAATATTATTTTTAATGTTTTTATTTTATTGTTTGCTCAATTTTGTGTGAATCTGGAGGAACCTCACCTCACACGGAACTCACTTCATTCATAATTAGGTTCGCTTCTAAGCCCGAGCATGTTGCTGCATTATAATCCTCCCTTTGTTTTCTTTTTTTTTTTTTTTTGCTCTGGTTCAGCAGGTGGCCGCATGTAGGTGTTCTACACCTTAGAGTTGACAGGGGTTGTCAACATGGGCGTCTGAAAAACATGTTCAGCTTTCATGATCAAAATAATCAACCCCACGTGTACAGAAAAACCCCTAATGACTAAGAATTAATTTGGTCTATTGTTCAAGATCCTTAAAACTGGTGGACGGATCACATGTCCTCATGTGTGAGATGTTCAGTGTTGTGTAATAGCCTAGAAATCAGTAAGATAGCTCTAAAACTAGTTAGACTTCTATCTTAATGAATTTAGTAGGCATTTTCGCAGTTAGTGTGTGTGTGTGTGTGTGTGTGTGTGTGTTTTAATCTATCTGTCCATGTTGACCCAGTTTCCTGTTCTTGGCTAAAAGGACTGGAACCCTGTGTGGTTGCAGCTGTTGTCACTCATCCACAAGGAAGTCGTAAATATACGATATTATAAAAATATTACATCAGAAACACACCTTAATTCCTAAAGGCTCAGATTGTGGATTGATGGAAAGTGGTAGCTCAAGGTGTAAGGTGATGCTGATCAGAAGTTTGTGAGTTTAATTCCCAGCAGCACCAAGCCACCACTGACGGGCCTCTGAGCAAGGGCAACTGTTCAGTCTGATTTAAACAAGTAATGGATGTGGATTATGACTCGTGTTGTGGATATCAGATAGCAGGTGTCTACTTGGCTTTCTTTCCGAATCTGTCTTCTAGCTTAGCATTTCATGTGGCTAAAGGGAGGAAAGTGGAACAGCGAGATTACAGGGTGAAGAAAACGTGTCAGGAGAGATGTGTGTGACAGGAAAATATCAGCTAGAATTAAGGGGAAGGTGTACAAGACAGTGGTGAGACCAGCTATGATGTATGGTTTAGAGACAGTGGTGAGACAGGTATGATGTAAGAGCTGGAAGTAGCAGAACTGAAGATATTGAGGTTTTCTTTGGAATTGACGAGGTTGGACAGAATTA
Source organism: Bagarius yarrelli (assembly GCA_005784505.1). NCBI lineage: Eukaryota > Metazoa > Chordata > Actinopteri > Siluriformes > Sisoridae > Bagarius > Bagarius yarrelli. The sequence goes on along the minus strand of VCAZ01000117.1, from coordinate 1,370,706 downwards.
GGAACGAGTCTATCAGGGGGACGGCTTATGTTAGATGTTTTGGGTAGAAAGTCAGTAAAGACAGATTGAGGTGGTTTGGACATGTACAGAGGAGGGATAGTGAATATTTTGGTAGGAGGATGTTAGAAATGAAGCTACCAGGCAGAAGGTAAAGAGGAAGACCAGAGAGGAGGTATATGGATGCGATAAGCGAGGACATGAAGTTAGTGTGTGTGAGTGAAGAAGATGTAGAGAATAGGGTGAGGTGGAGACAGATGTTTCGCTGAAAGAAGTAGATGAAGACGGTTTGATGTCACGGTTTTGCTCGACGTTTTTTACAATTGTGTGGTCTTTTCTCAGGAACACTACGAACCCTCACAGTTAGGATTTGGTGGACCTTTTTTTTCCTTAACCATGTAATAATCTTGTGTGTGTGTGTGTGTGTGTGTGTGCTAACAGGTATCAGTACGCAGAGCTGACCGGGTGTACGAGCTTTAAGAGCATCGTTAAACTGAGTAAAGATCTGGGCTCCATCGTAAAGAAGGTCAGTGTCGGTGTATTAAAAAAAACTTTACGGCTTTTATCTCTTTCTTTCTCACACACACACTCACACACACACACACACACACACACACACTTACTCACTCGCACACACTTAACATAGAGAGGACAGACATAATACGACTAAAGGAAGGAGTGGATGGAGAAAAAGGAATGCGCGAAAGGGTGGTGTAATAATCAGATATAGGATTTTTTTAGTCATTAGCTGTCCACCTGTGGCCACTGAACTATAAAGTGGGTGTGGCAGAGAGACAGTGGGCGGGGCAAAAGGACAACAAAAGGTGGAAGTGGTACAGCGACCAAAATTAAGCTGTGAGAATTTAGCAGCCAGGTGCATTATTTCTCTCTCTCTCTCTCTCTCTCTCTCTCTCTGTCTTTTTTCTTTCTCACTTACTTCCTGGGAGGTCATAGCGCAGGTTAAGGTGTTGGACTGCTAAGGGTTTGATTCCCAGCACCACCAAGTTACCACTGTAACACACACTTAAACCTGTTCTGCTTATCCCCCATGTTTGTGTCATTGTTTGCGCTTCAGTACCGAGATCTGCTCTCGTCAGCAGTGTTTTTTTCCTGGGAAAAGATGGTGTGGTAGATAAGCCTGCACATTCGTTACATTTTTTCTGCACACGTGCAGAGAGAACAAAGCGGTACGGTAAAACGAGGCTATTTACCCAAAGCAAAATGGTAAAGGAAGAAGTGGAAATGAGTGTGTGCACGCTTACAATGCTGGACAAAATCTCAGGGTGCTGTGAGAATAAGTGTGTAATCATTGAGTCAGTTCTTGCGCCGCTTCAATGTGTTGTGTCTATTTTGGCAGCTTGCACTCTAATTGCGGCCTATTGTTTAGTCCACTTCCTGTTTCTTTAGAACTTACTGTATACTGGGTCTGGATGTCTCAGTGAAAGACGCACAGCTGTGATCATGTTTATTACACACATCTGTGTTGTGTTTTACATGCCATGCAGGCTGGAATGTGTGTGTATGTGTGTGCGGGGTCAGGCTAAGTGGTTAGCAGGTCCCAGGTTTTTCTGTTTTGAGTTTGCATGTTCTCCTCGTGCTTGCGTGTGTTTACTCCGGGTTCTCCGGTTTCCTCCTACAGTCTAAAAAACATGTATGTTCGGTCGATTGGTGATTTTTTTTAAATTGTCCATAAGAGTAAGTGAAAGTGTGTCTGGCCTGTGATGGACGGATGACCTGTCCAGAGTGACCCCTGCCTTTCACCCAATGACAGCTGGGATAGACTCCAGCAGAACCCCATGACCCTGATTAGGAATAAGCAACTAAGAAAATGTACAAAAGTGGTAGCTCGGCTATAATCTTATCTAGATGGAAAAAGTGGTAGTTCAGTGGTTTAAGCTACTGGACTGCTGCTTTGGAAGATCCGAGCACCACCTAGCTGCTACAGCTGGGCTCCCAATCAAATCCCCAAACCTTCAACTACTCAGTTGGATAATAAAATAAGATAAATCTTAGTACCTTTATAAATAAGGGCGTCTGCCAAATGCCAGAAATGTAAATGTACGCTAAAATCAAGCAAACTCTAACATTTGGTGGAACCTTATGACACCCTGCTGCTTAAATGCTGCAAATTCGAGCCCAGATTCTTAAGGTGACCTCATCACAGCACTTATTAGATCAAATTCCTCTTTGATTCATGTGTGAGGAACATAAGTACAACTCGTATAGAAAGCCATTACATATGAAATCCTGTGCTTGTAATTAAAATAGTTCAAGAATATTTGGCTGTAAAATCACAAAGAAGCACCACATCAAGGACCACTATTATTTTATTATTTTACTATTATTTTACTGTTGTTTTTATAATGCTGGCTAATCACTATTAAACCCAAAAGTCTTTGCTAATTGTGATATTTTGTCACCTCATCCTTCCCTGCTGTTAATACGAGAATAATCAGTCATGTTAATTGGCTCGGTGTGACTCCACATTAACGCATGGCATTTATAAACATGCCCTGAGAATCTGCTTATTCTTTTAATACTTTATTACGGAAATCTAGCTGAATAAATTGTTGTGGAATGTCCATGTAGCATTTAGCTTGCTACAACATGCAGCTTGCTGTGTTACTAAAAAATCAGGAAGCTGAAAATCCCACAACGTCATCACTGTTTCCTTGTGTTGTAAATAAGCACCTTCCTCCAGGATGCTTATATGTTTATCTAATCATCCTTCATGTATGTCCATGTGCAAAAGCTGTTTTTATAGAAATCCTAGTCCTTGTGAGGTGTGCAGGCAAGAGTACTTGAAACTGGACATGGGAATGCACCAGGGATCGGCTCTAAGCCCCTTCTTGTTCAGACCAGTTGACAGAGGAGGCCTTAGGCAGTGATGTTTGCAGATGACATTGTGATCTGTAGTTAAAGCAAGGAGCAGATGGAGAAAAACCAGGAGTGGTGGAGGTTTGATCATGTTGGACGTTTTGGGGACAAAGTTTGGATGTTTGAAATGTGGCTGGCAGGCAGGAGGCAAAAAGATGAGGAGGGTTATGTGAGGATGATAAACCAAGACATGAATGTGAGTGAAGATGATACAGAGGAAGCAGACGCTTTACCGTAGCGACCCCTGATAGGGACAGTCGAGAGGAGAAGTCATTGTCTTTGGACTCAATGGCAGCGTTTGTTGGACAAAAGAGCACATGTATAACAGCTAGTTCATTTTGTTTAGGGGCATAAAAATGTAAAGTCCGTACAAAACACACTGGGGCGCAACCATAGAGGTTATTTAAGAAAGTCCTGCAAATTAATAATAATTAATTTAACTTTTACGCGAACAAGAATAAATATAATTTGTGTTTGAGATACTGTAAAAAAAAATAGATAATAAAAAATAAACAAATAATGAAATGGGGCACCTGAGGCAAAAATAGTAGACTTTTAACACTAGAGTCCATTAAGCTTGTAATCCATATGATGAAGTATTAAGAAAAGCAAGTTCAGGTAAATGTTGTGTGTTTTCCACCGGTAAGGGTGTCCTATTTTAGCTCCTCACTCGAGAGCTGGGATCGCCATCATTTGCACTGAGAAGGTCGCGTCTCTCAGCGTGGTACGCAACCTCTTTCGGTAATGATTCTATCTCGAGCTGAGAGACCGTAGAGTCACTGTGTGAGAGCATTTCACTTTTCCTCACCTGCTTCAGTGTTGAGAGTCGAGCACCTGCGCTGGACAGGTATAAGGACTCTCACCATTTTCACACAGAACGTCCTGTCATGCGTAAATAACACGTCACATCATGACAGATTTGACGTGACCTTTCAGCTCTTGGTTATTAGGTCAGAGTTGTGATAGGATTTGGAACTGAAGTGGGACGTCTTTGCGGTTGTTATTCATGAGCTGCGTCCCAAAATGCAAACTACACGCTATGATAACTATGATCTTCTTCTTCTCTTCCTTTGGGCTGTTCCCTTTTAGGGGTCACCACAGTGAATCATCCGTCTCCACCTATTCTTTACATCTTCTTCACTCACACTCACTAACTTCATGTCTCCGTTTATCGCATCCATATACCTCCTCTCTGGTCTTCCTCGTTACCTTCTGCCTGGTAGCTTCATTTCTAACATCCTCCTACCAATATATTCACTGTCCTTCCTCCGGACATGTCCAAACCACCTCAATCTGGCTTCCCTGACTTTCTCCCCAAAACATTTAACATAAGCCGTCCCCCTGATGAACTTCGTCCGCCTTCTCAAAAGAAAAAAAAATGCGATGCATGTTGCAGCTGTTTTAGGTGGTGTTTTCTTGCGATAAAACTGTAGCTTTAACCGCATCACTGAACACGGTGTTAAACGGTTTAGCGCCGCTCTTGCACTAATTTTGGGTAATAAATTCGTTGATGGTGGCGTCTAGCACGCATCTGCATCTTCTTCAAGATGATTTTTTTTTTTCTTTGAATTTTTTTTTGTTTAAATCGCAAAATTGTGCGATTTAATTAAAAATACTCACAATTTCTGTAATTATTTGTTGGAATATCTAAGATTCCCGCAAGAATATGGAAATTCTTAAGAACAACAAAGACAATTTCCTGGATTTTTTTTTTTTTTTTTTTTTTTTTTTTTTAACATTCGTTATTATTTGTCACTTTGTTTGTCTAGTATTGCTCTTTATGATTAGCTTTTTTTTACTTCGCTATTAATTCAGCTATAATTTAGCTAGGTGGCGCAGAGCCTAAAAAAGGACAGGGGAGGGGGATGTGATGAATAAAGTGGAGGTGGAGCGGATTAATGTTTCTAGATAAAAAGGAAGTACATTGTTGGAAAGAAGGGGGAAAAACCAGAAGAGGGAGGGACTTCGGGAGAGTTGGCATGAAGAGAAAGTTAGTGTGTGTGTGTGTGTGTGTGTGTGAGAGAGAGAGAGAGGGAGGGAGAGTAAAAGAGAGTGTGAGGGAGAGTGTAGCAGGCTAGAACAGACTCCTGACTCTCTGAAAGTAACTCTAAAGCCTGGGAGACGTTTCGGTTCCAGATTCCTCAGAGTAGCAGGTACGAACGATTCTGCACTTCCTGCTACTTTATACTTCAGTAATCTGTGCGTCTTTAAAGGTCGACTGTTATAAAATATTTATAACATATTTATAGCTTAATATATTACTAAATTATTACATATTATTATTTGGTAATGTTTTATTCGATTTTTTTTATTTGCTGTTTTTTTTAATTATATTAATAAGTTTTTTACTTTGATGACTGTTTGGGAATTGCGTTTGTGTGTGTGGGTGTGTGTGTGTGTGTGTGTGTGTGTGAGAGAGGGAGAGTAAGAGAGGAATAAAGAGTTAAAATTATGTGTGTTTACACATCGCTCTATTTCTGGAAACTGTGTACTAATTGTTGAAGGCTGTGTGTGTGTGTGTGTGTGTGTGTGTGTGTAGGAATAGCTATGACATTTGACTGGTCCTTGTAAGGAATTAATCTGGGTTTGTTTAAGGTTTATGATACAGTAGTGAGTGTTCGCTGCAGCAATAATGTTAGTATCTAAGTGGTAGATTATCACAGGTAAAGTGTGTGTGTGTCTCTGTGTGTGTGTGTGTGTGTGTGTGTGTGTGTGTGTGTGTGTCTGTAATTTGGTACTATTTCAGTACTCTGCACATTTAGTTATTTAGGGAACTATGTACAGAAGTACAGACACACATACACAAGTTTTGCAGAGCAACTTTTAACTTAAATACAAAGCACACACACACACACACACACACACACACACACACACATACACACACGTTTTACCCAATACAGTTTGTATTTTGGGTTGTATTTATCAGTAAAAGGCTGCATTCAAACACATAGTGTGTGTGTGTGTGTGTGTGTGTGTGTGTGTGTGTGTGTGTGTGTGTGTGTGTGTGTGTGATTGTAGTTCTGTGTCTTTGACCCCTGTGTGAGCTCACAGTTCATAGTTTGGTTGACTTTTTGATTAAACGTGTTGCACGGATTCTCAGAGTTCTGTTTTGAGAATATTACTCAGAAATGCTACCAATGCTCTAATTTACCGTACTCTGTGTGTGTGTGTGTGTGTGTGTGTGTATGCTAAACAACGAATTAGCATCGTTGATATAATAGAATGTGATTTACAGTCCAGGATTTCGCAGCTTGTGATTTGTTGCAGGATAAAATCTCTGATTTCACGACAGCATTAAAAAAAAATGCGATGCGTGTTGCAGCTGTTTTAGGCGTTTTGTCGCAATAAAATTGCAGATGTAACCCTATCATTGCACGCAGGGTAAAACGGTTTATCTCCGCTCTTGCACTAATTTTCGGTGATAAATTCGGTGATAATATCGTCATCGTCACGCATCTGCATCTTCTTCAAGATGAAATTACTCAGAAATGTTACCAATCCAGTCATTTATTCAGTAAAGTGGGAATAGAATTTTATCTCTAATTTACCTTATTGTATGTGTGTGTGTGTGTGTGTGTGTGTGTGTGTTTAATAAAGTGTCTGGGTTATTTGGAGTTTCCTACAGTTAGCAGCGCGCGTTCAGGCCACAGCTGCTTCGATACGGTTGGTAGTTGCTTCTGGACTGCAGCTAGAGATAGTTAAAGATAAACATTTCTAAAGATAACGAATGACTTGCCAATGAAAAAAAAGATTATAAATGTGAACTTTAACCCATTTGAACAAAAATCCAGTCTTTTCTACGGGGTATGGAAAGCTTCAAGCAGCTATAATTCCAGAAGGAACTTTCTTACAATAGCTGGTAAAATCCAATCCGAATCCAACCATCAGACGTGTGACTGTGATTGGCTGGGGTTTACATTAAGAACAGTCGAACTAACACTTTTTTCCCCCCCATGTCCACCTTTCGAAATACAAACCCGAAAACTGAGACTGAGATCATATTAAATGTTAACATGCTGTTCACTATTAAGAATTTTGTCTGTTTTCTTGTTGCTGGATGCACATCTGGAAAAAATTAACACCTGTCTTGCCCTGACACAGCTGGATACTTTTAATGAAGATCTATTTCTGTCAGTCTGATGGAATGTTGACGCATTTGAATCTGGATGCTTGCAGAATGTCCGGCTGATTTACCCTCAATAAGTGATGACTAACACTGGCCGGGGCTTTTCTGTGCTCTCAAAACAACCTCGTCTCTTTGTACCAGGGATTCTACATGATGTGTAAAAACTCGCGTATACAGTGGGGGTAGAACTGGTGCATAAATCCAAATAAATAGAATATAAACCACCAAGAGATTTGAATTTAGCCAATACAGATACCAGTCATGTGGCGCTGACAAATCGTAGCCCATTCTCGCTCCCCATGCCCGCTATCTGATTGGCTTAGAAAGTAGAAGGTGGGTGGAGTCCACCCATGCGTGGATTGTTGTGCGTCCTGATGTTAAAAATGTTTTAAAATCCACAAATGAATGTCAATCAAAGTTGTGTTTTTATTCGCCTTATTTATTAGTGCAATGGAATGCTGTGTATCTTCCTCTCTACTACATCCCAAAGGTGTGCAATTGGAATCTGATCTGTTCCTCGGGAAAGCCCTCACTTCTATGTTGGAAACCATTGGACTGTAAATACTTGAACAGGCTGTGGGGATCAAGTAAAGATTAATCACTATTATTAGCCCCAAATGTACTAATAAACATTTCCCACAACATTGCACCACCCCCACCACCCAGACTGGTAAAATAATGCAGGTTCTATCAATTAATGGATGCTGTTGGTGCTTAATTCTGACTCTAGCATCTTTGTTTCTCATTAGGAGGTGAGAAACATCATGTAAGGCTTGTTTTTGTTTTGTTGATCTTGTTCCCACTTCAGCTTTAGTTTTCTAGTTGAAAAAAAGCTTGTTGCTGTTGTAGCTCAATGTTTAGCATGTTGTGCCTTTTCAGAGAGGTTACTCAAGTTACTCTAGCCTTTCTGTCGGTGTGAACCAGTAACCTATTTGTCTTTATACTTAAAAAAAAGATGCCAAATAGTGTGTTTTGCAAAAATTTCCAAAAATATAAGACTTTGGAGTAATTTTCACTGAAATGTTTTTTTTCGTATTTTGGTGTTTTATGCAAGTTTTACCTGAAGCTACAAGCCCGTATCTGCATTATATTGTGCACTGAACCGCTGCCTTGCGATTGGCTGATTTTAGATAACTGCATGAATGAGTAGGTGTTCAGGTGTTCCTTGATAAGTGCTGGTAATAACTGGCATGATATTATGTTGTGTATTGTATTTAATAACCAGTAGTTATTAACTACTGATAAAATCATTTATTATAAATAATAAAAAGACTTTATGCTTCCTTTAAAACGACTTTATCAGAAAAAAATACAGGGTTACTAAATTTACAGTGGTCTCTTGACGAGTTTAATTCGTTCCATGACGGAGCTCGTAAGTCAAATTACTCATATGTCAAATCAATTATCCCCATTAAAATAAATTGAAATGCCATTAATTTGTTCCGCGTTCCCAAAAAAGCACCACAGTTTTATTTATTTTTTTTGTTACATCTTTTTTAAATAAAAAATAATAAACTTATAAAAATAACGAATACTGTATATATAAAAACAATATGAACTGGTTTTATTAAGTATAATGTACAGCATTTACCTCGGGGATCAGACGACTCCACTTGCTAACCCGCATGTCTGACTAGCTATCAAGTGAGACACGGGATGCTGGAGGGATGTTAGTGTTTTACTGTGGCGTTCGCTACGCTAACTAGCGTTTGGGTATCTGAAGCCAGTTCGTAACCTGAATTTTAGCTCACACAACTCAAAGAAAAAAATTGGCAGAGAGACGACTCATGTCTCGAAAAACCTGCTAGTTGGGAGACTCATAAGTCAAGTTACCACTGTGTGTATATATACATATATTTTATATATATATATTTTTTTTTTTATACATAACAAATAAAAAAAACAGTATTTCTAGTTTGACGAAATTTTCTACCCAAAGGCTAAAAGTGAGTTTATAAACAAGTTGAATGCAAATTTTTTTTTTCTCTATAGTTACTACGGTTAATGTTTTATATTGTTGCACTTATTAACTTTACAACCTTGAATCTACTACAGTGGACATAAAAAACAACAATTTTTTAAAGATTTTTTCTTTTGTATCATCTCTCAAGTACAGTTAAGATGTTTTCCCTTTGTTGGATTTTGTCTCATATTTTTAAGCTCACACTACTGGAGCCGTGTTCCTTGCTGTTGTTTGTGCTGGGTGTAAACAGATCCACAGCAAAATCTCTAGCTGTGCTTTTTATAGCGTTTCAGGCTTTGCTGACGACGCCATTAGCGACCTGAACATGGCTGTGTAATTTAACACAACAACAAACCCAGGGACAGATATACAGTGCAACAGAGCGGTATTACAATGTAGTTCGACCAGAAATGATCTAATCTGATTTGTTAAAAAAGTAGTAGCTTCTATTATTATTATTATATATTACTATTATTATTGCTGATGGTAAACAACAGTTTTCTTAAAGTTGTTATTATTGTAATAAATGTTTTAAAGACTTCCTTCCTTCTTTTAAAGACATTACATCCCGGCTTACATTATGCGAGTTTTGGCCATGATTTGGTCGCCTATGTTTACTTTTGGAATCATAAAATATTCCTATGATCCTTCAGTAAACTACACTAAAATCTGTTGTCTTTGCTTGCTAGTTTGACATGTTTAGCAACAGCCGATTAACAGCCAATGGGAGTTTTTTTTCCTCCCATGGAATTCTGGCAGTTTCAGAAGATTTTAGTCTCTTTCCTGCAATGTGAATTCTACGACGATGATGACCGTCAAACCACAAACTTAAAAAAAAAAAGACCAGGAACCTGATGACCCAATTAGTGCGACAAACTAATTTAAACTATTTCAGGAAAATGTCAAAACATTTTGTCCCATTAGGACAGAACAATAAGAAAAGATACTTATTGCGCTATGGAGGGAAAATGAGCGTGTGTATGACATGTCATCGCTATTCTTCGTTTAGCGAGAGAGCACTGGTGTCTGAATGTGTCCCAGATTGATGACAGAAAACTCTGGACATGTCTTTTTGTGTGCGTTGGTTTTTGACATGTCTTGACTGTCGTACGGTCTGAGAAGACAAGTAAGATGCTACAGCGTGCCACAGAAATCATGTTGGTACAATGTGACAAGCAACAATCGCAAAAGACTTTTGAAATTCGCACAGTGTGAATCCGGCTTTAGATTAGATCTTTAGATTAGATCTACGATTGTCAATGTTGTTAATTTAAATGTCCAGAGCCACTCAATTGAATAAAGCGAAGTGTGTGTGTGTGTGTGTGTGTGTGTGTTGGAGAGGTAGTTGGTTTATAACATATTGGAACAAACGGATTAAATATGAATACCCGAAAGTTTTGACCTTAAGGGGACATTTGTTTTTTGACTCTTCCTATAACTTTCCTATATATATATATATATATATATATATATATATATATATATATATATATATATATATGTGTATATGTGTATATATGTGTGTGTGTGTGTGTGTATTTCCTCTGTGGCTACATTCCCTTTTACCCACACAAACACACTCATACCACACACACACACACACACACACGGGTAACACTTCCCACTTCCTTTTTATACACAGCGTAACTTAGAGTAAAAAATACAGATTATGGATTCAATTTGTGTGGGTATATATATATATATATATATATATATATATATATATATATATATATATATAAAAATGTATGTGTGTGTGTGTGTGGTGTGTGTGGTGTGTGTTGTGTGTGTATATATATATATCTATATATATGAATCCATAATCTGTATTTTTTACTCTAAGTTACACTGCGCATAAAAAGGAAGTGTTACCTGTGTGTGTGTGTGTGTGTGTGTTGTGTGTGTGTGTGTGTGTGTGTGTTGTGTGGGTAAAAGGGAATGTAGCCACAGAGGAAATAATGAGCCGATTTATTGAGAAGTGATCCATGCCTGGCACACCCTACACACTTTACACACCCGACACACATTCACCTACTGAACATGTTTCAGTGTTTGTCATGTTTTCTGTTTTATCTTTACATTTTCTAAATAGCCCCAAAGCGCACACACACACACACACACACACACACACACACACACACACACACACACACCTACACTTCTGAGGAGTGTTCGATGACACTCCTATCCATAAATTTAATCAGTCAGTCGAGACGCGTTTCTAAACGAAGACACTTTCAACACTTTTAATCAGCCAATCAGGTAGCAGCAGCACAAAGCAATACAACTGCAGTTCCTGTTCATGGGGATGTATGTGATTATAGTGAAAGTTACTTTAATAGGTATTTGGTAGAAGTCTGTGTACAGATTAATGGACTAAAGTGCTTTTAATAATGAATTTCAGATCACCTTTATTTAATTTAGAGCTTTTTACAGTAAATATCGTGCCAAAGCAGCTTTAAAGAATTAAATGGTAGAACCGTGTGTAAATACAAGGACAACAGTATACACTCAATAAAACACTCCCTTCAGTTTAACTAGCAGACTAACAGATAGCGGACTAGGATTAATGTTGGTCTAAAAGTAGGAGAAGGAGGTGGGGTATCTGTATCTGAGGAAAAATGGGAAAGGGTGTGGAGATGGACTATATGGCCAAAAGTACTGGGTCACCTGCTGATTAGAATTTAGTGTTTTAAGTATTCTTTTCCACAGAATCTATAAATTCATACAGGGAGGACAGGTGCTAGCGCACTGGTTATGTTGTTGGACTGCTAATTGGAAGATCAGGGCTGCCAAATGCTGTAAATGTAAATCTATAATACGTAAATAAATACATTTAGACCACCAAATTATTGCTGTCGGGATGTAAAGAGATTTTTCCAACCAGCAAAACAGAAAAATGTCTCTGAAGACGATCTCACCTGTTGTACCTTTAATCTTTAATGATCTAATATTTAAGGTCATAATTAAACTTTGTGTTACGGTACAATGTCACAATACATTAAAGGAGATTAAACAGCAAACTCTAACTACATATATATTAATAGTGGTTGTATAATCATCATTAGAGAGTGTGTGTGTGTGTGTGTGAGACGCGGAGAGAGAGAGACGCGGAGAGAGAGACGCAGAGAGAGAGAGACAGAGAGAGAGACAGAGAGAGACGCAGAGAGAGAGAGAGAGAGAGAGAGAGACGCAGAGAGAGAGAGACGCAGAGAGAGAGAGACGCAGAGAGAGAGAGACACAGAGAGAGAGAGACGCAGAGAGAGAGAGACGCAGAGAGAGAGAGAGAGAGACAGAGAGAGAGAGACGCAGAGAGAGAGAGACGCAGAGAGAGAGAGACGCAGAGAGAGAGAGACGCAGAGAGAGAGACGCAGAGAGAGAGAGAGAGAGAGAGAGAGAGAGAGAGACGCAGAGAGAGAGAGAGAGAGAGAGATAGACGCAGATAGAGAGAGAGAGAGAGAGAGAGAGAGAGAGACGCAGAGAGAGAGAGACGCAGAGAGAGAGAGACGCAGAGAGAGAGACACGCAGAGAGAGAGACACAGAGAGAGAGACAAAGAGAGAGTAAGCCCTCCATAATAATGTTGTGTAACAGTCACTATAGCAGCTAAGACTGAGGGGGGAATGAGAGACTGAGCCTGATTAGTCAGCAGCAGGGAGTGTGTGTGCGTGTTTGTGTGTGTGTGCGTGTTTGTGTGTGTGTTTGTGTGTGTGGGTGTCATTAATAATTAGCCAAATTCAGCCGAGTAAGTCGGGGATTACGGAGGCGTTGCTTTACTTCAATGAACTCTGGCGAACTAAGCAGCTACGTCTTTCTGGAATCTCTCACATCCAACAAAGTGTGTGTGTGTAAGTGTGTGTGTAAGTGTGTGTGTAAGTGTGTGTGTAAGTGTGTGTGTAAGTGTGTGTGTAAGTGTGTGTGTAAGTGTGTGTGTAAGTGTGTGTGTAAGTGTGTGTGTAAGTGTGTGTGTAAAGTTTCCTCTCATACCTGTTTTTCTGTCCGCTCTTTCTAGGACAATACGTTGTTGGATAAAGAGAAGGACATCATATCAGTGGTGAGTCTCTGCTCCTCTCCCGTCTCCTGTCCTGTTCGTTCATTTACACACTTTCAACTTTTTACTGTAAACTAAAGTTAACTAAACTGTTGACTAACTGTTGTTGTTTTTAAATTTACCGTCTCTGTCTATCGGTTCACCTCTGCTGTCTTTCTATCCGTTTTATTCTTGTCATCTTTGTCCGTTTTTATGTCCGTTTCTGTTTGCTGGTGTTTTGTTTCACTCTGTCTATATTTGTCTTTCTTTCTGTCTCTCTGTGTATTACCATGTGTGTATTTGTCTTTATAATTGTTTATGCTTTTCCTTTCTCTCTCTCTGTTACTCTCACACTCACGCTTTCTTTGTCTCTATTTCTTTCTCTCTTGCTGTCTCTCTCTTTCTCTTTCTCTCTTTCTGTCTCTCTCTCTTTTTTTTTCTCTCTCTCTCTCTTTCTCTCTCTCTCTCTCTCTCTGTCTGTCTGTCAGAGTCGGCAGTTGGTAGCGATATGTGATGATGTTCTGAGTGCTGCTCCTGAAGCTGTTCGCTCTCACACTTCTCAGCTGCACAGTGTTGATCTGGTGCCCGTCTTACCTGGAGAACAACTGGTACTAAATCCATTTTTTTTATCTCTTTCTTTCTCTTCTGTATATTTTTTTCCTTCTCTCTGTTTTTTGTGTGTCTCTTCCTCACCGCTCTATATTTCTCATTCTCTTTCATTTTCTTTTGTTATCCCTTTTCCCTCCTACTTACTTTCTCCATCTTTTTTTTTTCTTTTCCCCCTTTTTCTGCCTGCACTATATGGCCAAAAGTTTGTGGACACCTTACTAGAACACCCACATAAGCACACAGTTGTCTAGAATGTTGTGGCGTTAAATTATTACATTATTCCTTCACTGGACCTAAAAGACCCAAAGCCTGTTCCAGCATGACAAAGACCCCTGTGCACAAATCCCCTAAATTCAATGGAGACACGGGGTGTGGGTGTGGAAGAACTCGATAAAAGCCCTGACCTCAACCCTACTGAACATCTTCGCAATGAACTGGAACACCGACTCTTCCCCCCTTTTCACCTGACATTAGTGTCTGATCTTAATTATACTATTATTACTATAATACTATGATACTAATACTAATAAAACTATAATACTATATAAGATGATCCTCTCTCTAACGTCTGGGTTGGTTTTGGTACCAATATTTTACCTCAACGTTGGTTTCGGTACCAATATGGTGACTCTGTATTGGTTTCGGTACCAATATGGTACCTTAGTATTGGTTTCGGGACCAAAATGGTACCTCAGTATTGGTTTTAGGGCTAATATTGTACCTCAGTGTTGGTAACCGTACCAATATGGTAACTCAGTATTGGTTTTGGTACCATTTTGGTACCTAAGCATTGGTTTCAGTACCAATATTTTACCTCAGTGTTGGTTTCGGGACCAATATGGTACCTCAGTATTGGTTTTGGGACTGATAGTGTACATCAGTGTTGGTATGGGAACCAATATTGTAAGTCAGTATTGGTTTTGGTACTAGTATGGTACCTCAGTAACCGGTATGTACTAGATCCGAATTAAAACGCAGATTTTGGTGCATTATTTCAATGCTACCTCAATGCCTGAGCGATTAATTGAAATATTTGTTCTCCAATACAGACAAAAGAAGCATTAACAACACCGTAGCCTATCGTTAGCTAGCTAAGCTAAAAAGATGTTTAAATTGTTCTTTAATGTTATCCAGTTTTTGTGGCTCCGTATCGATTTAGCACCAGTGTCATTAAAAACCCAAACGATACCCAATCCTACTGAAAACAGACACCCATAAACTCCTCCAGTGGTGGTTTTTGCTCCTGACTCCTGAACCCTGAGAGGAAGTTGCTGCTAAATCAGTGTTGGACTGCTCGGGACTGAAAGTACCTACTAAGAACCTACGTCAGAAACTCCCACACCAGTTCTGTTTTTGCGTTTTTTTTTTAAACAGAACAGAAAACAAACACGTCACATAACTGCAGCTTTCGGATCCATACAGATTTCTCATGATTATACGTAATCAGTCCAGCTTAACCAATTAAAAGTCACACTTATTTGGATAGTATTGCTAAACCGCAATGTGTTTTACACAAAATGAAAGGAACGGTTTGTCATTTCATTTTAGAGCTGCTGTTTTGAGAAGAATTTAGACATCAGTTCAGGGATTCTTAAGCCTGGGGTCGTAACCTTAGGTGGACATAGAAAAAAAGACTGTGAGAGAAACAGATCACAATCTTCACTGCGCTGTATGTTATTTTGGTGTTAGTTAGCGAAAAAGTGAAGCAATTTAAAAGTTCCAGAAATATTAATATCGGTCAAGCTGTAATTCTTAATTAAACCTAATTTCTTTATCTATAGACCAATTTTTTAAATCTATTTTCCTAATTTCTTTATCTATAGAGTAATTTCCTTATCTATAGGACTCAATAATTAGGTTTAGTTAAGAACTAGGGCTCGGACGATATTAATATTTTTGCAACTGATACCGATTATTTGCATGTCGATATAAACGATAACCGATATTTATTAATTTATTGTTTAAATTCAGTTTTTGACCCAGTGATAAGAACAGTACAAGTGTTTTTATATCAATATTGTTATTTAATTTTTTTTGTTTTACTTTATGTTTTTGTACAATTATAGTTATTATAATGATTCATTATTATATCACCGTTTGCTATTATACAGTTTGTTGGTTTGTTTTGTAGGGGATTGAGATCACCTCTACGCCCTCTAGCCAACACTACGTCACTGGAACAGTTGCTGAGGTAGAGCATCATTTCCTCCTGATGTGTGCATTCATTAAGAAAAGTCAGTGCTAAGCAAGAGAGACAGGGAGGAAGGGAGGGAGATGGAGCAAAGGAATGAGAGAGACAGAATAGAAGTGTGGGAGTGAAGGAGACAAAGACTAATAGTAAGATGGAAAGAGGAAGTAATAGATGGAAGGTGGAGAGGAAGGCGGAGTGAGGAAGTAAGTTATTGAGAGAGAGAGACCAATAAGGAGTGTGAAAGAAAGACAGACAGACAGACAGACAGACAGAAAGGAAGGAAAGACAGAAAGAAAGAAAGGAAAGACAGACAGAAAGGAAGGAAGGAAAGACAGACAGAAAGGAAGGAAGGAAAGACAGAAAGGAAAAGAAGAAAAGAAGGAAAGAAAGATAGCAAGGTATATTTACATAAATATTTCCATTTACCATGTCAGCAGTGGTAGCTTGGTTGTCAAGGTGCTGGACTGCTGATCATGGGTTCAATTCCCAGCACAATCAAGCTGCCACCACTGGACCCCTGAGTGGGGCTCTTAAATAGACTAAACTGCTTAGTTGAATTAAAAAAAAAAGATAAATGTAAGTTGGATAATGATATGTTACGGTTAGGAGCCCAACACCTTAACCACTAGGCTACCACTTCCCCACTTATACTATATTAGTATAAACTTTGCTGTAGTATAAGATTAGTAAAATATTTATTATTAAAACAAAATAATCGATCATGGAGAAAATATTGATAGAGCAAACTATCGCGATATTTATTTTCATTATAGTGTATCGATATTCTAATCTTTGGTATCGATACGTTTTTAAATTATGTTTTAAACTGATTGTCAATTTTAATTAAATAATAACGTAAACGTAAGTGTGTGTCAAACGACTTCCTCTTCCGCTCCTGTAGTTATCATTGACACCATTGACTCTGAAATAAGCATGGCGGAACTAAAAGGGTGCCTCCGGATTTGTTGTATTTTTAGCTATTTGCTTTAAATTTTTTTATTTGAAGAATCATAATGTATAACAACATGTATTGAATTGCGATATATCGTAATGTATTGTATCGTGACTGATGTATTGTATCGTATCGTGAAGCCCTTGCCAATACACAGCGCTGATGTGAAGGATTCATAAATCTAAAAGTGACTAGTGTGAAGCTCAGTTCAAGATGGCCCAGTTCAGTAACCCCCAATCCTAACACCGTTACCTTTGCCCTAATGTAGAAAGTTGTAGCTCAGTGGTTAAGGTGTTGATGGGAGGGGTCATATGTTTACCACCAAGCTGCCACTGATGGGCCCCTGAGAAAGGCCCTTAACCCTCAAGTGTTCAGTTGGATAACACTCTAATGACATGTTTTGCTTTTATTCCTCTTTTCTTTTTTATACAGTTCTCCACAGACTCCACTGAGAAGATCTTGTCAGGTGATGAGGTGATAAAGGTCAATGATCAGATTGTGGTGAGTAAAAACTGAGATGCACACATCTCAGGAGGGATTTTGTCCCGCACCTCTTTGCAGATCCTCTTCAAGTCGTTAGGGTTTTGAGGCTGATGTTTGGAAACTTAAACCTTCAGTTCCATCCACAGATTTTTTAATGGGATTGAGGTCTGGAGACTGGCTAGACCACTTCAGGACCTTGATGTATTTCTTCTTAACCCACTCCTTTATTGCCTTGGCTAATTGTTTTGGGTGATTGTCATGCTGGAATACCTATCCTCGACCCATTTTCAGTGCCCTGGCTGTGGGAAGAAGGTTCTCACCCAAGATTTGACGATACATGGTCTATTGTCCCTTTGTTGCGGTAAAGTTGTCCTGTTCTCTTGGCTGCAAAAGCATAATGTTTACACCTCCATGTTTGGTTATAGGGATGGTGTTCTTGGGATAATGTGCAGCATTCCTCTTCTTCCAAACATGGCAAGTTGAGTTGATGCCAAAAAGCTGGATTTTGGTCCCATCTGACCGGAACACTTTCACACAGTTCTCTTCTGAATCATTTAAATGTTCAATCTTTAGACAGGCCTGCTGTGCCTTCCGGAGCAAGAGGATGTTGCGGGCGCTAAAGGATTTCAGTCCTTCACGGCGTAGTGTGTTATCCATTTTTGTCTTGGTGACTATGGTCCCAGCTGCTTTGAGATCATCGACAGTGTCCTTCAGTGTAGTTCTGGGCTGATTCCTTACTGTTTTTATGATCCTTAAAACTCCATGAGGGAAGATCTTGCATGGAGCCCCAGACTGAGGTAGATTGTTAGTTATTTTGTGTTTCCTTCTTCTGCGAATAATTGCACCAACTGTTGTCACCTTTTCTCCAAGCTGCTTGGTGATGGTCTTGTAGCCCGTTCCAGTCTTGTGCAGCTCAACAATCTTATCCCTGATATTCTTGTACAGCTCTTTGGTGTTGGCCATGGTGAAAAGTCTAGAATCTGATTGACTGCTTCTGTGGGCAGGTGTCTTTTCTACAGGTAACAAGCTGAGATTGAGCAATCCTCTTGAGAGAGTCCCTTTAAAAGTCCCTTTTTCCTTCCTGAACTTTTGTCAGGTCAGGTTGCAGCCGGAGTCACAGTGTACTTGGTGAACCATTGTGGATTGTGTAACTGTGCATGTAACAAACTTTTACATTGTTTTCTTTATCTTTTATTCTTTTTTTTTAATCTTGCTTCCTCATGCTTTCATAAGCACACTTGAGACATCGTTAAGACTGTGCTGATTTGGTGGTGTTGTGTTCCAGGTGGGCTGGAGCAGGAAGAACCTAGTGGCAAAGCTGCAGGAGAACCCAAACGGTGTGTCGCTGCTGCTGAGACGCCTTCCTACCCTGTCAGTCAAACACAAAGACAAGCCAACACAGGTGAGTCACCAGCTGAGACGACTCAATGTTTATAGTTGAAGGTGATGAAAACACCAAAAATAAAAAGAGTTTCGACAAGAGTGTGTTGGTTCCTGCCCTGCCCCCTGCTGATTATCTGGATCAGATGTGTTCAGTCAGTCAGAAGCTGAAAGATACAATTTAAGATAAGGGTGGACTGGTGGGAACCAAAGTGTAAAATAATAAATAAAGACTGAATTCCAAAGTAGCCATATGATGGACTATCCCCGGAGTCCACACAAGACGCCTAGTTATAAGTGGAAATAGCGGGAAAAGCGGCAATAGTTAAGTAATTAGAGTAGCTTTAGGTATTTTAGGTGAAATTGTTGTTCAATGTGGTTTAATTGCACTTGTTTATATCATCCATTCAATTATACATTGGCCCTGTCCTAATACCTACACCATTATGCCCCTTATTTGTGCGTTCCTGCTGAGCGGTGCAAGTGCGTAGGGTGTCCCAGTTTGCTGGTGACCTTTTTGCCCCGCCTACTTGTGCCCTTAATGCACACTTTCGGTCGGTGCGGCTCAATCGCATAATTATATTACCCAGATTTCATCTGGTCGTGTGATGTTTTAAACCAATGACGAAAAAAAAGCTTGGGTGGACATTTGTGAAGAGCGCAACAAAATGGGCAAGGAAAGGAAAGTCTATGAATTATTATAGTGTAAATAAAAGTTTATTCATGTAATTATCCTTTTGAATAGCAATACCGTGTACAGCAGGACTACCAAGGGGGAAAAAAACTATCCAAACCTACACGATTCTATGTAAAAAAAAAAAATTAATTGCCCCTAAACCTTAGCACCACCCTTAGCAGCAACTGTAATCAAGCGTTTGCGATAACTGCCAATCACATCGCCGTGGAGGAATTTTGGCCCATTTTTCATCGCAGAATTGTTTTAATTCAGCCACATTGGATGTTTCCCTTTCCCATTTTTTCACTGTATTTCTAAAAAATGAACAGGAAGATAAGAAGCCATGTGGCTGTTGTTGTTTTATTAGACGCTGATGTACTAATGACTCCTGGACAGAGAGGAGAGTTGATCAGTCGCTCGTCTTGCTAACAGTAATAAATGGAAACATTTCTGCAGTGTTATTTCAGGCTCAGAGAGAGAGATTGATATGACAACACTTACTTCCTGTGCAGAGCTCGGAAAACTATCTTCATGGTCCCTCGATGATCATTGACTCGATTTTCCCTAAAAATCACACACACTTTGATGATAAGAAGTTAAATCTTGTGATTGTGGTTCATTATCATTCCTAAATGTTCCTTGTTGCATGATGTAACAAGGTTGGTAGCCAGGGAACATCTTGTTGTTTGTTGGCCTTAAGGGATCACAGCACTGCCACATGATTTTCACCGACACACACAGAAACACACACACACACACACACACACACACACACAAGGCTAGAAGAAATTGTATTTGCCGATTAGGGAAATGTGCAAATCGTATAACAAACCCAGTCCCTTGTCTTGACATCATCAGCGTGAGTTAATGTGAAACTCTTCCTGTTTTTCCCGTCAGCAAAAAGAAGAGAAAGAAGAGGACGGAAAGAGACTGTCAGAATTCGAGCGAGCACCGACGTCTGTGCGCTCGTACTCGTTCAGGTATGTTTTTACCTTTAAAAAAATGAAAGCTAATTACGCTGCTAAAAAAAAATTGGTCGTAGTATTGCATAGTTTTATTGTTGTTTTTTGTTAGTAGTAATTAAGTAATTTAGATAATCATTTAAGTAATTCAGCCATTTATATCACTCGGATTCAGAGATGAAGTCTGTAATACTAATTTTGTCCACCAGAGGCAGAAATCAGACCATTTGATCAGTCAGAAAACACAAGCTGTGTAGCATTGCTTCCCTAACACTGTCTAATTATCTAATAAGTAGATAATGCTAAAAAGTGTGTTTGTGTGTGTTTTGTATGTCCCGCTGTCTGTATGTCCCGCTGTCTGTATGTCCGGCTGTCTGTATGTCCGGCTGTCTGTATGTCCGGCTGTCTGTATGTCCGGCTGCCTGTATGTCCGGCTGCCTGTATGTCCGGCTGCCTGTATGTCCGGCTGCCTGTATGTCCGGCTGTCCGCATGTCCGGCTGTCCGCATGTCCGGCTGTCCGCATGTCCGGCTGTCCGCATGTCCGGCTGTCCGTATGTCTGGCTGTCCGTATGTCTGGCTGTATGTATAAGCCTTAATTAGTATTAATAAGTAGATAATGCTAAAAAGTGTGTTTGTGTGTGTGTTGTGTGTATCAGGGCTGCAGTGTCTCCTGAGCTAAAAGGACCAGAGGAGCTGCCGTTCGACGGCCTTGATGGGAGTCCGAGCCATAGTGGAACACATCGCCTGGGCACAGGTAAAATACACACACACACACACACAACACACACACAACGCAAACAGTTATTAGTGTTACATTTATTTTTAATGCACACACACACTATTATCGGTCTTAAACTTATTAATTTCCATTGACAGAATGTGTGTTTAAATATAAATTTATTTGTGTAGAGTCGTGAGTGTGTGTGTGTGTGTGAGAGATATGTTTAGTGAATACTTACTCTTCTCTTGCTGTTAGGTTCTGGATTAGAGCGCAGGTGTACGTCTCTCCTCAGTCTGGAATCGAGGTCAAGAGTTGGATCCTGGCCTGAGATGGGGGCCAGCGTGGTGAGGTTATACACACACACACACACACACACACACAAATAAACATGTATTATCATGTATTATCATGTATTTTTGCTGCATGTTAAATTTTACTCGAGCTGCTTCTCTGTCGCCCTCTACAGGAAGAAAAGGAGACCAAGAAAACCTCTTTTAAAGGTATGACATCATCTCTGGCCAGACAAATCTCCAGTAATTTAAATGGTAGTAGTGATACAACCCCTGAAGTCGTGTCGTTATAGAAAAATCACCAACGATAGCAT
This sequence comes from Bagarius yarrelli, assembly GCA_005784505.1. Lineage (NCBI taxonomy): Eukaryota > Metazoa > Chordata > Actinopteri > Siluriformes > Sisoridae > Bagarius > Bagarius yarrelli. The sequence goes on along the minus strand of VCAZ01000117.1, from coordinate 1,349,133 downwards.
GTGATTATACCCAAAAATTACTGATATGTTTTATTCGGTTAATATTAAACAAGTTTTATTACAGTTAAATATTTCTATCTGTTATAGAATAATATGGTGTAGTTTTTATTCAATTATAGTTTCATATATAGTTTATATATAATAAGAATTCTACATAGTATGAATGCGGATAGTATGAATGAAATTCGGATGTACTACCCTCTCCATGTTGATATGGTCATGTGACCTACATCACAGAGGAGGGAATTTCAAGTTGGGTCAGTTTTACTTGGATGATGATAAACCAGTGCAGTTTAACTACAAAGAACAGAGTATTTTATTCCTGGAGTACTAAAAGGTACTTTTAGTGTTAAAAGAGTGCAGTGGAAGTTATTTTCCCGAGCGCTTATGGGATACACGCCTGCATGTGTACTTTAGAATCCGGGTGGAGGTAGTAAATCATCCAGGATCTTTCCGCCTGCTAGGGATTCGGACACGATACTCGCCTCGTATACTCGGTTTAGCATATTAAGCAGTATGGAAGATTTCGGACACAGACTGGAAGTTTATATTAAATAAACATTACTTCTGAACCGTCCACACATTTTGCTCGATAAGTACATAAAGCTTATTTAAAGTGATTGTTGTTTATGTGATGTATGGGAGTGTGAGCTTTGACCCTTGACCTCCTGCAGGCACGCAGACAGCGCTGAGTCGCAGGAGGGTGTCGTGTCGTGAGCTGGGTCTGCCGGACTGCGACGGGTGGCTGTGGAAGAAGAGGAAAGAGACCAGCGTGTTCATGACACAGAAATGGCAGCGCTTCTGGTTCGTCCTTAAAGGAGTTACAATCTACTGGTACACCAGCCAGCAGGTGAACCCAACACACACACACACACACACAAACACCCCGAGATTAACAAACACACACACAGAGATAATCAAACACACATACAGTACACCCCTCTAACTTCAGCAAACATTTTAGTATATCTTCGCAGTCTCTCACACACACACACACACACACTCGAAAAAGATTAACAAACAATGTGTGTGTGTGTGCTTCTTGTAAAATCTGTGGTGTTTACAGGAGGAGAAGGCAGTCGGGATGGTGAAGATTGGCAGTTACAGCATCGAGAGCGCTGGAGAACACAAGAGGAAGTAGTAAGTCTCTCTCTCTCCGCACACACACACACACACACAGACACGCAGAACATTCTGACATGAAAATGCGACCAGAATGCTGAACGGGTCAGAAGATTCCACACTGTAACAGAGCATCAGATTAAAGGAAGTAAGGAAGTGGTAGCTAAACAGTCAAGGTGTTGGATCATGGGTTCACTTCCCAGTACCACCAAGCTGCCACCATTAGTGTCTGATCTCAATAATACTATTCCCACAGTCACACAATCTAGTGGAAAGTCTTCCTATAAATAGAAAGTTTACTAATACTTTAGTTCATAAAGCGTATTTTAAGGGTGTCCAAATAATCTACTGATTGATAATTTTATTTATTTCACACACACACACACACACACACACACACACACTTCTGTTATTGAGTTGCTAAATCGATCTGGGGCTCTTGTCTGTCTCCGCAGCGTGTTTAAAATGTGCCACCCGCGCTTCCAGAACTTCTTCTTCGCCGCTGACAACGTTAGTGACATGAGCAAGTGAGTGTGACACACACACACACACACACACACACTATCGCATACGAACACCAAAAAATACCTCATTTCAGCAACATCCCTTAATTTTACAGACAACCACACATACTGTACAACGTTAACAACAGTATATGATGTCATCATCACATGACCACAAGGTTTTTTTAGGGTAAAGTCTTTAATAGCACAACACTGCTTCCACACCACAAAACACCAGCTACGTCTGACTATGTCTGATTCTGTGAAACAGGTGGATCAACTGTCTGATCACCACCATCCAGAAATACAAGAAACACCAACAGAATCCATCAGACAACGAAGCCGGTCGGTGGAATCAGATCTTTGGTTGTTTAAGAGAAATTGTTTAAACTTTTTTAAGTTAAACCCTGCGGATGTGTTAGTGTAGATATGACGAGTTTTATAGAAAGAAGATGATCTTTGCTGGATGAATTTATTAGACCTGTGTGTGTGTGTGTGTGTGTGTGTGTGTGTGTGTGTGTGTGTGTGTGTGTGTGTGTGTGTGTGTGTGATTTGCTAGAATGCTACAGCGAGACAGATTCGGAAGAGGACGGCTCACCTTCGCCGCGCCCTGTAAAGAAGAAAACCCCCACGGTGAGGACAAGAAAGTAGAGAAGAAAAAGACAGTAAAGAAGGAAAGTACAGAAGGAAAGGAGATAATAGAGAAGGAAGGGAGGAAAATAAAGAAGGAAAGGAGGAAAATGGAGAATGAAAGAAGAAAAAAGGAGAGGGAAGAAAGAAAAAAGAGAAAATAGAGAAGGAAGAAGGAAATAGAGAAGGAAGGAGAGAAAATAGAGAAGGAAAGGAGGAAAATGGAGAAGGAAAGGAGGAAAATGGAGAAGGAAAGGAGGAAAATGGAGAAGGAAAGGAGGAAAATGGAGAAGGAAAGAAGAAAAAAGGAGAAGCAAGGGAGAAAAAAGAAAGTAGAAAAGGAAAGAAGGAAAATAGAGAAAGGAAGAAGGAAATGGAAAAAGAAAGAAGGAAAAAGGAGAAGGAAAGAAGGAAAGTAGAGAAGGAAAGAAGGAAGGAAAATAGAGAAAAGAGAAAAAAAATAGAGAAGTAAAGAAGAAAAAAGGGAAAGTAGAGAAGGAAAGAAAGTACAAAAGGAAAAAAGTAGAGAAAGCAAGAAAGTAGAGAAGGAACGAAAGGAAGAAAGAAAGAAAGAATGAATGAATGAATGAATGAATGAATGAAAGCTAACGTTCACAGACAGTAATACTGGATATTTGACTTGGGATCTTGTTGTTTGATGATGTGTGTTAATGAGTGAAGTGTGAACTGAATGCAGTGTTTATTGGGTTTAATGTCTGTTGTGTTAGAAGCCCCAGTCGAACACACTCCCTCGAGCTCTGGGCAGGAAAAACAAACCACTCGCAGGAGAGGGAATGAGCACTTCTCCAGCAGGGGGCAGTAAAGCTGCAGCTACACAGCAACACGGTGAGAATAACCGCTCCACACACACCCCTCTGCATGTGCTGTGTGTTATATCCTGTATGTGTGTTGGATTGGTTTTAAAATCAGTTTTTGTGCCTGTTTTATTCGTCGTGTGCCTTTTAAGATGTTTGGTCCTCAATAGGTATTTTTATTAGTCTTTTTTTCTAAAAAAAAAACCCCCAAAAAACCAAAAACCCCCAAATTTTAAAACAAATTAGATCTTTACGTTAAGTGATGATGTCACCTTTAAGTAGTTTTACACAAAACGCGTGTAAAATCACAGGAAAAGTGGTAAAAAAAAACCTCTCTAAGTGACACATAAGCTGAAAAACTACGTCTGTGATTTAATAAATAAATCAATAAATAAATAAATAAATACTATTTTAGAAATAGCAATTACTGGTTAATAAAATGGCAGGTGTGTAAATGGGCCAAAACTTTTACAACTCTCACACTAATGTCACAAAAACTGGATCACCTGAAATGATTCATTCATTTATTCATTCATTCATTCATTCATTCATCTTCTATACCCGCTTATTCCCTAATTCTGGGTCACGGGGATCTGCTGGAGTCTATCCCAGCTGTCTCTAAAGGACGAAAGGCAGGAGCGGGACACCCTGGACAGGTCACCAGTCCATCACAGGGCCACTCACACACACACACACACTCACTTCTATGGGCAATTTAGAATCAGTTAAAATTCCGCATTACACAATGTGCACCATTACAAATAAAAAATATTTCTGGGGGTTTGGTGGAAATAATATAAATAAAGTCATATTTATAGACTAAATATAAAAAAAATGTAATAAATATATATTATTAACCCTTGTATTGTCTTTCTGTAAATCATAACTTGTCCTTGTGATTTAGCTTGTCGTCCATCACAAAATAAAGGTTAAATGACGTGTGTGATTTTTGTATATTTTCTTACAGTCCGTGTAATTTTTCTTTGTCACTCAGGAACGGTGGATGAAATGGGTGAGCTGTTCAACAAGCTAAAAGAGGGAGGAGTGTCTCTGATTGGCCAAAAACAGCCCGTCACTCACGACCAACTCCGCAGGTCCTTCATCCGAAGAAACAAAAATCCAGTCATCAACGAGAAGGTCCACACACTCCGTGCTCTTCAAAGCACACTCAAAGTAAGTCATTATTTCATGTGGAACATCTGTCCATACTAGACATCGTTATAAATGACATCATATAGACCAAAAATATTAGAACACATAATTAACATCATAAACATGATATTGCAGATTTACACTTAGTCTCACTCCTATAATAAACTTTCACACTTCAGGAAAAGCCTCTTAACTCGATTGTGGTGTGTGACACTGGTGAGATCAGACAGTGATGTCATACGAGGTGCAGTCAACGTTCCAGTTTATTCCAGTCAGGGCTCTAAACCCGAAAATAAAATGAAAAGGAACAAACTACAATTAAATAATAGAGGATTTTCGAATGATTTGGGAACAGAAACGTTTCCTTGTATTTCACGATGTGTTATACTTAAGTAGGCCAGTTGGGATACGTTGTGTAACTTAAATTACAGCTTCACTACCAGCTCAGGAAGTGAATCAACCCCTTCTGACCAATCCTACTCGAGAATTCAACAATGCTGTGGCGTTACTATGTCTTGAATTATCATTTAATAAGGGAAGTGGTTAAGGTGTGTGCCTGCTAATTGAAAGATCCGGGTTCGATTCCCAGCACCACCAAGTTGCCACACCTTTGGGCCCCTGAGCAAGGCCCTAAACCCCCTATTGCTCAGTTGTATAAGGACATAGTTAAATGCTGTAAATGTAATATATTGTCCATCTGGCCTTGCTGACACATTGCCTCTCCTCCATTTCAGGCAAAGGAGGCGGAGCTACAGACAATTGACAAGCTACTAGAAGATTCCGATCTGACGCCGCTAAAATTCCGCCAGTGGAAGCAGCAAAACGAGGAGCTCTACCAGGAAATCGAGAAAAAACATTACAAAACAACCCCACAAGTGAGGATTTCCAGCACTGATGACGACGGAGCGGCTCGACTCAGCCTGAGTGACGGAGAGCAGCTAGTGGACGCGGAGTTGCCTAGCGATGGAGACTCCACCCCTGAACCTGGATACTTAGCAGAGCGTAATACGTCATGTAGTAAACGAGCAGACAGCAACTCCTCGGAAAATTACTTTTACATCTGAGCTGATAAGCAAAGTGCCCCGCCCACTTTAAAATTCTGACCAATTAAAGACGGAGTTAAGCTGCTGGGAGAACATTATTATCCTCCAACCTTGTTCTTAAGAAATGATCCTTAATGGTGTTGCTGATGTGTCTCAATCTAACTGCTAGCTAGCCGTAGTGGCTAGCTGATGTTTTATTAACCGCTTTTTTAAATGAATTATCAACAATCGACGAATAATTAAGTAATTATTAACTGTTTACTGCGTATGTTTAACTGCGTGTGTTTAACTGTTAAAGTTGTTAAAAGTAATTTTTAAGAACCGCTAGAAATGAATTTTTATCTTATCTCTCTGGATTTCCAAGTCTACATCTCAGCAGCCCAAGTCCAGAATGATCAGTATTTATTTACATTCAGTACAGTTTACATCCCAAATTAGATCAGACACATCGGATCAGTAAACTGCTTAAAATGGTGATGGTGTTAGTCCACCGTGGACTCAAAGTTAAACCACTGGATATGGAGCTCAAGTTCAAAATGGATGCTAAAGTTCCAGACGTTGAAGATTTCTAACCTCAAATTTGTTCAACGTGATTACAAAGCTACCTAAAGCAGGAAGTTATTTTTTTATTGTAAATAAAATGGCTAATTTTTTATGTTGTATAAAAAATAGAACAAAGTGACCTGTTCGCATCACAGAGATAACGACGGACTTTTATTTGTACAGGAGTTGTTTTTAGAGTTTGAATATAATTAGAGGTGGAACGATTTTTCCAGATATTAAATCTGTTTTCAATATTAGATATAGTTAATATCAAATCCACTATATATATAGTTACAATATATATATAGTAACACCACAAGTGAGTAGATATGGTAACACCACAGCATTGTTGAATTCTCGAGTAGGATTGGTCAGAAGGGGTTGATTCACTTCCTGAGCTGGTAGTGAAGCTGTAATTTAAGTTACACAACGTATCCCAACTGGCCTACTTAAGTATAACACATCGTTTTTGTTTTTTTTATATATATATATAATACATCTAGTGGTTGTTTTGAGAATTACTATTAAAGCACTGCATTGTGAGAATAGAATCAACAGTAAAACAGAGTCATAAAATAAAATAATTATAATTCGATCTATTTATTGATCCACTATATTCAGACCCCTTAATCTATATTAATGGGGCAATAAGAGGTTTCTTTGTTGTGAGGGATTTAAAAGAGTATTGATTGTGTTATAAACAAAAACGTTTGTTTAGTTTAATAATGTTGTTATATTGGGTCAAAACCAGAAGTAAAACAAATCATCGGTTCTGTTATATCAGTTATCGGCTCACATAAACAAAAATATCGGTCCATCTTTAAATATCGTATCTGCTTTCATTATGCTTGTTTGTGCAATGTAAGAAAAAAAACAATTAAGGAATAAAGTGTACGTTGTAAATGTATAAAGTGTTTATTAAGGCATCGCCGCTTTTTATTGTAAATAAAATGTTTATAGTTCACAACAGCTAAAAATCTTTTCTTTTGTCTCAATATAATTTTGGATTTATGGAATTGGATCATTCTAGATTTAATAACCAAACATTCATATTCCTTTGTTACATTATAAAAAAAGTTACCTTGGTGACCTTCCGATACGCCTTGACCACTAAGGTACCACCGGCTCCGGCACCTGCACCTTATTAACACTGAGACTTTGTCATGTTAGCTCAGAATGCCCACAAAATCATGCTCCCACCACCATGCTTCACAGTTCAACAGGTAGTACTGGTCCAGTCGTAAAAGTGTTGCACTGCTGATTAGAAGATCATGGGTTTAATTCCCAACACCACCAAAACTGCCACTGCTGGGCCCCTGATCGAGGCCCTTAACCCTTTGACTGCTCAGTGTGTTAAAAATAAGATAAATGTCAGTTGCTCTGGATTGGAGTGCCAGAAATTAAGATATCAATGATGATTTACAAAAATATGTGATCAATTTTTCAATCATGTTAAACATTATTCTCAATTTATTTTTTTCTCTTTCTTTTCATTTTTTCTTTCGTTAAATCTCAATTTTTCTTAATGTCGCCATTTTTTAAGCTCTTGACTTAACAGTGGGTTCTCACATAACAAAGATTTATCTTTATCTTTATTTACAATAATGACATTTGGCCCTTATCCAGTGCATCTTACATTTATTTCTTTTATAGAGGGTTAAGGGTCTTTGCCAAGGGGCCCAGCAGTGGTAGCTTGGTGGTACTGGGAATCGAACCCCCGATTTTTCAATTAGCAGTCCAACACCTTAACCCACCTTCCAAACCCCAGCAGCACTTATTTAGTGGAAGAAGTGAGAAATGCTATAATGGAGTGCTTAAACACAGCATTCATAACTCCATTTTCTTTATATAGTGTGATTAAAGTATGTACTGTTGACACAAACACACAAAAGACTAAACATCAGAATAAACCACAAACCTTTTATTAGGTTTTTTATCAACATTACAAAAAATATTTGAACACAATGAGATGCTTTTTATTCATAACTATAACAGCAAAGAACTTTATATATATATCTGTATATCTATAGGAGCGACTGGACGTTGCACATAAAACCAACATGTAAATCTTCTACAGTTGCTGACTTAAGGCAAAATATTTCTTGGCTTTATACGAATACGTTTTTAAGTGTTATCCGTCGATTTTACAGAAGAAGATTGAGTCTTAAAAAAGAAAATAAAAAGATGTAGCAGAGATGCAAATAGTTTATACTTTATATATAGACAAAAATATTACGACACCTGACCATTTCGCCCATATATCATTATTTTATAATCTCCTCCACACGTCTAGAAAAGGTTTTCCATTAGATGGTGTGGAAATGTTTGGAGCAGAAAGGGTTAAGGGTCTTCCTCAAGGACCCAACATTGGCTAAATGGTGGTGGTGAGGCTGGAACCCAGGTCTTCCTGGTCTTCCAATCAACATCCTAGAACCTTAACTATTTGATTCATCCTTGATTCACTATTTGATTCATTTGATTCATCGCTAATTGAGTTCATCCTATAGATGTTTAGTATCAAAATCAGGATTCTGTATAGGACACTTAAGTTCTTCTACACCAATCAGAACACAGCATGTGTTCATGGAGTTTTGGAAGATTTATACACAAGGTTCATTGTCATGCTGGACGTCATTTAGCTCCAATGTAATGTGACAACGTGTAAAGACATTCTAGACAACTTTGTGGTCCAACAGTGTGGGATAGACATTGTTATGGGTGTGCTGGTAAGGTTACCGCAAACATTTGGCTATATAATAAACCTAAACATGTCACTTATGAACAATAATACCTTAATTATGTATAATAATAATAATAATAATACCACCACATTTATGTCGTATAATAAAACAACTTCAATTAAATTAACTACTGCCATTTATAATTACACTACAAAGCAGCACATATCACCTACATCCCTTTAACTGTTTTTTTTTTTTGCTTCTGTTAGCATAAGTTAGCGTAGCACTGAGCGATACTGGTACAAAAACAGAAAGCCATTAACACATGAAAAGATGCCCAGCTATTCACATTGTTTTACATCAGTCTGTCCAATGATCACCTTTAACGTCATATACAGTCACATGACCAGAGCTGAGATCGGGATCAGATCAAGGTCGGTACGGTATATAATGGACAGCTAGACAAAGACCAGAAATAATAGAAAAAGAGTGTGTCGGAACTTTTTCAAGGACCTGGTGGTTAGTTTTAATCCAGCTTCATCACACATTATAATGCTTTAACTACCAGCTACCAAAGCCCCACCCCATCAATAGAAACACTGTAAAACGTTGTAAAAAATGTTTAAGATGTAACTTGATTCAAAAATATCCAGCATCTCTAAAATACTTTTTTCCCAATCATAACGTAGATCAGCGGTTAAGGTGTTGGGCTGCTGCTCAGAAGCTTGTGGGTTTAATTCCCAGCACCACCAAGCTGCAACCGCTGGCCAACCCTGAGCAAGGCCCTCAACTCTCAACTGCTTCATTGGATTAAAAAAGGAGATAATTGTAAGTCAAGCTAGATAAAAGTGTCTGTTTAGTGCAGTAAATGTGATGTAATGTTCAGGATCACCACAGCGGATCATCTGATCTGCATATTTCAGCCGGCACAGGTTTTGTGCCTTTTATCTGGGAGTTAACCCCTCATTGGCTGGGTTGGTGTCCAGTCTGGGAATTGAACCAGGGCCACAGCAAAGAGAGCGTTAGAACCTTCACTACTGGACCATCGTTAAGGTAAAGTATAATATTATCAGTGATTTTATTTCTGTTCTGTTTCCTGTGGCTACAAATATCTTATTTATATTTCATCGTCCCCCTCATTTTAAAATACACTCATTGCTACTTGTTAAGTCGACAAAATTTAAGGAGTTTTAATGAATGCCCTTTTGTATGATGGTGTTTATATGTCGTCTAATTTTGACTTGACTTGAGTGTTCCAACTAACAAGTTTTTCGAAATACGAGTCGTCCCTCGGACGATTTTTTGCTTTGAGTTGCGAGCTAAAATTTGGGTTACGAGACACCTGACCACTAGCTGGCATAGCAAACGCCAGAGTGAACGCTGTAACATCCGCCCAGCATCCCGTGTCTCACTCGATAGCTAGTCAGACATGCGCATTAGCAAGTGGAGTCGTCTGATCCCCAGAGTAAATGCTGTACATTATACTTAATAAAACCAGTTTATTACAGTACATCCTATTGTATTGTTTTTTATACAATATTCATGGATTTTTCTTAGTCAAAAACATGTAACAAAAAAAATTGTGGTGTTTTCTGAAAATGGCTTTTCAATCCATTCCAATGGTAAAAATTGATTTGACATACAAGTAATTTGAGTTATGAGCTTTGTCACTAAACGAATTAAACTCGTAAGTCAAGGCACCCCTGTATTAACTTCATATCATATATATATACTGTCAAGCAGTGCAGACTGTGTTGGAAAGTACTCTAGTATTAGTAAAGTTTTAGCTGATACAAGATAGGATTTGAGTATCTTTTTTAAACAAGCGCTAAAAATATTTTTGAGTTACACTCGTCAGTCAAGGCACCGCTGTGTTAAGGTTTAACTTACATTTAACTTAACATAACTTAACATATATAACATATATAAAGACAATGTAAAAGTGATTGGTTTGGAATCGGACCAGGATAAGGCTGAAATTAATTCCAGGGATACCTTACGAGACAATAAAGGTCACTACTAAAGGTCATTTGATTTCATTTGTATGTCCCTAAATGCAAAGAAGAACATTAACATAATCCCTTTATCTCTGTTTACATAGTTTCTCTCTATTTTTTTGTTTGTCCTTATTAGAAAGTCATGGCGTCCTTCATTTCAGTTGTTATTACATTACAGTATCTTGCTTTGTTGCCGGTAATCCTTATCTCTGATTTAATTTACGATCAATAGGATGTCCTGACAAATTGGATTGTTTTTGTAGGCTCGGGCATCATGTTACAGATCGAGTACATTTTGCCTGGGTCGAAACATCTGGCCATAAACATTTCCTCTGCCGTCTTACTTATTTGAAAGTTTATTTTTAAATACCAATTAAGACTTGGGAATTTTAACACTTTTTCCTGGAGCATTATACAAAATCATCATATGTATCACATCATGTAGGTATCATAACCAGCTGAATAGAGTTAAAACCCAACGATAAGGAGGCTTAACAATTCCAAAAATTATTTCTTATCTGCTTTTACCCCCAGCCCTTATTATTAAATTTGTTCTGCCTAGCTACATAAAACACGGCGGGTAAAATGGACTCCTGACTTGTTTAAGTGACAGTAGAAGGATATATGAGTTATGGGATGTGGGAAGTGACACCTAGGAAGAATTTAGCATAGGTCATCCTTCTACCTGCCTGATTTCAGGTTGTGAGAGGAAATTGAGAATCTGGAAGCAAGCCAGGTACATTTAAAAGGAACATGAAAAACTCTATACTGCAACCCTGGAGATCTGACACAGCAGGACTGCTTGCTGCACCCCAGATATCACTGTCAATCCTGACGATCCAATCAGTAGTTGATGAGAGTCCTGATTATCCTTTAACTCCTATTCAATAAACAAATTAATGTTATCTAACAGCTGACATCATAATCCTTCATCACAATCTCCCTCCGTACCTGTCTGGTGTGAACCGAGCACTGTGGCCGTCCCACCCCAAACAGCAGTGCCAGTCCTCCAAGAACCTGCACCCAGGCACCGACCCACCCGAAATAAAGAGAACCGGCCGGACGCAAGGTCAGACTGGGCAACTTGTGCAAGTCGAGCCCTTGAAAGTCTGACATGTTTGATACGAGCTCCACTCCCAGTTTGGGCAAGTGATGAGTGTAGATGCTCAATGCCATGAGACTCAGCACACCCGCCAACGCCACCAGCATACCTCCAGCTCCTGCTACGTTTCTAAGCGGCGTGTCCGTCCAACAGCGTGCACCAACACTGGCAAGTACGATCCCGGAGCCACACAGGAACAGAGACGTCAGGACAAGTCCCCGAGTGGCGCGGACACGTAAATCACGTTGGTACGGTCCAGATACGGGCCAGCACTCCCGTAATTCGGAGTGCACCACATGGAGACAGCTTTCCCATAATCCATCAGAGCGGAGGAGCAGGAGCTCCATGCCTCGGGGTTCACCCACCCCAGTCCCAAACCTTCCCAGACGAGCATGGCCTTCCCGCCACTGAGGTGTGATGGCTGCTGTGAAGACCAGCACCAGTCCCAAGGGGGCAAAGACAATACCAGTTACTATAGAAGCTGGAGTGTGCATGTTGGGTAAGGTCACAGCTGCAAAGAAAACAGTTCAGATCTTTGTAGGTCTTCGTTTTTCTAGTGTATGCTCATGGCTGAGAAACTGCAAATATAGATAAAGACTCAGGATCGCTTATTTTCAGAGCTATAAAGAAGTGCACTAATATCAAATAAATAAATCTAAAATGAATTTAACATAACATAAACGAGATCACTCACATGTTCAGGACTTTTCGCGATCGAGACGTGCAGTCATCCGTTTGATCGGACCAAATCCGTTCATTGTATGTACGTCAGACTCCCTCAGTTCCTCTCTCCTTCAAGCTCAAATACAGAATGGCTCCAAACATCACCGTTACCCTTGGCAACCAGCAGACTGGAGGTGAATGTCTGCCTGTTGCTAGGAGACGGTAACCTAGACGATCCCCTGGCTACGTGCTGCCTCACCCATTTACGTTGGTTTCAATATGTTCAGCTACAAGTGTGTATGTCCTTGCTGATCGGGACCTCATCAGTTTGAGGAATGTGTGTGTGTGTTAAAGTATGCATGTGTGTGTGTTTTACAGGTAAATTCAAGAGAGACAAAATTATCTCTCACTCTCTATTTCTCTCTCTCTCTCTTTCGCTCACTCTCTCTTTTTCTCTCTCTAACTTGCTCTCTATTTTTCTCACTCTCCTTCGCTCTTCATTTTCTCTCTCTCTCTCTCTCTCTCTCTCTCTCTCTCTCTCTCTCTCTATTTCTCTTTCTTCTTCTCTCTATCTCTCTCTCTCTTCCTCTCTCTCTCTCTCTCTCTCTCTCTCTCTTCTCCTCTCTCTCTCTCTCTCTCTCTCTCTCTCTCTCTCTCTCTCTCTCTCGCTCTCTTATAATTTATTAAACTTTTACTGCAATAAAATTATTTTATTGCAAATTCTAAAGTTATTTCACTGAGAAAGATGAAGAGATGAGACTGAGACAGCAGGACGGAATAACAGAGGACATTCTCTGACGAGCTAATTACTAAGATCTGTAATGGAATCATTTATTCTTTTAAACTTGTTTTATAGGCAGATTAATTTAACATGGACTAAATTACAGTCAGGGGATCTGGTATTTGTGGAATTTATAGCTCTTAAGTTGATTGGTTCTTGTATTAAAGTAATTTTGTTATTAAAATAAATTGATAAAACATGAATAAATGCTGATTGTCGTGATGTTTCTCCTGGTAGGAAAGATATTCAATGTAACCAAAAGTATGTGGACACCCGATTATTATAACGTCCGATGTTATAATACGCATGACTGGGTCAGAGCTCTGTGCAGGACATCGACATCGTAAAGTGTGTGTGGTGTGTGTGTGCATGTGCATGTATGACAGTTTGAACACACCTGTGCACCTGTTCCCCGAAGCCACAGGATTAAAACTGAATAATAGCACACTTGAAGAGTGGCGTTGCATCTTACACACACACACACACACACACACACACACTCACACAGAGAAAGTTATCAACCTCCGGATCAAATGACCTTTGAGACAATACATAATTTAGATAACATCATCAGGTCAACAGCCAAAACCCTGATTTTATTTAAATATTAGTGAAATGAAAAGAGAAGAGAAATGAAAAGATAAAAAGAAAATAGAAGAAGGAAGAAAAAAAGTAAAAGAAGAAAGAAAAAATTTTAAAAAGGAAAAAGAAATTAGAAGAAAAAAGAAGAAAATAGAAGAAGAAAGAAGAAAATAGATGAAGAAAGAAGAAAAGAAGAGAAAATGATAAAAAGAAAGAAGAAAATAGAAGAAGAAAGAAGGAAATAGAAGAAAATAGAAGAAGAAAATAAAAGAAAAAAATAGAAGAAACAAGAAAATATAGGAAGAAAGAAATTAGAAGAAAGAAGAAAAAAGGAGGAGAAGAAGAAAGAATAAATTAGAAGAGGAAAATAGAAGAAAAAAAAGAAAAAAGAAAATGGAGTAACAAAAGGAAATATTATTACTAATAATATATATTTACTAAGAATAATCATCTTTTTAAGCTGATGTGTCAGTAATGTTGTGTATGACGGGGGATTTAATATTTAGCACTGTTTCCTCACAGCAAGAAGGTTACAGGTTCGTATCCCCAGCAGACGCTATTAAGAATCACCAATCAGCATAACATACATGTTTTTGAATTATTGGAGGAAACCGGAGAACCCGGAGTAAACCCACACAAGCACAGGGAGAACATGCAAACCCAACACAGAAAGACCTCTGCCTGGGAATCGAACCCAGGACCTTCTTGCAGTGAGGCAACAGTGCTAATCATTATGTAATGTAATGGTTATGTATGTGATGGTTTCAACTTTTTCAACTTTGGTTTTCAACTGTTTGTCTGTATGTGGCCCTGTGATGGCCTGGTGATCTGTCCAGGGTGACCCCTGCTGTTCACCCAACGGCAGCTGGGATAAACTCCAGCAGATCCCTGTGACCCTAATTAGGAATAAACGACAAGGGATAGATGGATGGATAGATGGATGGAAGGATGAATGGATACTTATTAAAAAACTTATTGAAAAAGTGTGTGTGTGTGTGTGTGTGTGTGTGTGTGTGTGTGTGTGAGGGCAAACTGATTAATCTGACAGCATATTTATTTGTGTTATCAGCACTTTGTCATTTTTAGAATAAGTGCTGATGCAGAAACATCTCGAAAACGAAGCCTTGAATAACAAAACCACGAAATACACACATCCATAATGCCATGGCAACACAGGAACAAACACGGATTAACACACAACTATGCATTGTTTGGCACACACACACACACACACACACACACACACACAGTCTTATGCTTGTAGCACATGTACGGTAACAGTATCACAGAGTTATTTTGTCTAAAACCTCCCAATGATGAGGCGACACCTGAATAGTTTAGATGACCAAAAGTATGTGGACACCTTAACCAGCATATAACTCTAAAGAACGCAGTTGTCTTTTACGTCTCTGTATGTTGTAGTATTACATTATTCATTTTTTTTATACTAAAAGACTCCAGCAGGACAATGTCCCTGTGCACAAAACCCCCTGGTCTCCATGAAGACATGCTGTGTTCTGATTGGTGTAGAAGACTCCGTTAAACTTAACACCATCTGTTGTAGACGAATGTGGAAAAACAACGAGACGGAATCTGGAACAGGACTTATGAATATAACGTTCAGTTGTTCCAGTACTTTTGGTCATAAATGGCATAATTTTGCTGCTTATAATGATCCTAATAATAAACACACAGTACAGGTTGACTGGCTTTTACATAACGTTTGTTTTTCCTGTAATTAAAGATAATTACTGGAGCTCGTTTACTGTAAACCTGAACACACACTCTGTTGTCTTTATCTTATATCAAAAGCATGTGATTCATTTTAGAGTCAAAACAAATGATGTGATTTTTTTGTGTTTTTTATGTTTTGGTTATTTTTTTTATTCTTTTAAATAAAAAAAGACGTTGATAGAAATGTGAAGTGAGAGTTGTATATATGTGGTAAATCCTAGAAAAATGTGTTAAATATTCAATGTTTTTACGTTATACAATTTTACTCTATGCAAAAAAAAAATCTATTTATTATTAACCCTTCGCATACATTTTAAACCAAATTCAACCCGTTTTTAATAAAATTACACTAAATTTCACCCCCTAAAGTGTCCCAAAATACACGAAAATGACAAAAAATATAGTTTTTACACATCTGCTAAAACTTTTTTGTATACTGATGATGTTCCATGTCAGATTTAACCCTGGCTATTAAATTGGATTTCAGATATAGCCCGTGTGTTCAATTAAAGAAAAAGGCGGGAATCTTAAAATTGTTAAAATGTGGTAAACTGGTATGTGGTAACAGTGGAAAACTGTTATGTTTTCAAGTCTTAAGTAAAACATTATTTTTTATCCAAAAACGAGTGGTGTAAAAAAAATCCCCCCTCTCTCTATTCTTTCTGAAACATTGATTAATTATCAATCATCTATTTATCGATATTAGAAGTATGTTGTAACAGTTTTACTCTGATCAACCAATCAGAGGACAAAAAAAAATACTGACATCAATATACGCCAGCTGGTAGGCCCCGTGAGGCGGATTTAAAAATCTGATTGGTTAAAAAGAAACAGTTTTTAATAATATCTGCAATAGCTAATATAGTTTAAGTTCCATAGGCAGCACTACTGATTCTGAAGGCAGCACATAGAGACTGAAATCTGATTGGACAAAAAAATCTAACATCCACATACACGTACTGGAAGCAGTGCAGCGAGAGAAACACTACGGAATGAAGAGAATAAACTGATGGGAATAAATTAATACAATTTAATACAATTGAAACAAATGACCCTGACTGCCCACCACTGCTGAATTGAAAAACCCTCAGATACTGCGAACTGCCCCAGATACTGCAAACTGCCCCAGATAGGCTATTTCAACATTTTAAGAAGATATTAAATATGGACATCTATCAGGAGGTGGTATTGTAAGTCCGTGCTGTTAAGAAATGAAACATGAACAGTATGTAAGTTTCCAAAACCGACGTCAACATTAGCGGTGTTTACCAACGCAACCCGAACGTCAGCTAACGTTTTAAAGCCACTAATAAGTGTTAACGTTTTGTCCCATTAAAACCACATAAACACAAGCCTCTAACAGACTCTAACTGACTCCTGGGCTTCCCTCTGTGGGTGCAAGTGCTGTGCCAGAGGCTTTTAAACTGATTTTTGCCCTGAGGTTGTGCTTTAATGGGTAGAACACCAATGTGACAAAAATTTTAATGAGAAACATGGTTTACTGGTGCGACGTAGCAACATCTGGTTGCCAAACAGTGCAAAGTTAAGCAATTCAGCAGCTTTAATAATAAATTCAAAGGAAATCAGGCAGCATATATAAAGTTTATCATTAACCCCTACATTTGAGTTATTTCTGACTGTAAAATGCTATAAAATATTTCATATAATTTTATAATAAAATATCATTTTGAGTGATTCAGACTTGGTTTCGGGTTCAGGTGTTTTGTACCCAAGGAACTTTTTCTTACAGTGATTTATTTCAGAGATCAACTGAGATTAAGACGTTTTGGGTTTTTTTTATTATAATTAGTTAATTTTTTTTTAAATTATATTTTTTCACTTATTTGTGGTTGTGTGTCATTCATTCATTCATTTAGTCATTTATTTATTCATCTATCCTTCCTTCTTTCCTTCATCTATTTATTCTTTTTTATTCATTTATTTATCCATTCTTTCTTTTGTTTTTATTTATTCATTCATTCATTTTTCCTTCCTTCCTTCCATTCTTTTATTCATTCTTTCTTTCTTTCTTTCTTTCTTTCTTTCTTTCTTTCTTCATTCATTCATTCTTTTTTTATTCATTCTTTCATTCATTTATTTATACATTTTAACAATCTATTGCTTGATTCCTTAATTGTTTTACTTTGTTGTTTTTCACAGAATGTTTAGGCTGTAACTTTTTCTTATTTTTCTAAATACCATTAAAATGTTCCTAACATCCAAATTAAATGTATAAAAAACAAAACAACACAGCAAACAAACTTAAAGTCCATAAGAAATAAGAAATCCATGCCTGTGAAAGAAATCTCTCTCCATCCCTTTCTCTGACTCTCACACTTTCTCTGATGCTTTTTCTCACTTTTCTCTGTTATACTGTAGAGAAACAGAAGGAAATAGTGATTCTATTCATTAAGTAATGTCCACTTTCACATTAGTCACCAGTGAACCGACACACACACTCACACACACATAAACACACGCACAGGATCATGTAAACTGCACGCTTGTCTCATTTTTATCCTTTTTTTTATCAATTTTTCCATATAAGAATGAACAGATCAGCTAGAATAGCGATCACAGGAAGGTATTGTGTTTTATGACACTTATGACACTTAGCCGAGTTCTTTCATTTCTGTTTTTTTATTTCCTTATAAAAGTAGAAGAAATACAAAAGCAAATAGGGTACCTGTCGCAGAATACCAAAGATATACACTGAAAGCACAAAGCAGTTGAAATGCTTGTGATGTGAAATCCGAATAATTTAAAAAAAATCAATCAAATTTAAAAAAAAAGAAAGAAAAATTTCATCTTAATTTTTGTGGTTCTTTTTCTTTCTTTTTATCTAAATGTGGGAGGACAGGAGGCTGCGTTGCCGTGAAACCCGTAATTCTCGAGCAGCCTCGAACTGTGAGCAACACAAAGCCACCAGCTACTGATTTTTGTTATCCAGGTGAAACACTGAGACAGAAATACGGCTCCGCAGCCAGGAAATGTGTGACGTTCGAAGTCCAAAACCGTCCTGGTTTTGACTCGGGGTATGAAACAGGCAGACGAGCGTGAAGCTCTGGAATCCTGACTGGAAGTGTATGAAACCTACTTAGCGTTAAAAGGCGCTTAAAAAGCTAAAGCTAAAGAGATCTACAAGAGCATGCTGATGCAGTACCACTTCCATTTTCTACTTTTCCTTCCACAGAAATGATAAGCCCAAAGAAAGCAGCGGTAACGGGGTCTTTTTTAAAAAAAAAAAAAAACAAAACCAAGCAGACATTACAAAATATTAACAATTCATATCTAATCATTCTCTTTTCTTAAAACAATATTCACTTCTATGTACAATTCCTATTTACAATTCATTCGTTCATTCATTCGCTAATCATTTACTCCGATGCATTATAATTGCTTATGTGGTTAAAAAAAAAATAATAATAATATAATAATAAAAAAAAAAGGTGAAATAAATTGTATTTGCAGAGGTAATTAATATGGTGCTGATGTTAAGCTGTAAACCTGCAGCTCTTTATTGTCCCCTTGGTGGCAGCTGTGGGCCAAAAGAATTCTGGCAGTGCTTTCTGATTGGCAGGCTGGGAAGAGACTCTACCAGTAAGGGGGCGGGACTCAAGTCAGTAGATGACGATGTCGCTCATAACTCGAGTAATGTGACTTGGTACTGATTGATTAGGACCTCTGCGATCTCGATAAGGAAGGCGGAATGGTTGCTGTAGTGTTCGATGATGTTGTCGTCCATGTTGACGAAAATCCTGAAAGAGACGGGACACGGGATTAATCGTGAGTTATTAATTACGTAAGTAATTAATATTATGCCTAAATAAATGCAGGGTGGGTTCTAGACCATTAAGAGTCCTGTATGATATTCTAATGTGTCATGGCACCCTGGTGGATCGAGTTAATAATAATGAGTTCCTGGTTTATTGGAGGAACTCACCAAAGGACTGGCATGATAGTAGGACAATAAGTTCCTCCATTACTGGAACTAAGAGACAACATGGTTCCAGCATGACAAAACACCTGTGCACAAAACCCCCGAGCTAAAGTTGGAGTGGAAGAACTTATACAGAGCCCTGACTCCGACTCAACCCCACTGAACACCTTTTTGGATAAACTAGAGCACTGAACGCACCCCAGACCTTCTTGCTCCTACCCACTATATCACTAACACTATTGTGTCTAAATATTAGATCAGTCACACACAAGAATCTCATTAAAAGCCTCCTGCAAAGGAAGATTGAAAAAAAAACACATGGTGGTGGTGGTGGTGATCGGGTGTGCCAATACTTTTGGCCATATAGTGTATCTACAATGCAATCTGATATCAAAAGCACTTTTAAAAAAAAAATCATATACAGTAACACAAAGCAGGTTCACAGGCAACTCTAATGAATATGCCAGCGGTGACAGTAATAAGGAACACGATGAAGTGACATAACGAAGAACCAGGAAGATGAACCTGACTCCAAAGGGGACACCAGATACAGGGGTGCCGCTAGCAATTTTGGGTCTTATTTAAAAAAATATGAGGTTGGGTTCTTTTCCACACCCAATCCGGACCAAACATACTATTACATACTGTTACTACTAATAAAACAGATCTCTGGGGGCCACCAAAGCAAATGGGCTCTTCAAATTGTCCTACATTTCCAAAATACAGATCACTCTTTTATTTCTGTACACTATTAAACCTAGCTGGTTAGCACAGTGGTAAAGTCTTGGACTACTAATTAAAAGATCGGGGTTTGATTCCCACCATCAAGTTGCCACCGCTGGGCCCTCTAAGCGATAGATTGGATAAAGGTCTGGATAAGGGTGTCTACCAAACACTGTAAATGTACTAAAAGCCCAGCTTGTGCATAACGTCAATAGGTATTTTTAGTAGTTTGTACGATTATAGCAGCAGTTCTCAGGTTTACGTCTACACTTTCCAGGTAAGATTATGCACTTAAGTAAGGGCGAGACGTGAGGTATTAACTGTTTGTGGGAAGGGCATTCTTTCGGAATTATATCATCAACAGTATAAAGTAAGTCATGGGTGCAGATGGATAATGTTAAATAAACGCTTGCTCCCAATTATACGGTTGGAAAGTAAAAACGAGTTCGATGGCTCTGAGTGGTAGATTAATATTTAACGAAACACAAACTATGACCTAAAACTTTATTGAAACTTTTTAGTGTTGACACAACAAGATTTGATTCGATTGATGGATTGTTGCTATCTATCTTCAAACAAGGACATTTGTTTAATTGTGCGAGAAATATTTGCTTCGGAGTTTCTTCATAAATGAAGGTTCCACCCAGAAGGTGTGGGTGTGAGTGTGTGTATGCGTGTGCCAAGGCTGCCAGGCCTAAGGGTATACAGGAAATAGACTGATGATAGGAGATGAAGCGAGAGAGAAAGAGAGAGAGAGAATGCCACCTAACCTGTCCTGTTCTTTCACACATTTCTATCAACTATGTGTCTAAAGTCCAGCTTACTTCAATTCACAGCAGAGAAGCCTGGGGCTAAATTACTAACACTAAACCGGCGTAAATGTCACGTATAATCCGCCGCTGTATATTCACAGAAGTGATGAAAGTATACACCAGATGGTGACAGGTGACTGGAAGTAATATGCACGGTTGTAATTTTCCTCCCTCAATGCTATATCCTCCTACTTTTTTTATGGTAAAGAAGTAACGAAAACAGCAATTATGAAATTCCTT
Source organism: Bagarius yarrelli (assembly GCA_005784505.1). NCBI lineage: Eukaryota > Metazoa > Chordata > Actinopteri > Siluriformes > Sisoridae > Bagarius > Bagarius yarrelli. The sequence goes on along the minus strand of VCAZ01000117.1, from coordinate 1,328,070 downwards.
TACTGCCGAATTCTAGCACATCCAGTCTGTCAGCTTAACTTCCACGAACCTGACAGCACAATCTCAACCAGGTCCGTTTAATCCATCCCAGCCTTCCCTTTATCTCCTAGATCTGCTGTCATTTCAGCATAAACACCAGCCCCGAGACCTTCCCTGGGCCAAAATGGTCAACGCCACCCTGTCAACTTGATTAATGCTCCGAAACTGTCACTCACCCTCGTTTGCATTTCTTGAAGATTTTCCCGATGGTGTCTTCTTGCAGGCCGTACTTTTCTGAAATCTGAGCATGAGAAAGCAGAAACATGATGTCAGGGATCTTGTGGCAAGGATGTATGACAAAAGAGATAGTAGAGCAGGAAGGAAGAGAGAAAGAGAAAGAGAAAGAGAAGAGAAGGCACGGCTGATAAGAAGACGGAACATACCGCTTGTCTGAGTCCCCTAATAGTGGGGGAGTTCAGCATGAGGGCGTCAAACACTTCCTCGGATTCTTGCCGTACGTACAGGAGGACTACAACAACAACCATAAACAAAAAAAAACCCAATAAATAATCTGTATTTTGAGGAACATTTATAAACAACATTGTTCTAATAGGACAATGACCCTGTGCACAAAGCACCTTGGGTAGAAGAACTCCTGACTCTGACTCAGAAACCACTAAACACCTTTAGAATGAACTGGAACACCGATTGAACCCCAAACATCCTCAACTTAACATTAGTGTCTGATCTCACTAATACTATTGTGGCTGAATGAACACAAATTCCAACGGTCACATGACACAATCTAGTAGAAAATAGTGTGTTGGTAATTATAGGGGTAAAAAGGAAGACTGAATCTAGAATAGACAGGCTGGTCGGGTGTCCCAATACTTTTGGCCATTTAAGTCTACGTGTAAGTTTTTTCTATAAAGCTGTCAATTTTTAACCTCAATGTACGCAAGGTTAAATGAACTACAACGATCATGATTCGTTTTGCTGGCTTTTTTATTTGTGTTTATTGTGCGATTTGGTTGTGTCTTATGTAAGGTTGCGGTATGTATTTGTAGTGTTTGTGTGATGTGGTTGTGAGTTTGTTATTTGGCTTCGTAGTGTTTATGAAGTGCTTTTGGTGTTGTGTGATGTGGTTTTGTCGTGTTCTGATGTGTTTGTGAGATGGTTTTGTGGTACTTATGTAAGGTTAAGATGTGTATTTGTAGTGTTTGTGTGATGGGATTGTGTGCTGTAAGTCATGTGTTTGTTATGTAGTTTTGTAGTGTTTATAAAGTAACACTACAAAAAGCACACTACAAAAGGTGTGTATGTAATGTGGTTTTGTGGTATTTATTAGGTGTTTGTATAATGCTTGTGTGGGGCTTATGTAATATTTGTGTTTTTGTAGTGTTTGTGTGATGGGGTTGTGTTTGAAAGTCATGTGGTTTTGTGGTGTTTCTATTGTATCTGATTTGTTTGCGAGATGGTTTTGTGTTTTTGTTTGTTTGATGGGGTTGTGTGGTGTTAATCGTGTGTTTGTTATTTGGCTTTGTAGTGTTTACGAAGTGCTTTTAGTGTTTGTGTAATGTAGTTTTGTGGTACTTATGTGATGTTAAGTTGTATAATCCATTAATGGTTCTGCTGCGAAACTGTCTATGTTGTATTAGTGTCTGTATTAAGTTGTTATCATCATCATCATCATCATCATCATCGTTACCTCTTTGTTGTTCTTCCCCTCGTGCTTGTTTGCTGGGCGGTGAACTGCACGGCTCCGCTGACTCCGAGAAACAGGCGACGCGTTTCAGCGAGTTCCTCTCGCTTTCCTCTGTACTCGTAGTCACAGCCTAAAAGCCAAAGACAACAACCGCTATCAGCATTACAGAAGAAAAGACGACTATTAAACATTTCCTCTTGTGTGCTAATAGTGTTATCAATCATCACAGCTCGTATACCTCCTGATGCATGACATCACACCATCACAATCGAGGAAGTGTGTATCTAACTGTCCCATCAGTGAGGCTTTTCTCAAATGCAGTGTGCGACATGATCCCGAATAGAGGAAACGATTGCATGACAGTGTGTGTGTGTATGTGTGTGTGTGTGTGTAAATGTCATGTACATGTGTGGGTGACTGCATGCATCAAGATGCTAACATGTAAACTCACATCTTATCTTAGACACCGGCTCCTAGCGAGAGTGTGGGAAAAGCAGTAGTTTAGAACAAAGTGTGCCGGTGTGTTCAGCTTCACCGTGTAAACACGCAATTCCTTTAAGTCAGGTGTGTGTGTGTGTGTGTGTACCCCTGCAAACTAATCTTTTATGTCAGTCATCATGGCTGTCTTTTTATGAGGTGAGTTTCGTTTACAGTTGTGTAAGCATACTTTCTCTTTCTCTCGAACCCTCTCACTATCTCATTTCCCAGCCCACCCTCTACATTTTTTCCCACACTTTCTCCTGCACTCGCTGCCCTGCAGCTGTTGGAACATGACTCGACAGCTTTGCATCTAACCGCAAATCCCAGGATTCCCAAACGTGTGTGTGTGTGTTTGTGTGTGTGTGTGTGTTAAGCGTACCAAGCGCTGCAGGTTGCTGTAGTGAGTCTCAGGAATAAACAGCACAGGCTGTGTGACGTGATCATTCAGGGCCTTAAAGAAAGTGCAGTCCTTCCCCATTGAGCTGGAAACCAGAGTCTGTTTTTCTGAGGTAATAAAAGATAACAACATGTTTAGAACTTTTATAAATAATGTTACAAGCACACAAAATTGTAATTATAATTTCAGACCTCTAATATATAAGATAAGACTTATATTCTTTTTTTGGGGGGGTGGTGAACAGGTGAATAAATACTGGATGTTAATTATCGGATGCTAGCGGCTATCCTTTTAGCCATTTAACAACAAAACGTTATAAAACATTAACACCTTAATAGAGAATTAAAACATTAACATCTTCCATGATTAAAAATAATATCTCGCTTCGATTATGTAAATAACCAGGCCAAATCTTTCACACCAATTCAACTCGAAATTTAGGGTTAGCAAAATACCGGATGCTAATTCACCTATATTATATATAAGAATAGAATTGACTCCAAAACTTTGTTATAAAGGAGAACAGTGACCTTAAATAGCGATAAAACTTATCGTCTTTTTTTCCTTTTAAATAAATATTATCTGAGATACGTCTATTAGGCTAAGCTCAAAGCTAGCTACTTGCTAAGAGCTGCAATATTCTGCCTGTATTTTTTTGTTAATTGGCATTTGATGGCTTTAGTAAGGAAAAAAATAGTAATAACCTGTAATAAGCTTGACATTTGGATGTATGGAGACAGGACAGTGTCTATGTTCCTGTCATGGTTTTCTTTTAATATCTCAGGAGGCTAGCTCACTGAGAATAACAATAATTTTAATATTCAAACATTTCTTTAAAGCTGCTTTTTATTATTAAAATCAATCTACGAATAAGTTTTTATCAGGTTAAGAAGGGATGTTTTAATCTCAATATGCTTTTAGTTTGTCTCCTGTTTAAAGCAACTCACTATTTGGCACATAATATTAATTTTCCAGTGAATTTTGTTGGTGTTTTTTCTTTTTTCTGTTTTGCCTCTTTGGATTAAATTAAACTCAGTTGCCGCTTAAACATTTTAACGAAAAACTCCAGAATAAGGAAACCTTTAAGCGGAAGGAATTACAGGTGTGGTCGTCTACTGTATTAAGGAACTTCCTTGATTGCATAAAGCGAATTTTGAACATGAGCATTATCCGAAGTGTTAAAGGGTTAAAGGGTGGGATGGTTAACTCTTACCCCCGTTAGTGGAGTCAACAACATTCTTGACTCGCCTCTTCGACCTTTTGCGCTCTTCATCTCTCATCTTCCTCTCTGCGCCCTGTAGAAAAAGACATGCGAGCGTTTTTTAAATTTCATATTTACTGCTACTGTGACACGAGACCTTTAGGATACAATAGCTAAAAAAAAACCAACTAAAAAAATTCAGCTGCCAGCAGCATCTGATAGAAAAAAACAAAAACACGCAGGTTCCTCGTTCTATAAGTTTATTTGCTGTTGCCTAACCTGCCAGACGGGTAGGGTTCTGAATTATTTCTTCTATCCTGTACAAAGTACATGCCCTGTAAGCTGGTTATGAAAGCAGCCAAAGGAAAGGAACACAGCAGATGTAGAAGATAGCAAGAATATGAGGGTTTGGAGGGTTTATCTGATTCGAGCTGAATAATAGAACCAATGGCAGACACAAACGTCTTTATGTTTTCTAGTGACCGTATCGCTTATGCGTTCGTATGAAAATGATCCTTTAAGCCACAAAGAGCGGGGCAGGTAAAAAACCAATGGAAGATGAGGTACTTATTAAGGTACTTATTTGCTACGAGGGCACAATCACAAGTAAGGGATGATTGCCTTAAGGGCCTTAACTGTAGCTAAGCGCTTTATTGCACACTTTACTCATAACGAACACAAGCTGGAACACCCAAAAAAAAACATTTCGGGTTGTAAATTTTACTAACCTTATCACAGAAGATCTTCACCTGGCAGGCAGCTCGGTGGATGAGATGGTTGTTGCCGGAGCTGAAGTCGTACGTGTCGATCTGCAGGTTTAGAGGGACACCTTTCACTCCTTTCTGAGAGGAAAAGTCTGTGCTGAGAGAATTGATACCGATGTAAACCTGCGTAGAGAACATATAGGAAAGAAAGAATATTTATTTACAGATAGATGATGTGGGGTTTTTTTTAAATTTATTATTTTTATATATTACGGACGAAATCCAGTTACACACATAATGCTATTGAATCCAAACTTTTTAATTCTCTTTATTAATAACACAGAACACCGAGTGAAAAAGGAACGAGAGATAAAGAGAAAGAGAGAAAAACAGGTTTCTTTCATTAACTTATTAACAGATAAGTAACAGAGCTGATCCCAGCTTTGAAACAATAAGCACTCTGAAATAGTTTCTAACCCCCGAGCATGATCCGGACGCAGGTATTATCTAACGGCATGACTGTTACGGAAATACAAGCCAGCATCACGGATGAAGATCGAGACCCTGAATGATGGCAGCAGTGTTTTCATTGGAAAGGTGTGGAATAAAAATGGAAACAGGAAGACATGTTCAGACGAGTTTAAACCCAATTGCAAAAAAGGAAAAAAAAAAGAAAAAAAAGCGGGCTTAGTAAGCAAAAGATTGAATTCTAAACCAGGATCAACTGGCTTTGTCTTTGTAATCCGTTTTCATTAGGACGCGAACGAACAAACAATTAAACGGAGATTTAGATCTTTTTTTTTTTACTTCTTTATTTGCAGCCCAGTTTATGTTCTTGGACGATTGTTGACTTATTGCACTCTTTTATAAATTCACTCTTGGTAATTATCAGGTGTGTGTATGTTGTTTTCATTTTTTTTCCCTTTTTAATAGTCTTTTCCTCCTCCGCCTGTTCTTGGTTTCGCTGTCCCGCCCTAAACTGCCTAGGGATATTCTTGACATCTGTCTTTCTCTTTCTTTCTTCATCTCTCTCTTTCTTCATCTCTCACTCTCCTGTTTTCAGGACAGGTGCCTGGGGTGGTTACATGCCATGGATTCCTCTGGCCTTGTGACACACACACACAAACAAACAAATAGATCCAAGCAAATGTTTTTTGTTTTTTTTACCTTAGCTTCTTCATTAGTGTTCCAGATGAAGGACAGGGCGTTAAAAGCAACTTCTTCTACATTGCTGATGCCACTGAAAACTTCTTTGTAGTCAGCTGCGGACAAATAAATGCAAATGAGTCACATAAACTGGATGACTAAAAATATGAAATAAAAGCTAATCTAATCTAAAAGCTAGACTAATCTGGTCACATATAGTTCCTAAAGTTTCCCAGCCCTGCTAATTGTGTTGTTTTTCCATTCGTAACACACCTTCTCCAGCTAATTAACAGACTTCCTGAGTCAACGCTGGGTGTGTTGGACGTGGAAAAATCTTATAATCTCGAGCAGGGGTACTCCAGTTTAAGCGGAGTCACACCTTATTGTCATTTAAAGTGCAATAGTAATTAATTTCGCAATTAGACAAGATTCCCTTTGAACTGGAAAAAAAATATACTGACACCCTTCGTTCCATTTAAGAACTGAGCTATGAGATATTTAACCGTCACTGTCACTTTGTGTGTATGTGTTCGGTTAGTACATACCAATATCAATGACCCTTTGCTTAGCGGTCGGCTGTCGCGCGTGCCAGTGATTCCAGCACTTTAGCTGCATCTCAGGACTCTTTTCGTTTTCAAACACGGCCATGATCACAGTCTGAAAGGGGAAAGGAGGACGGAAAGAAAAAGAAAGACAAAGACAAAAAAAAAAAATATTAAAGATTTATTTTTCCAATTTTCAAAGCTAATAGTTCGCTTACTGATATATTAATCAAGCGACCCTAGGAATACGCTTCATACTAAATACAGTAAATTGTTGCCATGCCTCTCCCTCATCTCCAAATCTAAGCCTTTAGTCACCTGAAGTTTTGGCCTAAATCTGTCAAGACAGGATTTGCACACGTAGGTGTGTTCTGAAACTATGAGCGAATTTTTTTTTTTATGTAGACTTTACTACCACCGATCGGATTTGATCCTCAGATCAAGCTCCAATGCTAAACGTAAACGTCTAATTACTGAAAAAATATCATGTGGCGACAGTTTGTGATATTATCTGTAGGTAAATTGTGTTATTACACATTTACGCACCAGGCTAAATGCCGGATGCGATTCGAGCCGAGTGCGTATTTTGAGTCATAAATAATGAAGCTCTGATCAGCCCTGTTATTAGCTCCACATTTATTTATTTATTTTTTTCGAAAGGAACCTTTCAAAATTCCACTTTAAAGTTCTAGAGGTCTATGGAATGAGGCTTGCGCTTCTAGAACAGAGGCTGGACGTCTTGTCCCCACAGCATTGTGGATGACGTAAAACCTTCTAGAATCTTTCCAGAATCTTTCCTTGCTTCAATTTTTTTCCTCTAATCATTTAGTACTGATGGTATGTCATTAGTCTTAGGACATCAGAGATCCTGTCTAAAATTCTGGCAAATTCCAGAACATTCCGAATTCCACAGACTATGACATTTATATTTCTGGCATTTGGCAGACACCATTCTGGAAAGTGAACCCTTGAATGTTTTACCTAAAAACATTGGATCCATAAATAATCCTTGCATCAATCCACTTCCTTCCCAATTATATAACCCTTTTTTCTGTCTTAACTCACCTTCACTTTGTTGCATGGGACCCCAGCACTACTGTCCACTCCCTGCAAGGTGATGGGGTAGAACTGGCCCTTGTTCAGGTACACCATTGGAATTTCAGAGTTCTTGTTTTGGGAGGCTTGTGGTGCTCCAAGAATGAACTGAAAATCATTCCTGCTAACAAAAACAACACCAAATGTTCCGAATGAACAACTAACCCAACAAACAAAACAGTTCAGTCTTGTCTTGGGGCAACATGTAATTATCAGCAATTGTCAGAATGGTCTAAATGTAGTTAAATGGCAGTTTAGAGTGTGATTACGTGTTTCATGCGTTGCTCACCTGTACCTCTCAGGAGGAGAGCTTGTGTATGAGTCGGAGTAATCAGGACTTGGGCGGCCCACAAACTCAGTGCTGTAGCCTAGAGGCTTTGTGGGTGAAGAGAAAAACGTTTTACATCAGTTTGCACCAATTACGTTTAAGTACTGGTCGTTTCAAGTCGTAGCGTTGTTTCCGAAACGTTAAAACCACTGGTCGCATAGCAATATGTACGTTAGCGTAACCTTAATCAGTCAAATTGTCAATGCAAAGATTCTTTTCGACACTCACTTCATTGTTCGTTTCTGGGTAGGGAGTATCCGAAGGCCACATTTTATGAGGTGCGTTGAGCATCAGAGAGTCGAAGATGTTGTTGATGGCCTGCTTTTCAAAGCTTTCGCCCGCGGCGGTCTGGATGTAGTTGTTGTTGTTCTGAGAAATTTGTTTCGTGACTTGCGCCTGGGTGGTGGAAATGCTCTCGGATACCAGCTTCATGAGATGCGAGTTTTGCAGAGTTGTCAGCTCCGGAGAAGAACCGTTGGGCGTTCTGAAAGATAATTCCAAAGATAACCGCGTTCACTGTGTGTTATATCCAACGACTAGAGTGAAAGTGGCTTGGTGGCCATTGTCATTTCTGCTAAGTCTAAAACAAATAAAGCTCTTTTACTAGTAGCAGTGATTGGAAAACTTGTTGAAGTCAAACAGCACTCAATCTCGACATTGTTTGAGGAAAGCTGGGTGGGAGCTGTTTGCCTTGTAATCCGCATCTCTATCTCTGTTTGCCTTTCTCGTCATCACCCCAAGTCGAGGAGAAAAAAAAAAATACTTCTGATCGGCAGCCATTTTTTAGCCGCACAAAAGAAAAGTGACTCAGCTGTCTCTAGGGTGGGATGGAGAAAAGGATTAGAACCTTAACCTGCTCTGACCTCAGCTAAGCTTGAGCTAAGATTGAGCTAAGCGTGCGCTAATCTTGCTAGCTCTCGCTCTGCGCACCGGAGGAGTGGCAAGAGACGAAGAAATAAAACCTGTGAGAAACACCTATGTTAAGTTTCATACACCTGTCACTCTCGTCTTTCTTGACAATTGGACGGCACACCTCTATCCTTCGAGGTTTGTCTTTTATCTTGGCAGGATGTGCAATAAATTGAGCGTGCATGGTGAAAGATTTAGGAGATTACTGACAGTCCGGGTACAAAAGTATAATCAAGTTTTTGGTTTTATAATTTATTCCTTACCTGTCCATTGGTTTAAATGTATTTCCACCATGTACACAGGAAGTCATCTTTAGCTCTTTTGGAGTCTGTAAAGAAAAAAGAAATGAATGAATAAATTTGAAAAATCAAAATATGGAAAATTCCGGAGACTTTCTTGCTTTGTTTCGTTTTTTTTTTTTTTTTTTTTTTTTTTTTTTTACCTTGCAAATCTCATTGAAGATGGAGATACTGTTAAGATCGTCATCAGCAGGCCTGGATTTCGCTTTGCTGCTGTCGATGTCTATATAGTTCCAGGTGTCCATCAGATAATTGTCAGTGTAGCATGGATAATTAAAGCTCTCGTTCTGCAAAATCATCAGAGCCCTAGAGAGGAAATCGACAGGGAGGGTAAACAGTTAGAGAAACAGGACTTGGATAAATAGATATATCACTTAAATATAAAGCAGAAAATATACATCACATAAAGAACCGGAGAAGATGTAGCAGGGCTAAAAAATTATACTATTATTAACAAATATAGTGAAAATCCTGGTTATATAATAACATCAGCATTCCACATGAACATCTGTCTGGATACCCCAACCCTGAACACCACATTTAACAGCAGTGCAGATGTTCTAAGTACTTAAGGGGAAAGAACTTATGCAAATTTAACGTCACAAATGACAGGGAGGGGATGTCAGTTTAGCCTGAAGACCCTAAACAAAATTTAGGCATTAAAGAAGATTATCTGTGTCCACATGGGGAAAGTGAAACCTATTTCTATGTCCTGTGGAAAAGCAGCTAGCAAGCAAACAGTTAGTTTACTGCTAAACACCTGAGTAGCTCTCTTTGACCAGGTGAGAGGTCTTGTTTAGCAAATGAACACATTTCCTGTTGATTTTTCTTCTCAGTGAAGCTTGTGTTACTGTTAAAATGCCTCATTCAGGGTCTAGAAATGACGTTGCCCGACTTTAGACCTTTTTAAACATTATTTTGGTACAGATTTGTGAATAAAAAGAATCACATTCAGCACTTCTACTGCGCTGGTGTTATTACACGCCACCGCTGGATGCAGTTTCCTGCAGTTTCAATGCCCGGATTTAGTTTCTGTGTTACAGTAAAAATGTAAAAAATTGCTTTTGTGACTCTGAGCCCTTAGGACAACGGTATCATCCTTATACACACACACACACACACACACACAATACTATGATTATTCTCCTTTAGACAGCTTAGTATGCCCTGAGTGGATGTGTGGTGTGTGTGTGTGTATTTGTGTGTGTGTATGTGTGTGGTGTCAGCTATCTGTGCAAACAGTTTCTGATGAGGGTCTGGTTGCCCAGTGGCAGATATAGGATGTGGTGTCAGAGCTGCAAGCGACGAAACTACAACTGATACACAGAAATGATTCAGGCAAATGTATATCTTTCTCAAGCAAAAAAACAACAACATCTGTTTACTCAGTAAAAACATCTGCATCATAATAATTACAATGGATTTCTTTTCTTAAGTTAAAGAAATCGTCACTTACTCAATCTCCTTGGTCATGTTCCTCAGAGCCAGCAGAAATAAAATCCTCAGTCTAAACACTCCTCCTTGATAGCGTGTATGTTTCCGTTTCGGTATATAACGGTATGATAGACAGGAAAAGAGGGAGAGAAAGTGAGCGAGAGAGAGACAGAGAGAGAGAGAGAGAGAGAGGGAGAGAGGTTTTACCTCCTTGAGTAAAGCGGTTTTGATTTGGGCCTGACTCTGCCAGCGCATTTATCTGTCCCGACAGGTAGCGTTCACACACTTGCACCTGATTGGCTGGAGGCATTAGGGCAGGTGTGTGATGGGACAGGTGTATGTCTTTAACTCTTGCCGTGCTGGAGAGAAACTCGGGGCAGGTGTGTGAATGGGGCTCATTAACACATGGAATAAAAGACTGAGCTTTATCCCAGGCAGGCGTGAAAAAGAGTCAGAAACCAAAGGCTGAGCTGAGGGAAAAAGCCTTTTATTATGTTAATGTGGAAGTGTCTCGCATGCATGCGTGTTTCTTTCAGGCTCAAACGCAGGATTATGTAATAAACCGCTTTCGTTTCTCTATATGGTTTTGCTCATTGGAGTGAAAAGGTTGGTGGATTGAGATGTTGATGAGTGAAACTTCAGCCAGGATTCTGCAGCTGTGTCATTTAAAGCAATAAAAAAATAGAAAAGAAATATTTTAATACTAAATGATTGTATTTATTATTATTATTATTATTATTATTATTATTATTATTATAAAACTAGACTATAAGAGAAAATAAATGAGATTAAATCTGATTAAAAGCCCTGGATTATGTGGCAGATTTGAATGTATGAAAACACCCAAAGCTTTTATTTTAAAAGAAAGTAAAAACCCCTTAAAATGAGTTAAAAGATTTTTCTTTAAGGAGTGAGGTGAAAAAACCTGCTTAGGAAAACCAAACTAAATAAAAAAAGCTTTTAGATAAAAACTAAAAACAAAATAGTAAAAAAAAAACGTAAATAATCTGAAAGATTTCTGTTCAGTTTCTGAGGTTTTTGTTATACTAATAGGGGGTCCTCAAAAAACAGGTCCAAACCCTATCATAAAATATGCAACTTTATTTTTATTATATTCTTTATATTAAATTTAACTTTATTTTTTTCTTCTATTTTATTCGTATTTTTATTTATTTATTTCTTTTTTTTTATTAATTTTGGAGAGTCATAAAGAACATTTTACTATATGTTGTACTGTGTATAATCGTGTGTGTTACAAAAGAAAATTAGAACTAAGAAAAATTTTTCTAGAGGTATTCTATTTGTATGTGTATGTGTGTGGTGTGTGTGTGTGTGTGTGTGTGTGTATGTGTCTGTCTGTCTGCGTGTGTAGTTGCCCATTGGAACCCACCCTTTAGCTATCTACCTGTCTGGGATTTACACATATACACACACACACACACACACACACACACACACACACACACTTACACACACACAAACAGACCCACGCCTTATTTCTAGTATCTAATTATTTATTTTGTGAGTTTTTTCCTTATTAAGAAGATAATCATCGCCTTCCAGTCCTTGGACTCATCAATTAAAATGTCTGAAAGGTTCATGTGCAATAATTCTCCTTCTGCCTTTTTTAAAAAAGCCTTTGAAGACTCGCTAACTACCCCTTCAGGCTGCATCTACCACACACACACACACACACACACACACACGCACACGCACGCACACATGCAAACGAAGAGAATCCTTAAGAAACTTACAAGTTAAAGCAATGCTCATCTCTGGATTCTGCGTAAACCAGCAGCGTTTCCTGTCCTGCATTGCAGATCTCAATACCTTCAGCAGGGAATCGGAGGACATCATGTTCTTCTCTGCACCATATCATTTGCACTATTAGCATTTATTCAAAGCCCAAAGCGTCGATACATTCGAGAGAAAGGCTTTAACCCTAAGAATAATTCGGAATCCTACAACCTAAAACCCCAGAACTTTATTTCATGTCTGCAGAATCTATCTAGAAAACCGACCAGTGCCACCAAATAAATAAGAGTTTCGTCTCATAGTGTGAGTCACATTTATCAAAACGTTTTGATGTTTTCTCAGCAAGACAGTCGACCATGGACATGAGTATTATACACAAAGTATATACATGTCCTACAATTGTGATAACACAAACTGCTTATTGGAGTAGAGAAAAATGTTACAATAGGTAAAGATTTACTGGGAAGAGTCAGTAATACACAGAAAAATATTATTATAGTATTTATTTTAACTCTAGCAGAACTCTAGGGGCTTCCTGAAATCGCGTACCTCCATACCACTAAGCCACCGGAAATTGGTGGCTTAGTGGTTAAGGTGTTGGACTGATGCCAGAAAGACTTACCGTTTGATTCCCAACACCACCAAGCCACCACTGTTGGGCCCCTAAGCAAGGCCCTTAACCCCAATTGCTCAGTTGTATAAAAAGATAAATGTAAGTCGCTCTGGATAAGGACGTCGGCAAAATGCCGTTAATGTAAATATAGTATGTGAAACTTAGTATGCGAGACGAGTATGCGAGTATGTAATTTACAGTACGTGAAAATTTCCCGGATGATCTACTTCTCCCACGTGGATTTTAAAGTATGCATCCGATGTACACTTTCCTATCCTACTGGGTTACGGAAACAATGACTCGTCATATGTGAAAGTGGCGGTAAGCAGCGACGCAGCACTTTTCGGGTGCTTTAAGTGGCTTTAAGTGCTTTGTGTACTTTGAATTCGTGCTGCTGTGACGTTGAAGGTCACATGCAGTGTTGGAAAGTAACAAATTACATTTAAGCGTTACTGTAATTGAGTATTTTTTTTTGTGTACTTCTACTTTTAAAAGTAGCTTTTAAAGTTTGTAATTTTACTTTACTTAAGTATGTTTTGATTGAAGTATTGTATTAACTCCAAATCATATCCATTACCGAGTAAAATAATACAATAAAAATTAATTGACTTTATTCTCGTAATTTTTACTTTATTTACAAAGTATTTTCTATTTCTCTATATACCCTATTCTATTTATCATAATTTATCTATTCTATTCTATTACTCTATACTATTCTATATTTATTATCTATTCTATATTCTATTCTATTCTACTCTATTCTACTCTATTCTATTCTTTCTCTATTCTTTATTGTTATTCTATTCTATTCTATTCTACTATTCTATTATTTATTCTTTCTATTCTTATTGATTATTCTATTCTACTATTCTACTCTATTCTATTCTATTCTATTCTATTCTATTCTATTCTATTCTATTCTATTCTATTCTATTCTACGCATTCTACTCTATTCTATTCTTTCACTCTATTCTATTCTACTCTATTCTACTTCTTTTATTCTATTCTATTCTATCTCTATTCTATTCTTTCTATTCTCTATCTCTCTATTCTATTCTATTTATTGATCTATTCTATTCTTCTATTCTATTCTATTCTACTATATCTACTCTATTCTACTATATTCTATTCTATTCTATTATTCTATTCTACTCTATATTCTATTCTACTCTTCTATCTCTACTCTATTACTCTACTTCTATTCTATTCTATTCTACTCTATTCTATTCTATTGCTATTCTATTCTATTCTATTCTATTCTACTCTATTCTACTCTATTCTATTCTATTCTTCTATTCTATTCTATTCTATTCTATTCTATTCTATTCGCTACTCTTACTCTATTCTACTATATTCTATTCTCCTATTCTACTCTACTCTATTCTACTCTATTCTATTCTATTCTATTCTATTCTATTCTACTCTATTCTACTATTCTATCTCTATTATTCTATTCTATTCTCTATTCTATTCTATTCTTCTATTCTATTCTCTCTATTTCTATATTGTATTCTATTTCTATTTCTATTCTATTCTATTCTATTCTATTCTACTCTACTCTCTATTCTATTCTCTCTATTCTATTCTATTCTCTCTATTCTATTCTATTCTACTCTACTCTTCTATTCTATTCTATTCTATTCTATTCTATTCTATTCTATTCTATTCTATTCTACTTTATTGTCTTCTATTCTATTCTATTCTATACTCTATTCTATTCTATTCTATTCTATTCTCTATTCTATTCTATTCTATTCTATCTATTCTATTCGTATTCTATTCTATTTCTATTTTCTACTCTATCTTCTATTCTATTCTATTCTCGATTCTATTCTATTCTATTCTCTATTCTATTCTCTACTATTCTATTCTATTCTATTCTATTCTATTCTATTCTATTCTATACTCTATTCTATTTATTCTATTCTATTCTATTCTACTTCTATTCTATTCTACTATTCGTATTCTATTCTATTCTTCTATTCTATTCTATTCTACTCTACTCTATTCTATTCTCTATTCTACTTTATTGTATCTATTCTATTCTATTCTATTCTCTATATGCTATTCTATTCTTCTATTCTATTCTATTCATTCTACTATCTCTATTCTATTCTACTCTATTCTACTATTCTATTCTATTCTATTCTATTCTACTCTGCTCTACTCTATTCTATTCTATTCTATTCTACTCTATTCTCTTGTATTCTATTCTATTCTATTCTATTCTATTGTATTCTATTCTACTCTATTCTCTATTCTCTACTCTATTCTACTTATTCTTCTATTCTATTCTATTCTACTCTATTCTATTCTATTCTACTTTATCTGTATTCTACTCTATTCTACTCTACTCTATTCTACTCTATTCTATTCTCTATTTCTATTTCTATTCTATTCTATTCTATACTCTATTCTACTCATTCTACCTTCTATTCTTCTATTCTTCTATTTCTACTCTATCTGACTCTATTCTATTCTATTCTATTCTATCTATTCTATTCTACTTCTATTCTATTCTACTCTATTCTATTCTATTCTATTCTATTCTATTTCTATCTACTCTATTCTATCTATTCTATTCTATCTATTCTATTTCTATTCTCTCTATTACTATTCTATTCTATTCTATTCTATTCTATTCTATTCTACTCTATATTCTACTCTATTCTATTTCTATTCTATTCTATTCTACTCTATTCTACTTTATTGTATACTCTATTCTATTCTATTCTACTCTATTCTACTCTATTCTACTCTATTCTTCTATACTCTATTCTATTCTATTCTATTCTATTCTATTCTATTCTATACTCTATTCTACTCTATTCTACTTATTCTATTCTACTTATTGTATTCTACTCATTCTATTCTACTCTTACTCTATCTATTCTATTCTATCTACTCTATACTCTATTCTATTCTATTCTATTCTATTCTATTCTAGTCTACTCTATTCTCTATTCTATTCTATTCTATTCTATTCTTCTATCTACTCTATTCTATTCTATTCTATTCTATTCTATTCTTCTATTCTATTCTCTATTCTACTATTCTATTCTATTCTATTCTACTCTACTCTATTCTATTCTATTCTACTCTATTCTATTCTATTCTATTCTATTCTACTCTATTCTACTCTACTCTATTCTACTATTCTATTCTATTCTATTCTACTCTACTCTATTCTACTCTATTCTATTCTATTCTATTCTATTCTATTCTTCTATACTCTATTCTACTCTATTCTATTCTATTCTATTCTATTCTATTCTACTCTACTCTATTCTACTCTATTCTATTCTATTCTATCTGAACTTGTTGTTTGTTTCAATAAAAGACTAATTTGGGAAATTGTCGAAAGCAATTAAGAGAAAAAACCTGTAACAAATCGAGAGAACGAGCTGCTGATGTCACACAGATGTCACAGAGTGCACGTCTATCACACACTGCATAAAGTGAGTGCAACTCAGTCTATACGCACATATATAAGAGCATCAGGAGGCTCGTGTTGTGCGTGTGTGTGTGTGTGTCACCATATGATTATGTATGACTTATCGCGTGGCAGTGAAGGAATGTCCCTGCTGAACAACCTGACTTTACACTCCCACACATCTACAAACACAGAAATGCACAGGCATCCTGGCATTCATTCAAATGCCCCATGCCCCGCCCGCCCACACAAAGTCCTCGGGGCACTTTGGCAATAGATCAAATTAAAGATTGGAATAAAAAAAGGCGCATAAAGAGAAACGAACGACTGAGATTATAAAATACTAAATTAATAAAGTTTTTTTTTTGATTCAGCATCCATACAGTGTCAGTGTAACATCCTGCTTCAAACACACACACACACACACACACACTCCCTCTTTCTCTCAGAGTTTTTTCTTTTTTTTTATCTTCTTTTTTTTTTTTTTCAGTTTTCCAAGAACAAATAAATCATAACTGACCAGAAAGCATGAGTGGGTAATTTGATGTTCGATTTGAATTCGAGAAACTCATAAGAGCGCGTGAATCCAAACCTGCGTTTAAATCTGAATGAACGTGTGAGAGTGTGTGTGTGTGTGTGTGCGTGTGCGTGTGCGTGTGTCAGATCAGGCACCAGGTGTTAACGACGACAAGCGTATAAAAGAACTAGCCATAAAAGAGAAATGCTCCCTGTCCCACCTAGAAACCATCAACAAAGCCGAGTGCCGGATGACAGAATATCTTGAGATTTTAAAAGTGACATGTGATGGGATGACATAGTATTTATTTGAGGTCCAGAAAAATATTGTAGGGAATAAAACACAACACACTACATTTACTCATGTAAACTCAGTGGATTTAATATTTACTTCCTGATATATTCAACAAAATTTCACTTTTACTCGGAATGCACAGTATATGGATATGTATACAATCAGAACATTGTAATGCCTCCTATACTGTATGTATATACTGCATGTATAGTATACTACACTATAATGTCAAATTGTATACTGCCCTATAAATATATTTTATCACACTATACTATCGTGTAAAATTCTATAATGCTGTATAAATGTACTCTACTATAATGTAGCCCTGCGATGGACTGGCGACCTGTCCAGGGTGTACCCCTCCTGCCCTTCGCCCCTGCAGAGGCAGCTGGGATGGGCTCCAGCAGATCCCCGTTACCCCCGAATTAGGGAATAAGCAGGTATAGAAAATGAATGAATGAATACTATAATGTAAAATTGTGGTATACTCTAAAATCTTAAACTATACTATACTATAATGTAAAATTGTATGCAATACTATAAAATTCTATACTATACAATACTATAATTTAAAAGTCTATACCACTCTACAAATATACTTTCCTATAAGTACACTATCCTATACTATATTATGCCATACTAAAATGTAAAAATTTGATACTGCTCTATAAATATACTTTACTATACTATACAATTTAATGCTATACTACAAAACTCTGTACTACACTACAATGTAAAAGACTATACTGCTCTATGAATATACTTTACTGTACTATACAATTTAATGCTATACTACAAAACTCTACTACACTACAATGTAAAAGACTATACTGCTCTATAAATATACTTTACTATACTATACAATTCTATGCTATACTCTAAAATGCTATACTATACTATAATGTCAAATTCTTTACTGCTTTATAAATAAACTTTACTATATTCTAAAATTATTTGCTATACTGTTAAATACTATACTAAATTATGCTATAAAATTCTATACTATACTATAAAATTCTTCACTATCGTAACTATGCTTCAAAATTCTATGCTATACTATAAAAATTAATGCTATGCTATTATATTTTATATTATACCAAACTATACTACAAAATGTTAGTTATACTATGGAATTCTATACTGTATTATACTATACATTTATTTTATTTTTGAAACTGACCATTTAATGCTGCAAAACCTCAGTGTTTAAAGCTTTTTTAGGTAAGAAAGAAAATTCAACATCAGGGTATTTTTAACAACATTATGCATGAGTACTTTTTTCTTATAGTGTGTGTGTGTGTGTGTGTGTGTGTGTGTGTAAGTACACATCCTAAGGCTGTTAAACATCTCTCTCAACAACTAATTTTACCTTGCTCTTTGCCCCAATGTCTTTCGTTTCTCTCTCCCTCTTACCGTCTTCCTGCAGCGGAGAAGCTCCAGTTTGTGTAATATCACCGGAACAAATCTGCAGAGACAAAAACCGACATTTACAGCTTTAACAACTCAAAGTGTTATGTATATTACTTTATACTTTCAAATTTTTAATATTATTCAACTAATAAAATCCCTCTACAGCGTGTGTGTGTGTGTGTGTGTGTATGTGTGTAGGTATGTATACTATAGTTTGAACACATTAATGTGCAGCTGTTTCCTTAAGCCACACAATAAAACCTAAATAATTGCACACAACAGACACACACACACACACACACACACACACACACACACACACACACAGACACACATTTGACACACACACACACATGGATCTGCCCTTTCACACACTTTACAGAGACAATTCTTCGTTGGATCATTGGGGTCATGGATCATGCCCTTTCACCTTTTTAAGGTGTAGACATTAACAGAGACTCGCTATGAAATACTTCATTCAGATAACATCATCAGGTCAACAGCCAAAACCTGCATTTATTTAAATAAGCAATTCATTAAAAAATTTAAGAGAAGAAAAAAGAAAAGAGAATTTAAAAAAAAGGAAAGGAAAATACAATAAAGAGATAAGCTATACTGACTAAAGATACCCAATCACAGTGGTGTAGGCACTCATCTTCAATCCAGATCATTGAGTTAGCCTTATATGGGAAACTGGTAGCGCAGTGGTCATAGTGTTGGACTGCTAATTGGAAGATCGGGGTTCGATTTACAGCATTGCCAAGGGCATTACATAACGGCTGGGCCCCTTAGCAAGGCCCTTAACCACCTATTTGCTCAGTTGTATAAAAGAGAGTCGCTCTGGATAAGGGCGTCTGTCAAAGGCTGTTAAAAAGGTCAGGACGGTAGGCTAGTTGGAGCTTTTGATCTATGATGAGCTTTTTATGAAGATCTTTATCCATACACACATTATTCATACAGACGCCCTTATACAGAGCGACTTACAGTTATTTTTATTAATCTAACTGAGGATTCAAGAGTTAAGGGCCTTGCCTAGGGGCCCAGCAGAGGCGGTGCTGGGAATCAGAACCCATGATTTTCCGATCAACAGTCCAACACGGTAACCACTGAGCTACCACTTCCTCAGACATATTTCATACCACGGGTTATTGAAGTGGGGTCATGTGACTCAATTATAGTCACAAGCTGCTTCTTATTTGCGTTTTTCCTACTTGCCGTGTCTTTATTACAAGAAACGGGTTGCATCAGGAAGTAATGGCCAACATTGGCCAACATTTCCTTCTTACATTTACATCATTTGGCAGACGTCCTTATCCAGAGTGACTTACATTTATCTCTAACTGAGCAATTAGGGGTTAAGGGCCTTGCTCAGGGGCCCACAGTGATGGCTTGGTGGTGCTGGGCATCAAAGTAACCTAAATGTGCATAATTTCCAGATGTGGTAAGCAGAAAAGCATCTCAGAATGTATAGTATAGTGTAGTAGTAACACTCTCCTCTAAGATAATAGTGTTATTAATTGAAAAAAATTAAAATCAGAGGTGGGATTTAAGACGTTATATTTAATTTGTTTTTCGTAGATTTTTGGACTAAATATATTTTTAATAGTCAGTTTATATTTACAGCATTTGGTAGACAACCTCATCCAGAGTGACTTAAATTTATCTCTTTTTTAATACAGATGAGCATCTGGGGGTTAGGGGCCTTGCTCAGGGGCCCACAGCGGTGGCTTGGGTGATGCGAGAATCAAACCCTGGTCTTTCCAATTATACTATTCATTTAATATTATTCATGTTATACTTCTCAATTAATACTATTCATTTAATACTATTTATTTAATACTCTTATTAAATACTTCCTATTTAAACTTTTCATTTTATCCTTATACATTCCTTATTTAACCTTCTTTCATTTAATACTTCATTTTACTCTATACTTTAATACTCGTCATTTAATATTATTTATTTTACACTATTCGTTCAGCAGTCCAACTTAACCACTAAGCTACCACTTCCCACTACCACTTTTCTTCTTTCTTCATGCCATACTTTATTGCTCTATTACACAAGTTACTTTAAACATTAATAATTTTACTCAGTTTTTTTATTTGATTGTAATTTTAGCTACTCTACCCACCTCTGTAAAAAATGCAGCTTTATTATAAAACAGTAAAATCCTTTCCTGAAAAAAATCCTGGAACAGCGTTAACACTCGAGACCCCTTTCATAAATGTCCAGTCTCCTTACAGAAAAGTAAGACAGTCTTTATGTCTCACATTAACATTACTACACAGTAAAATACCTGTTTTTACACATCCCACCCAGCCTGGGAGGTTGAGGTCAAATCGCCGTGTCAGCCAGATCGTAGATACGCCCACCCCCCCCCCCCCCCCCCCATAGCCAAAAAGTTTAAGCGCTTTGCCCAAGGGCCCAACAGTGACAGCGGTGGGGTTTGGACTCTAATTATCTAATTAATAACCCGGAGTCTTACCTCTCTAAGCTACAACTGCCCCAATGCTTTTATTTCAGTTTAAAAAATATAAAATTATAATACTATTTATTTTAATATTCATTCATTTAATACTTATCAATTAACACCATTCATTTAATAGTATTCATTTAATACTTCTCATTATTACTATTCATTTTAATATTATTCATTTGAATACTTCCTAATTAATGCTATTCATTTAATATTATTTATTTAATACTTCTCAATTATTACTATTCATTTAATATTATTCATGTTATACTTCTCAATTAATACTATTCATTTAATACTCTTTATTTAATACTCTTTATTTAACTCGTTTATTAAATACTCCCTATTTAACACTTTTCATTTAATACTCCTTATTTAACATTCTTTATTTAATACTCTTCATTCAATACTCTATAATTTAATACTCGTCATTTAATATTATTTATTTTACACTATTCGTTCAGCAGTTTTATTTAACACTCTTCATGTGACACACTTTATTTAATACTCTTCATTTAACACTTTATTTAATACCATTTATTTTACACTCTTCATTTAATGTCATTTATTTAACACTCTTATTTAATACTTTTTATTTAATAGTCTTCATTTCATGAATAAGGTTTTTACGAAAACATTTGTAGTATCAAACTGCAATATAAATCTAAAAAGTAAAGGAGAGTAAAGTGAAGAGGGTTTCTATACTTTTTGAACAATGACAAAGTCATACTTTTATTTACCTGTAGTTATATTTAAAATCAGACAGATCCGCAAACCAAACTATTCGTTATATTGGCAGACTTTCTGTCCTCTGCACCCCTGGTGACACGCAAACCCACATACACACACACACACACACACACACACACACTAAGTGTGTAAAGAGCCCCCACAACCTGATCGTAAAAGGATGGAAAGGTGCCACCCTAAACGGCTTCTATTGTGCTACACCTAATTCGAGTTTCATGATCTCTCTCTCTCTCTCTCTCTCTCTCTCTCTCTCTCTCTTTCACCCTCTCTCTCTCTCTCTCTCTCTCTCTCTCTCTCTCTCTCTCTTTCTTACTCTTTTAGTTCTACGCTGTTGGTCCCCCCAGGCTGTGTTGTAATTGAACAAACTTAAAAAAGACAGCAAAGGCAATTGATACACCTTCAGGTAAAAAGTAAGATATCTTACTACAACCCCAAACAGCGCCCCTACACACACATAAACACACACACACACACACACACACACATACACACACACACTGAACACTTGAGTAATCCCAGAAAGCAAATTTATGTTACTGCCAGAATGTTTTTGTCCTACGATTAATGTGATGAACTGGTTTATCCAGAACATTCTTTTCTCGGAGATAATAATTCACAAAGGAAACTTAAACAAACAAAGAAAATAAAAGATTCTCTAACTTTAAACATTGCTGCAACCTTCGATGGGGTGTGTGTAAATGTAAAACTTACCAATGTACAATTTGCCGCTTTTGGTTGCTTATCGAGCAAAAACCTGCTCATAACTGCTGGTCTGGGATCAGCTTTTCTTTCATTCATTCATCTTCTATACCCGCTTATTCCCTAATTTGGGGTAATGATAATCTGCTGGAGTTTATCCCAGCTGTCTCTGAAAGGGTGAAGGGCAGGAGGGGGACACCCTGGACAGGTCACCAGTCCATCACAGGGCCACACACACACTCGCACTTACTCCGATGAGAAATTTAGAATTACGAATCAACCTAAAATACATGTTTTTTGGACTGTAGGAGGAAACCAGGGAACCCGGAGTAAACCTACACAAGCGTGGGGACAAGATGCAAACTCCACAAAGAAAGACCCCTGCCTGGGAATCGAACCCTGGATTTTTTTTAATAGTAATTTAAAATGATGAGCGTGGCTGCATAGCATGCATACACAAAGAGAACATTAATTATATAATTTAGGGGTTTTTAATGATAAAGAAAAGTAATATAATTAATACTTAAAATGTTTTTATTATTTTTTAGATCATATTAAATATAAATCTGTTGGTTTGAAAAACGGTATAATAGCGTATATCTTAGCTTTACGCTGGAGTTTGTTAACCTGACCTTTACCAGCCTGTCCCTCTTTATTTTTGACTGTTTCCCTAAAATGGTTTTTGAATTTACCTCGACTACAGGTTTGTTTTATTTTGCAAAATGTTTTTTCCACCGGTTTCCACCAATATGTGTCAATAAGGTCTTCCTTATTTGTAAAAGAACTAAAGAACTGTGAGGGTGACGGTAAACACTTTCCTAAAACATGTGAAGCATAAAGTTAAAGCTGCTGATGCAATCTCCCCTGAGAATTCCAACTACTCCGAGTTCAGCACTAGCTGTTTTCTGGTGTAATTCTCGTCAATGAAAGAGAGAAAAAGAGAACAAGCTAATCTTTCCCACTGACAGAATGGTGTAAAAGAAATACCAGAACTAGTAATCATGCTTATTTACTGAATTATAGCACTAATTCTTTTCCTGAATCCTTTTCACACTTATTTTTCCTTATATGGTTAGTGGTTCCTGTTCCTTTTTTCCGCTTTAAATCCGTAAATAGCTTTTGTTAGATAGTTTTTTTTTTTTTTTTTTGTTTTTTTAACAGGAATACGATGTACTTACGATGCCAATTGGAAGCATATTACTTGCTTTTGTTGTTGTTTTTTTTGCATTGCATATTGAAAAGCAGTCAATGGTTTCTTGGATAAACAGAAATAAAGTACACATATTCAACCTACTGCCTCTTTTCTATTCTGGAAAATTGGCTAAATTAATTTGTTAGAAAATCAGACGAACAAAGTTTAATTAGAAGATGGCAAATTTCAAGTCTGGTGATATTTTTTTTTCATGTCAATCACGGTGATTTCATGTATGCGGAAGAGGACCAGGGCTGGAGTCAAAAGGGGTCATTAGCAGACCTTTCCCTGCCCTAAAAGTGGTAAGTGGGTAGGCAGGGAAGTGGTGTCACAGTGGTTAAGGTGATGGATTGCTAATTGGAAGATCGGGGTTCGATTCCCAGCATCACCAAGCCACCACTGTGGCCCCCTGAGCAAGGGTCTTAACCACCAGATTGCTCAGTTTTATAACAGAGATAAATGGATAAGGGTTTCTGCCATAAATGTAACTGTTCTGTCTTATGCATCATTACGACTTTAGCATATTGATGTGTACGCTTTTTAAAAGAGAAGTTATGTGTTTATTTCATTTACCGGATGAAAGATAGTAGATAGCTCTTTCTTCTAGTGGGCAATGCTGAGCTTCAATGCAGTAGAACCAGAGCATTAACGTGTCTCAATAAAAGCACGCGTAAGCCTTTGCCCCGTCTGCATGGTTCTGAAGCTGTTGTATGATGGAAAAGACCTAATACGTAATTAAATGTTTTAAACTTAACTGATCCAGCTAAAACCGAGGAACTGCCTGACTCAGAGATATGACATATCGGATCAGAAACTAGTGATCGGCAAAAAAGATCATTTTTACGCTCAGTTGAGGTGGTTTTTAACTTAAAAGGGTTAATGCGAATAAATGCCGATAGAAACGCATTCGCCAAATAAATTCTGATGAAGCGAAAATTAAACCCACATGACTAATCGTCTGTTTCCAGTCCATTACGCTTGCCTTGTTTTATTTACTGTTGGTTGCTAGGATCCACCGTCAGCTGGAGACAAGAGTCGCTTTAGGTTAGGATGGAAACCCGGTAAAAGATAATGCTGATAGTTGAGTATTTTTTTTAAGAACATAATAAAAAGGGTTTCTGATTAAAAAAAAAATTGTCGTATGTTATACTTAGATTTAATAAATAGTTTTTAGTTTTGCCTTTCTGAGTAATTTATGAACTTGCTTTGTTTTTTTCCAAAAAGCAAACTGACTCTAAATATCACATTGCACCAAATACATGCTTCTTTGATTACATCTGTGACCTGCGCTTAACTCCCATAACCACACACTAATGACAGCTAAAATATTACTGTATTTTTTTTTACAATCACACACAGGGACATAAATCAAAATTGCTTCTAGACACCTTTGAATGTGTACACACACTGACACACACTCCATTTAGGTTACATTTGGCTCCTATTTCCTTGCACAGTGTCATGTTTTTTTTACTGATATACAGATAAGCAGACTTTACAGTACACAGTGAAACTGGTGTGTAATGTCAGACTGACAGCTTCCTGGATGTGCGGTGAATGACTGTGCACTAGATCAGCAATCCCGATCATAGGGGCAAAAACCGTCTCGCATTCTCCGAGTGTGTGTATGCATTGGATAACTTATAATCAGCATTGAACTCCGCTTTTCATCTCTTTGACTGATCATATATCATGCACTGTTTCACCTACAAACATTTAACCCTCATGTGGTGTTCAGGTTATTGTTACCCATCCAATGTTCACAGATCTGGTGGAACCACTGCATTATTGGGTTTTTAATCAACAAAGCTATAACGATTTGTGAAAAAAAAACACTTAAAAGGTGTTGACTTTAGCTTATTTACACGCAATATATGCATGCAATCATGTATGGTTAATATTTGCTATTTACCCTTGCTCAGGGGCCCAACTGTGGTAATTTAGTGGCACTGGGAATTGACCCCCGATCCTTAAATTAGCAGTCCAACACCTTATCCACTGTGCTAGCACTCCCTGGTGGAGCCTAACCTTCCAATCAACAACCAAGAGCCTCAACCACTTCATCTATTATATGTGATGTGATCATTTTTCTGCTGGGATACTTTGAGTCATGGCGTTAATATCAAACTTACTCTGCCATATCCCAACTACATGTCCATAAACTCACCAGACAGGTCAGGGATAAAGTCGTGGAGAAGCAGGGTTAGGTTGTAAAAAAATATCCCAAGCTTTAAACATCTCCAGGAGCACTGTTCAATGTATGCAACAAACCTACCAAGACATAGCCGTCCACCTAAACTGGTTACTCTGGAGGAGCTGCAGAAATCCACAGCTCAAGTGGGAGAATCTTCCCCCAGGACAATTATAAGTTACGAACTCCACAAATCTGGAAGAGTGGCAGGAAGAAAGCTATTGTTAAAAGAAAGACTTAAAAAGACCTGTTTGCCATTTGCCACAAGCCATGTAGGGGACACAGCAAACATGTGGAAAAAGGTGCTCTGGTCAGATGAGACCAAAGTTAAACCTTTCTGGCCTTAATGCAAAGCGCTATGTGTGGTGGAGAAGTAACACTGCTTGTCACCCCGAACACCATCCCTACTGTGAAACATTGTGGTGGCAGCATCATGCTGTGGGGAATGCTTTTCTGGCTCAAATGGTTAAGGCGCTAAGTTGCTGATCTAAAGACCAGGAACACCTGTGTTCAAGCCCCACCAGCGGCAAGCCAACCACTGTTGCATTTTTAAGCGGGACCCTTAACCCTTCCTGCTCCAGGGGCTCTGTATCATAGCTGACCCTGCGTTCTGACCACAACTTAGTTGGAGGTTGTAAAAGGGGCAGTGGTGGCTCAAATGGTTAAGATGCTGAGCTGCTGATCTGAGGACCAGAAACACCTGGGTTCAAGCCCCACCACCAGCAAGCCAACTGCTGTTGGGTCCTTGAGCAAGACCCTTAACCCTTCCTGCTCCAGGGGCGCTGCATCATAGCTGACCCTGCACTCTGATTGATCCTAAACATACAGCCAGAGCTACAATAGAATGGTTTAGATTAAAAAAATATATATTTATGTAATGGCCCAGTCAAAGTCCAGACCTAACTCCGATTGAGCATCTGTGGCAAGACGAAAAAGTTATGAATACTTTTTCAAGGCACTGCATATAAATATATATAATTGGTGGCAAACTGACACAGTGTAAACCCGGCTTTAGGGTAAAAGAGAGAGACATTTCAGACAGAGAGAGTGTTGTTAATCTCAAGCACTGGCCTATAGCTTTTTCTTAACCAGATGGCTGCCAATTGGGCGTGAGCGTGTGAAAAAATCCCTCATTACTCTCGTTTATCTTTTTTTCCTTCTCCTTTGGATGATAGGAATCTGATTATTTATCTGCAGCTTTTTTCCTCTCCCCTCTTTTCTGGATGAGTTGGGATGTTCCCGTGGGATAGTGGGGGTGCACACTTTTCCAGGATGTATTACAACATCGAGAGTAACGTGAACATGCCCAGACCACCTCAGCACGCTTACTTACACACACGCATACACACACACATACTGTACATACACACATGACTTTCCTACAGAGGTTACATAATCAACTCAATGCCCTGTTTAATTTCTGTCATAAAAATTGTGTTAGACAGTTTGTTCTGCAATTAGAGATTTAAATCAAAACCGTAAGTGCACAAATATGTACACACACACACATACACTCATACAGGCACAGCTATCATCATCTCCTCTACATGTTGTCCTCAGACCGGGATTTACGCCCAGTTTCAGTCTACATGTCCCGTCTTGCAAAAGAGGACGAAACGAGAGCAACTCTCAGTGAACTGGAACATGGCCCAGGATTGTGTATATGTGCGTGTGTGAGTGTGTGTAGGTGTGTGTGTGTGTGTTTTGAACCGTATCCCTTTTCTTCATTGTCAGTTCACATTGAAATATTGCGTGCAGTCTTACATCAGATTCTATATCTCTTTATTTCTTCTTATTGTCTTTTTATCAGCCTTATTATTATTATTATTAATAATAATAATAACAATAACAACAATGTATTTTATTATTATTATTATTATTATTATTATTATTAATGTAAATTTTTTTATCATCATTATTATTATTAATCAATTATTTAAAATACAATTATTTCCACATAATTACTGATGTTATAATAAAACATTTAGTTTTCCTACATAAAATAAAGTGAGGTACACTCTAGGGCCAAAAATATTGGGACACCAGACCATCACATCTGTGTGTTTTTCGAATGTTTTATTACAGATTTGGTCTTACTCTGATTCCTATAATAACCTCCACACTTCAATAAATTATTTTAATGTGTGACTGTAGGGATTTTCCTCCAATCCAACACAACATCGGTAGTAAGGTCAGACACTAATGTTGAGGTGAGGAGGTCTGGGGTGCAGTTCTGGGGTGCAGTCGGTGTTCCAGTTTATCCTAAAGGTGTTCAGTGGAGTAGAGACAGGGCCAGAACACACCGTGTCTTCATGAAGCTCAGGGGTTTTGTGCACAGGATTACTGTCATGCTGAAACAGTGTTTGAGCCTAGTAAGATCTTAGTTCTGCACCATATACCATGTATTATAAGATTGTTTTTCCAACAGTTTGGAGAAGACACAGGTATAGGAATGTTGGTAAGGTGGCCACACACTTTTGACTGTATAGCATGGATCCTAAATAACATCTAACCTTACACTGTAAACCCAACTGCGGACTGCAGATTACACTCCGATGGCTGGCATTTTGCAACTGCTGTGCTTTTTTCTGCATATGCTTTAATAGTATTCATTTAATTATGTGGCTTATTGCTCATCAGCATTAACGTCCTTGTAGGATTTCATAATGTAATAGGTTTTACTGCTCTCTCTCTCTCTCACTCTCACTCTCACGCACACACTCTCTCTCTCACGCTCTCTTTCTACAATAAACATAAGTAATCAAGTCTTTATTTCTCGCATATGCATTACTGTAAAGTACAATCCTTGCAGTCAAAGCACAAAGTCAGTCATGATACGGTGCCATGATACGGTGCCCCCAGAGCAGAAAAGTTTAGGGGCCTTTCTCAAGAGCCCAACAGCTTGGCAATGGTGAAGCTTAAATCTGGATCCTCTGATCAACAATCCAGAGCCTTAACCGTTTGAGCATTATACGCATTAAAATCACATTTTAAAATTAGGGATCGGCACCAACAAACTGCTACTCAAGGGCACTAATCCTCTTTGCTCCAGGGACCCTGTGCTTTGACCCTAGTTTCATACACTGGGAAATGAAAAAAACAAAACAAATTGAACTGTGCTGTATTGAACATGAGACAAATATTCTCCTGTTTATTATTATTTAATTTTAATCATCGTTATGCAAAATAGTTTCAAATGTATTATGTGATTCCTGAACTGTTTAATTTGCTAACCAATGACTGTTTAATAATAAACGCACCCGTCCGGGGTTAAAACATGTCTTTTGTTTCTGTCTGATATAATTTTACTTTAAAATCTTAAATTAATGTACTTTTAACTTTGAAAGTGGGCCTAACATACGGCCCAGACTCCAGTTTAAGGGTTAAAACTAACAAGCAAATATTGCATTAGTTGTGCTTACTAACTGAAGTGTGATATACATAGTATGATACACACAGTGTAACACACAGAAATATTAACAGTGTAAAATCTGGGCAATTTTATTTCTATGGAATGAGGAATAATGAAATAGCATTTGTATTATTATTAAAATGTTTGTTATAATCATTTTAAAACCGAATCTTTGCTTGACTCTAGACTTGATGCTTACTCTATATCACACATGACACTCGACTCACAATGCCTTGCAAAAATTATTTATTTTAGAAGTATTTTGACATCTGTGTAGGGAAACTGTGTGCCAGATCCGGCAGGCATGTTAGATTCACCTTGGGGAAAGTGGTAGCTCAGTAGTTAGGAGGTTGAACTGTGGTTAAAAAGACTGTGTGTTTGATTCCCAGGACTGCCGAGCTGCCACCAGTGGGGCCCCTGATCATAGGCACTTAACCATCAAGTACTCAGATGAAAAAAAAATGTACATCAATCTGAATAAAGGTGTCTGCCGAATACCATAAATGTAAATAAAAATATAGGATTATATAATTGTATTAAAGGAATGTAAAATAGATTGCGGGCAAACATTTTCCTGGCTGAATAAACTGAATCTATAGTTTGACTGATTAAATAAATAAAAAAGAAATCTTGCAATTTTTACATACCAAAAAAAACCCTCAGCAACGGTTTAAGACAACAAAACAATGAAAAAAGAAGGTTTGCCGAGATTTTATAGCTCATCTGACAATTATGGCGAGATAATAGAAGGAGAGAATACTAAATAAGAGGATCTAAAGACTGCTTAAGGGTAAAGGGTGTGTAAATAAATTCAGTAAGCACTTTATCCCGGTCAGGGTGGAGGTGGATCCGGAGCCTATCCCGGGAACACCGGGCCTGAGGCAGGAGAATATCCTGCGGTAGGAAGGGTGCCAGTCTTGTGCAGGGCACAATGCACTCACACACACACACACACACACACACACACACGTATTCGAGCATAGCCATATAACCTCTTGAAAAGAATTCCTATAATCTAAAGGAAACCTACATAAGCACATGCCAAACTTTACACACACTCAGAGCTCAGAATTGACCCAAAGACCCTGCGGCTGTAAGACACCAATGCTATAATAGAAACACATGTACACCACCTGGTCATTTAACAGACCCACATACAAAACACTCATTTAGGTAGTTATCCAATCATGTATCAGCAGCAAAGTGCATAAAATTAGAGCTTCAGTTAAGGGTAAAGTACAGCACAATGGGGCAAATAGGTAAAAAGGGCTTAGTGGTTAATGTGTTTACATTTACATTTGGCAGACGCTTTTTTCCAGAGTAATATTTATACATCTGAGCAAATAGGGGTAAAGGGTCTTGTTTGGGGGCCCAACGGTGGCAACTTGGTGTTGCTGGGAACCGAACCCCTGATGTTCCAATTGGCGGTCCAACATCTTAACAACTGCGCTACTCAATGTCTTAGACTGCTGATAGGTTTGCTGATTGGATGATCATAGGGTTAATTGTGATTTCCAGCAAGCTAAAACTTTTGGGCCCCTGAGCAAGGCCCTTTACCCTTAACTGCTCAGTTAGATAATCAAAAACGCTCTGGCTGAATGCCAAGGATGTAATATAAACTTTGAAGCAGAAGTCCACGGTGCAGCGTACAATCTGAAATATTGCAGCAGCTGAGTATCATTTAGCACCAAGCAAGTCTTAGTACAGTGTTTGAGGTGTTGGACTTCTGATCAGAAGGTTGTGAGTTCTGAACTGCTGGCCCCCTGATCAAAGCCTTTTACACATTTCTGACATTTGGCAGACGGCTTTATTTAGAGTGACATTCATAAAATTCATTTCATTTATCCGCTGGGGGGAAGTGGTACCGCAGTGGTTAATGTGTTGGACTGCTAATCAGAACATTTATAGGTTAATTCCCAGCACCACCACTGCTGGGCCCACCAATTGCTCAGTTGTAAAAAATGACAGTGAATGTAAATGTTATTGTCATCCAACCGATCAGTTGAGGTTTAAGGGCCTTGTTTAGGGGCCCAGCAGTGGCACTTCCCCATAAGTAAGATCATTTGGCAGATACCTTTTTTCCAGAGTGTCTTGCATTTTTCCAACTGAGAGATTGAGGGTTCAGGGCCTTGTTGGGCGCTCCAGTTTTGGCAGCTTGGTGGTGCTGGGAATTGAACCTATGATCTTCAGATTCACTTAATGTAAGTTGCTCTGGATAAAGGCGTATAAAAAAAGCGAGAAAATATAAATGAAAAGTGTAATCTATCTGATTCTAACCATGGCACGGTTGGTGGTCTGAGGAGTTCCACAGGAAGGTTATATCTACCAAAATAATCATGCTTTGATACCACAGTGAGCAGGAAAGCACCTCAGAATACATGACCTGAGGTAAACATTGCAAAAAAAACCCCACCTTATTGTTCTACCATGTCTTCAGATGGATAGTTTTGGTGATCCAAAATTCCTGTTCTTGGTAGACAGACCTAAAATCTGATGTGGTCTACTAGTGTTGTAGCTTTTTTATTTCCTGATCAATGTTTGTTCATGCTGCGATGCTTTTCTGCTCACTAAAGTGTTAAGGGTAAAGTGGGTTTATACATAAGTGTTGGTATTTCCTTCCTGGCAGCTGGAACTATTTTAGCTCTTATTCTCTGACAACTCTAATCAACACGGCGTCTCCACCCTTAGAACTGTCACTCACATTTCACGTCGTAATGACTGCTGTGTGGGAATTAGTGGTTTCTAAAAACACAAATCATCTTATCTGACCATGACAGAAATGACAGTATAAAAATGACACTATTTTTTATGCTAGTGTTTAATGTTTATAAATAATTGTCTAGAATGTATTTGTATATTGTGGCATTCAAAAGTGTAAAGTATTTATAACCATTTATAAACTTTTTTACGCTTAAATTTACAGTATTTGGCAGATTTTTCGGCTTACATTTAGTTCTTTTATACAAAAGGGGGCCCGACAGTGGCAGCTTGGTGGTGCTGGGAATCAAACCCCGATCTTCCAATTAGCAGTCCAACACCCTAACCACTACACTGCCTCTTCCTCCATGTTTTATATTTCTGTTAACTTTTACGCCGATAGATTTCTCCAAATCTTAACAAAAAAAGCGCAACATCCTATATTTAGTTTGGGAATCATTAGATAGATAGATAGATAGATAGATAGATAGATAGATAGATAGATAGATAGATAGATAGATAGATAGATAGATAGATAGATAGATAGATAGATAGATAGATAGATAGATAGATAGATAGATAGATAGATAGATAGATAGATAGATAGATAGATAGATAGATAGATAGATAGATAGATAGATAGATAGATAGATAGATAGATAATTATTATTATACTTAAAACATAAACATTTGCAATTAATTTGCAGATGGAAGAAAGTAAAAACTGAAAATAGACTTGTTAAATCTGTGTATATAACATATATTTAGAAATATAAAAGTAAATTTTATATTTAAAAAAATACTTTTAAAGTGTTGCTTTTGGGTCCTTTATACACCTCTGGTAGTATTACGGTATTCTTTTACTGGAATTAAGAGACTCGAAACACTGTTCCGGCATGACAACCTCAATTACCTCATAATTTATGCTATAATTTATTATGTTTATTTAGCAAATGAAAGCAGCTACAAATTGCATGTTTGATTTACACCTCTGAAGTTCGAGGTTTGATTTGTGATAATTTTCTCTCTGTGATTTTAAGCTTCCTTTGTGTACTCAAGTTTTACTCCCCGTCTTTAAAGCCATGCCTGCAGTCTGTGTCTGTAGTGTGTGAATGTGATTGTGATGGGTGGGCATCCTTTTCAGGGTGTCTCCTGCCTTGGATTAAGACTACCCTGGGATCTGTCTAAAAATCTTTGGTTGTATAGTGTATCTATAGTCTGAATATATAGTGTAAAAGTAATGGACACCCTTTATAAGTGTGTCTTGACTAAACTTTTACCACAAAGTCTAGATGTTGTCTAGTTGTAGCATTCCATTATAACTTCTTTTAACTAAGAAAGCCAAACACTGTTCAAGCATGACAATGCACAAAGTCGCTAAGCTCCATGAAGACATGCTGCGTTCTGATTGGAGTAGAAGAACTCAAGTGTCCCCCACAGAGTCCTGATTCTAACTTAACTTTTTTAAACTGAACACTTTTGGGATGAACTGGAACACTGACTGAACCCCAGACCTTTTCACCTTAACATTAGTGTCTGATCTCATTAACACTGTTGCAGCTAAATGAACACAAATCCCCTCAGTCACATGACACAATCTAGTCGAAAACCTTTTTTTTCAGAAGTTTGGAGGTTTTTATAGAAGGAAAAATGAGACGCAATCTTTAGTCAGATGTTTAAAAAAAGCATCAGGTGTCGTAAAATTTGGTCTAGTATTTCTTAATCCAATGACTAATGTATCTCATAAAGTTTTTGTTGTGTTGTGAAAAGTCCAGACTGATTCCTTCGTTAATTAACAGCATGTCATTATTTAAATCAATTCTACACTTCATAAATAATCGTCTTGCCACTGTGTATCATTTAGAATTACAAAACACAACCTACGGCACTAAACCTGGGTAAAGGAATGCACCTGTTCCCATAAAAGGCAAAGAAAAACACCTGTTGCATGCTGCAGGGAGTGAAAGAAAAAGTTAAGAAGGAGCGCATGATTGCCACACTGACAGTTTGTCGTTTGTGACTTTAGTGACCTGGAAAACAAATTCGCTAAAGGAAAGACAGACAGGAGAGACAGACCTTGGAGGAGGTGTGGAGTGAGGGGCTTAAAGGAGAGGGTAAAGAGACAGGACTCTGGAGGAGGAGGAGGGAAGCGAGGGAAGGTAAGGAACAGATAAAGATATACAAGAAGGAGGAGGAGGAGGAGGTGTCGAGTGAGGGTAGAAAAGGAAGGAGGGGGGTTGCTGCAGTGACACGACAGGTTTAACCTGTACGTAAATCTAACAAAACTCTGATTACAGGGTGCTGAAAATATGAAGGAGCCACCGAACAAGTGAAAAAAAAAACATAGTTAAATGTATCTATTTGTGGTGCGACTATTAATCTTTCTGTCGATGTTTTTTCTTCTCAGCCTGTCAATCGTGTCGTCATTTCATCTCCTGATTTGTATAATGCAAAAGAAAGGACACAAAATCAGAGATATTTTACAATTACTGCACACCAGTTCGGCTTGGAAGAAAAAAAATCTGCTGCTGCTTCTTTTATTTTATTTTATTTTATTTATAGATTTGAAATTATTTGCAAATATCTTCATTATTCTATCTCTATATTCCTCAGTATGGTCACAATACTTATAGTCTATTATTTGAGATTAATGTCCTGTGATAGTTTAATACTCTCTGATATTTGCATTTACATTTACGGCATTTGGCAGGCATTTGTCTTATTTATACAACTGAGCAATTGGCGGTTAAGGGTCTTGCTCAGGGGCTCAGCAGTGGTGGCTTGGTGGTGCTGGGAAATGAAACCCAGTCTTTCTGGTATCAGTCCAACACCTTAACCACCAAGCCACCACTTCCAAATCATATATGCAGATCCTCATGTTTAGATACTGTGTAATAACATATTTATAAATGTGTATTTGCATACTTATTTATATTTTACACATTTTTTGCTGGAATTTTATGGCCTTTTCTGGATTGCAGTGTAAGGATTGTTTTTATTTGGAATATAATTATTTATTTATTTGTTTATGGTTACTAAAATCCCTGAAGACATGCATTACACATGTTAAATCGATTAATGAGTAAATTTACATCCACAGTCATCACTGTTTTGGAGAAAATACTGTATTTTTTAAAATTATTGTTATTATTAGCATATATTGCTCTAAATAAACACACGCACAATCACACACACACACACACACACACACACACACACTTATGGGAATGGCATTTTCCATGAACACACACAGGAAAAACACACAGCTGCTATTTATAAACCAGTTCTGGCTTGCTAATTTTAATTGACTTATTTTTTCATTTTGGAAAGAATGAACACACACACAGACACACATACAGAGAAAGACAAATACATGCAAAGACAAACAAAAACATATGATTGCTTACACACACACACACACATACAGAGAAATGCAAATACATACATGTATACACACACAAACATGCACAGACAAACACAAACATATGCTTGCACACACACACACACACACACACATACACATGTACAGAGAAACACAAATACATGCATGAATACACACAAAATCATGCACAGACAAACACAAACATATGCTAGCGCACACACACACACACACACACACACATACAGAGAAATGCAAATACATACATGTATACACACACAAACATGCACAAACAAACACAAACATATGCTCGCTTACACACACACACACACACACATATACAGAAAACACAAATATATGCACCATTACACACACAAAAATATGCTTGCATACACATGACTGATCACACACTCATCACACACTCGTCCTTGAACAATAGGCCAATGAGCAGTCCTTTGAGCGATTTTGTTCGCAGACGCGCCGTTAGGAAGCCGTTACTGCGACGTGAACGCAAGCGATTTCACTGTAGAGTCCATTTACTCAATTCTTACATTTTCACAAAGCAATACACACTTAATCATTAATCATTAAAACAGCGAAATGATTTTTTTTAGTGGTTTAACTTTCAGATCGCTATTGTCAAAAACATTTTTGTAGCCCCGCCCTCTGGTTATATAAAGGCCCTGAATATCCAAGCCTTACAATAGGATAAGTTTCAGATGTTTTAGTAATTTGTGTGTTGTGATTATGTAATTAAGCAGGGATGTTAAACCAGGGAAAGTAAACTGAAAATCTGTATATTGTGATTGTGTCATGGAGGCTAAGCAACAAATTTACAAGCTTTTATAAATAGATTTTATTTTAAAATTACCTTCTGTCAAATCGGATTGAGGAATTCTACATCAACATCATGGTACAGATGATCCAGATAAATATAACTCTCATTATTTATAAAGAAAAAATGTGTTAACTTACTGAACTTTAAATTGTAAAAGTCTTAACATTCTATATAGTCTTTAAATATTATATACTTTATCTTTATATATAATATACTTTATAGCACACAGAAATTTGTTTCTTCAAATATCCAATCTTAGAAAGTTGGGGTCAGATTGCAGTGGCAGCTATGATACAGAACCCCTGGAGCAGGAAGGGTTAAGGGTCTTGTTTAAGGTCTTGCTCAACGGTGGCAGATTAGTGATTGTGGGGATTTAAGCAGTTTTCTTTAATTGAGGGAAATAGATAAAAGTGTGTATTATATAAGCACAGTTATGACATAACTGTCTGAATCTTAACCACTCTGGGACGGGTATAATTACTTTTACTTTTCTGCCATTAGCAGATGCGTTTATCCAGTTTGACCTACATTTAAATCCAGTTAAGGGGTTAAGGGGTTAAGAGTCTTGCTCAGGGGCTTCTGATCAGCAGTCCAACACTGTAACCACTAAAACTTCCACTTTCCTAAATTACATTTACTTAAGTAAAATTTTTGGGTGACTTTTACTTTTAGAGTATATCTAAAAGGGCGAAAAGCAGAAGGGCTACACTCTGGACAGTTCACCAGCCCATCACAGGGCCACACACACACTCCCACTTACTCCTATGGGTAATTTAGAATCACCAATCAATCTAACATGCATGTTTTTGGACTGTTGGAGGAAACCGGAGAATCCAGAGTAAACCCACACAAGCACAAGGGGAACATGCAAACTCCACACAGAAAGACCCCTGCCTGGGAATCGAACCTGGGACCTTCTTGCTGTGGGGCAACTATGTTAACCATAATAAACTGGGACGTCCTGCATTTATACAAAAATCCGGACACCTTACTAAAGTCTTTTTGGTTACTTTAACTTGTACTAGAGTAAATTTTGCTATAAGTACTTGTACTTTTACTTGAGGACAGATTTTGGATACTCGACCCACGTCTGACTTTACTATGACACTCATTTCCATATCTAATTACTAAAAGAGTTAAAAGCCGAAAAGAAATTTAATTGTGCAATATCTGACCTCTATTCACCTATAAAGAAAGATCCTTAGGCAGGTTGCCAGATTGGGAGGTTTTGACATTAAAACATCCCAATGTGGTAAAGCATCTAAACGACATAACATTAACAACAATAGTCCATATGGTCAGATCTCAAACCAGACAAACAGGTCGTCATTAACGCTCTCAGACAAAACACAAGCGATTAACTGACATTAGATGCTGCATAAAACTGTAGGATGCAACAGAAGGATTTAGCTACACTTTACACACAGCAGATAATCTTTCAGGACTGCAGTCTTCCGAACAATAAGACTTACAGGAATACTGTTTCTCTTCAAATCACACACCTCACAGGTATTTCTGGAATGTGGGTGAATGTTACATTATCCTCACAAGACCAAAAAAACATTTAATCTCACTTAGAATAAAATGTATTATTATTTTAAAAAGTTTACATAAATAAATAAAATTATACGCTGAAATTATTTATTATTGGTTTTATCAACATCACACATCAGACACAGTTTCGTTTTTTTCTCGTGAATAAAAATATGCATTAAAATATTTTGTACTGGTTAAAACGTTTCAGCTGATGCTGTTACTGAAAAAATAATTAGAACATTTACAGTATTTGGCATATGCTCTTATCTATGTACAACTGGGCAGTTAAGGGTTAAGGGCCCTGATCAAGGTCCCAACAGTGGCAGATTGATCTTAATGGGAATTGAACCAATGATGATTCAATCAGCAGTTCAGTACCTTAATTGCTGTGCTACCACTGAGAGGTAAATACATACTTTATAACCACCGTGCTACCACTGAGGAGTTAATATGTATCTGCCTCGCTAGTACAGAGGGGTAAATATGTATATTAAATCTGCTGTGCCTCCACTGAGAGGTAAATATGTACATTAAAACCACTATGCTATAACTGAGGGGCAAATATGCACATCATAACCACTGTGCTACCACTAAGAGATAAATATGTACATTGCAACTTCTGTGCTACCACTGAGGGGTAAATATTTTAAAGTGTTTGGTAGATGCCATTATCCATAGTGACTTACATTTATCTCTTTTATACAACTGAGCAATTGGGGGTTAAGTGCCTTGCTCAGGGGCCCAACAGTGACAACTGGGTAGTTCAGGGAACCGAACCCTGAACCACCCTGCTAATTTTACAGAAAGCAGTCCAAGACCTTAACCACTGCACTACCAATATGTACATTATATTTGCTGTGCCTCCACTAAGGGGTAAATATGTATATTATAAGTACTGTGCTATCAATGAGGGGTGAATATATCCATTATAACTACTGTGCTATCACTGATGGGTAAATATATTCATTGTAACTAATGTGCTACCACTCAGGGGTAAATTTGTACATTATAACTACTGTGCTATCACTGAGGGGTAAATATATACATTAAAACTAGTGTGCTACCACTAAGGGGTAAATATGTTCATTATTTACATTTACAGCATTTGGCAGACGTCTTTATGCAGAGCGACTTACATTTATTTCTTTTATACAACTGAGTAATTGAGGGTTAAGGGCCTTGCTCAGGGGCCCAGCAGTGGTAACCTGGTGGTGCTGAGAATCGAACCCAGATATTCCAATTAACAGTCCAACACCTTAACCACTCCTCTACCACTTATAACTATTGTGCTACCGCTAAGGGGAAAATATGTACATTATAATTACTGTGTAAACAAACTTGTATAACCACTGTGCTAACACCCAGGGGAAAACATGTATATTTACTGTGCCACCACCACTGGGGCGCAGCTAGCAATTTTGTCACTTTAAAAGAATATGAGATTGGGTCCCCTACCACACCTATTCCACATCAAACATACTTTTGCATTACTGCTACTCTTAAAACAGATCTCTGGGGGCCCTAAAGTGCATGGGCCCTTATAATTGTCCTAACTTCCCCCTCTTAGTGGTTCCCTGGGCTACCACAGAGTGGTTAATATGTATAAATATAAAACGGCACTCAACACTGCATGACATGCTTTCAGATCCACAACCACTGCTAAACTGTCTAACCCTAACCCGCAGAAATACAAGTTGGTTCTGCCTGAAGACGTTGCCCTTGTCTCTGTGTTCTGGCACAGAGGTGATGTAATAAACTTTCCATCAATGTCAGAACAGCCGAGCAACTGACTGTCTTCAAGAGATGGCGAAAAGGCTACATCTACCATAAATACTTTGTTTCTTTTTTTTTAACAGTTTTGGGTTTATGATACACTTAGTATCCACCAAATGTCATAAACGTGGTAAGCAGGGTGATTAAGAGCCCAAGGCATAAACGGACTAAGCAGCTGCTTAGGGCCATCGTGGCCACCAAAGACTTTGGCAGGCCCTGACGACACGTCATACTAACACATCTTTTCAGTTCAAGTTTCTCTTCTTTCTGTACTAACTGTGTCATCAGGTTAGGCGCTCAGTGGCGGGCCATGCATTAGGTACCTGGGCCTTCAATGGGGACTTACCCGACTTAATATAACTCCTAATACCCCCAGTGGTAGCCAAGCCAGTTGTCAGGAAGTGGCGAACTAACCCTTTACCGGGCTGGGACAAGCTATCTACCTCTCCTCACGATGTTTTTTTGGAAAAGTCCACCTTAAAAACTGATTTTTTAATATGTAAAAAATTTTAACTCAAAGATTATTAATGTGTGCGGATCGCTACAGACGTGTTTTGCTAGTCGAACTTGGCTGTAACAGTTTTGCCCTGACCAACCAGAGGACAGAAATGCTGACCCTTTAAGGGAAATTTGAAATCTGATTGGTTAAAGAAACAGTCCCACTGCTAATACAGCTTAAGTTACTTGGGCATTTGCTAGTAATTCTGAAGGCTTTGGGTAGATTAGATTAACATGGCAGCAAAAAGGGGCTGAAATCTGATTGGACAAAAAAAAACTAACACCCACATACACATATTGAAAGAAGTGCAGCCAAGAGAAACGGTACAAAATGAAGAGAATAAACTGATGGGAATAAATTAATACAATTTAATGGAACAAATATTAGAATTTAGGTTGTGAATTTAGGTCAGTGCTTCTGGTACCTTCTTCTGATAATTCTCGGTAGGAGACGTCACACTGCAGGAAAAAGTGTGAAATCTTTTGACACTGTCAGAATTTCCTTAAAGGAAAAAAATATTGCAAAGGTTATTAATTGGCTGTCGGTAAACATGTCAAACTAGCAATCAAAGACAACAGATTTGAGCATAGGATTGTTTTAAGGATTCCAAAATTTGTCCCATACGACCAAATCCGGGCACAAAATCCCAAATTTAGTTCCGGTGAAGGAAAAAACTGTACAGCATAAAGGTTGTTCTATACATTTTTATTCAAAAGGCTGAAAAGGAAGCAGAGGTAGCTGGTTTGGGGCATTAACAGTAGTGTAGATTTCTACCTATGGACTGATATATACTGGCAATAAATGTCCTATATATAAAATTTGTTGTTCTACCAATTATAACTGCCTGCTTACTGTAAGCCAGCAATGTTGCAGCCATTAAAAATATTTGTAATATTTCTCCCTTTGTTCTTCACTTCGTCAGACAGCAATGCCTTCTGGGTGAGTTCTGCTTCTGATGAATGTTTTTTTTTTGATCTTTCGGAATGTCAAGATGCCATCTGTAGAAGTTAAGCTAAGGTAATAAAGGGATGGAATGGACCTGAAGGCGATGCTTCGGGGCAAATGGCAAGTGATGAAGGGATTCTTTATTAGTAATTTGGCTTGGTAGGGCATCTGAAGGCATCTCTTTACAGAAATAATGTCTTTTTTTCCTTTTTTTTTTTACATACTACCACTAAGACTACAACGTTTAAAAACAAAACCAGTTATAAACTTCCAAATGGTTCAAGAACAGCATGTAATTTACTTTGGTTCTACCTGTTTTGGGCAACTCTTACAGGAATTGTAACAGGTTAGGATAAAATACTGATCACAAAAGTGTTAAGAACAATATCCAAAATCATCAAAAGCTGCAACGAGACCCTTCAGCACGGCCCTTAAACCTAAACTCCTACGATAAATGTCAACTGTTCTGGATTAGGATGTATGCCAAATAACATAAATGTAAACAACATCAGTAAACAATAATAAACAACATCTTAACGCTGGCATGAATTTGGCTCTGGTTAAAAGCCCTAGCACTTCAAAGCTGCCTCTATTGGGCCCTCAAGTCAGGCCCTTAATCAACTCTGCCCCTGGGGTGCTGTATCATGTCCGACTCGGCTTTTTACCAAGCTGAGATGTGCAAAGAATTTCACTGTGCTGTATGTATATATGACAAAGTAAGTATCCTTAAATAAGGATAAATTCTAAAGCTAGAAATATACAATAATTAACATTTTACAAATTACGCTATTTAAAATGTACGAAGCAGTGTAACTATTCAGATACTTTATTAAAGTTACAGAGTAATTGATTAAATTTGTTTATTTTTATGGATTTTTTAAATCATTTTCAACTATTTTGCAATTAAAACCAACCCAGTTTTTCTTTTGTTACCTCGATAAAGTTAGCTTGAAAAATAAACCTATACATAACTTTACATACATTTACATTAAATGTAAATAAACTTATGCGTAACTCTAACTTCTACTTGTTTTACTGTTTAAATCTAAAAAAAAAAACAATTAATTTTTTTTTTAGTGTAAAAAATTGAATGTAAAAAATTTATACAAAATATTATTAGGGCTAAAAACTGTCTCAGCATTAGAGGATATACATTATTGGTAATTCAAATATTTCTAATTTGTCTTTTTTAACCATTAATTTCTCAATTAATAAAAAGACGTCATACAGACACCAGTTACACAATAATTGCTAAAATTATTTCAATTCAAAGTTAAAAACTATTTGTTAATTTAAAGCCTAAAAATGTTATTCACCGACAGTTGGGGCCCCAGGCTGCACTTTGTTTGAGGCCCCTTATTCATTATGCCTTACCGGAAAAATGTGTTTAGAGCCAGACATAGTCCATAATTATTAGGACAGCAAATATTACAATTTCCTCTCCATTCCCTGTAGACCACCACAGTAAAAAACTACACGCTACATAGGTAAGAAATTTAACATTACAAACAAAACACTAATGCAAACAAGCACACGTTCAGGCACTACAGCCAAAACTACAACTGGGGGAAAGTGGTAGCACAGTGGTTAAGGTGTTGGATTGCCAATTGGAAGATCGGGGTTTAATTCCCAGCATCACCACGCTGCCATCACTGGACCTCTCAGCAAGGTCCTCAACCTCCAATTGCTCTGTTGTATAAGAGATAAATGTAAGTGGCTTTGGATAAGGACGTCTGCAAAAATGCTGTGAATGTAAACTAACATCACCGAAATTGTGTGTAGAAAGAATACCAGGTTTTACCCGCTGCCACCACCACCACCACAAAACACTTACACTGGAAATATGTAACTATAAACAGCAAATGAACACAATTTCCCGCATTCGCAGTTGAAACTGCAAGCTAGTAAACCGCAGCAGGTGGAAACTACAGCCTGGTTTACTGAGGAAAAATCACAACAATAATACTGAGAAACAAACCACTGAGCGATACACTGAACTGTCTATAAAACGATAATTACATTAGCAAAATAATGCTGTTATTATAACAGCGATAATGAAACAGCCGGTGTCTGGACACAGTTACGTAATTAATTACAAAATACATGTAGCAGTCATTCGATACAGTTACTTAGAAACAATGTGCTATTAAATTACAGTTAGCTATAAAAATGTTAAAAATTACATCTGGATATTTTCTTAAAAAATTTGAAAAATATTAATTTGTTGTTGCTTTGCCCGTTTATTATTAAAGCGGCATTATTCTGATGCTTTTGATTGGATCTCTGGTTTAAATATGCGGAGCAGCTGGTCTGCCAATTACATTAATCCAGAGCTTTAAGCTACAACAGACGGTCTGATACACATGTTTAAACATGATTTAAATACATAAAAACATAAAAATAAACAAATTTAATCAATTACTCTGTAACTTTAATAAAGTATCTGAATAGTTACACTGCTTCGTACATTTTAAATAGCGTAATTTGTAAAATGTAAATTATTGTATATTTCTAGCTTTAGAATTTTGCCACAGTGCTATATCAATATTTGCAAACACTGATTGTAGTTTATTTGCTCTTTTTCGCTATATCAACAAAAGTATTGGGACACCTGACTATTACTCCTGCGATCATTTTATACACTTCTAGAAGTTACAATACTATAGTCACTTACAATACTATAGTCACTTTACTTCACATTACAATGCTATTTGCACAATTCTGTTGTAA
The DNA here is from genome assembly GCA_005784505.1 of Bagarius yarrelli. Taxonomy (NCBI): domain Eukaryota; kingdom Metazoa; phylum Chordata; class Actinopteri; order Siluriformes; family Sisoridae; genus Bagarius; species Bagarius yarrelli. The sequence continues at coordinate 1,284,709 of VCAZ01000117.1, read as the reverse complement.
TTTGCACATTTCATGTCTACCTCATCTTACGATATAGTTGATGTTATTGCGTTATGTTCCGTTCTTTATTGTCTTCTTTGCACTGTCTTTGTAATGTTTGTATTGTTTATTGCACTGTCTGTTTCTGCACTGTCTACACTAGGTTGCACACATGCACTTTATGTCTATCCTTTTTAGTGGATCTTTGTTGTTTTGTTGTTTTGTGGAATTTCTATGTTTTGTGTAGCACCAGGGTGTCCTGGAGAAACGTTATTTCATCTCACTGTGTACTGCATCTGCTATATATGGTTGAATATGACAATAAAGCTCCATGAACCTTTAACCTTCACTTCAAAGTCGTCACTTTTATTTATTTAGAGCTTTTAACAATAGAAATTGTGTCAAAGCAGCTTTATAGAATTAAATATTAGAACAGTTTGCTAATACAAGGAGAACAGTGAACACTCACTAATACTATCTGTAAATTAGGAATCCCTAACTAAGCAAACCAGAGACGACAGCAACAAGAAACTAAAACGCTATCAGTGACAGAATGAAGAGAAAAACTCAGTCAGGGGGTCAGTTGTCATCTGACCTGACAAACCAGCCGGTTGTTTCACACTGCAGCAAAGTTAGCTTGTGCAGATTCTGCTTCCCGTGGTCTTGTCCGAATTGCCGTCTAGAAGACAAAGTCATTACTGTGGATCTGTCTTTTGGGATCAGTGTCTCTAAGTGCTGATCCACCAATAAGGCTGGATACGGACTGGATCTGGTGGTGACAGTGACCTTTAAAGAAGAAAGAAACAGCGTAGAAGAAGAAGAACCGTAGATGAAACGTAACAAGTACATTGTGTGTTAATGGTGGTGTTGCTGGTTCCGGTTAACCTGATTATTGCAGCCCGAAAAACCTTTGCGAATTTGGATAGTGGAAATATGTGTCTTATGTCTAAGCCAAGTCAAAGAGATGGGTATCTAATTTAGTTTTTAACCGAAAAGAGAGGGAGGTGGGATCAGAAAGCACCCAAGCCAGAGTAACTCACTACACCATACACACCATACAACCCAGTACACGCCGGCCATAGTTTTTATTTCTGAAGAGGTTATTGGAAGCCTCTGTAACATCATTCTACTTTAATAATATGAATTTTTTTAATGTATACATTAAAAAACCATTTTTTTACTGTTCATTGTTACACAGTCCTGGTTGGTATCATGCATGCATATTTGCAGAACAGGGGAGGAACCAGGCATGAAAAAATGTGGGTGGCTGCTAAGCATAATTTCAATGGCATGATTATTATTCCTTCATTTCTTAAATTCATGAAGACCTTTCCAACTTCTAACGACTTTAATTAGAGCTTTCTAAAGGAATGCTCACACCCTGTTGGCCTATAATAACTATCATTGAATCTAACTGAGTCAGACAATCGCTATTACCATAACTACCCCACAGCCATTCACCTTAGTCTGATTCTTAAGTGTCACTGTCACTGTCGCACGGTTAATCACGAGATGGCAACAGGACGAGTCTGAACGAGTCTGAACTGAAGAAACTGGGGAAAAGCATTCAGAGCCACAGCCCATTAACGAATTCGCATACCACACCGAAATACCGAGTTTCTCCAGTAGTTTTACTTCCGGAAATGACAAAAAGAAGAAACGAAAGAAGACGGCGTGAAAGACACAAGTCAGGCTTTAACGTTCATGCGTTTTTTTCCTTTGCAGTGTTTGCTTTAAAAACCTGTTGGACAGATTTCCTCTAAAGAGCTGACATTCCTATAGAATAGCCTTTTAAATCTCTGACTCACACACACGCAAAGAAAGAGACACACACACACGAGAATTATGACTTCTGACAGATAGGAAACCTGTGAATAACTGGCATAACGCCTATTGTGATAGCGCATCTGATTATCGGACAATGTTTCAGCCATTTCGTGTCTGGAGCACATCTCACACACACACACAGATACACACACATCCTCCAAAGGTTAAACAATTGAAATGAAGGCTTGAAGTAAACTTATCAAACACAAACCTATAATTAGAGAGAATGTGTTTGGATACTGCCCACTGACAGCTAAGAGAAAGAACAACTTGCCCATTTATGTAATATCCAATCAGACAAGCATGTGGCAGCAGCAAAAATTACAGAATTTTGCATATTCAATTCGTTATTTCTATATTAAAGAGCAAAAATTTGGAAAAGGTGATCCCTGTGTTTGGGGGGAAGCCTGCCAGTTCCAGATTCCTTAATTAGCGGTGATCTAGGAATTTTTTATATACTACAGTCTCCAGAGTTTATAGAGAACAGTGTTCAAATCAAAAAACATCCATCAAGCAGCAAATCTGTATGCAGAACTGCTTTGTCGAAAAGAGAGATCAAAGAGAAAAAAACCCCAGACTGGTTGGAGCTGACAGGAAGACTGTGGTAACTCAAATAATCACCATTTACAACCGTGATGAACAGAAAAGCATCTCAGGCATGTCAAAGCGCGGGGCAGATAGGGTAAAAGCACAAATGAACACTTCTATGATTGTCCCACAACCCACAATGAATGTCACTACTAATTGATAAAACTGTAGTAATGCTCTTGATTGGTGTTTCTTTTGATTTGTGCCGCCGTTTTGACAAGAAAATTAATGCAGTGGTCAAATCTATGTTTTTTCCAGTAATGGTGCGACCAGCAAAATCAGATCTCCACTCTTTGTAAAACAGTTTGAAAAGATTATTTACTTGTTTATCTTACCTAGTTTAGACTACTGTAATTCACTGAACTACGACATAAGTCAGTCCTCTTTAATGAGACTTCAGATGGTTTAAAATGCCACTGGAAGGATGTAGACAGGCAGATGTTCGTCTTTTGCTAAACTGGCTAGCATTCAAATTTTTATCATCGACACCATCACCATCATGTCTTTAAGATCAGCTAATCTTGGTCTCTTTGCTTTTCCTAGAATAAGGTTCCACTGCAGAATTAATCGAGCCTTCAGTCTTGTAGGTCCAACTCTTTAGAAGAAGTGATTAATTTCTGTAAAACTGCATCCCGTCTACCAATTTTTTTAAGCATCTGTTTAAAATATATTTATTGACAATAGCTTTTGCCGAGCTACAGAAATTGTGTTGTGTTGTGCTTATTGTATTTTGTTTTCGAGTGTGTGTGGTCTTGGCTGTATAAGTGAGTAAGTAAGTGAGTGAGTGAGTGAGTGAGTGAGTGAGTGATTAAGTGAGGTAGTGAGGAAGGGAGGGATGGAGGGATGGAGGAAGAAAGGAAGGAAGATGCAAGATGGTCATTTTTGGAAGCTTTTTTTTCCTCCACTCTTTAAAATAAATGGTCAATTTCTGTCAGAACTGTGTCCTCTCTACCAATTGTCACGCATCTGCTTAAAATGCATGTATCGTCAAGAGCTTTTGCAGAGCTATAGAAATTGCCTTATATTAAAGTTTTTTGTAAAAGTAGTGGAGTGAGGAGGAAGGAAGGAAGGAAGGAAGGAAGGGAGGAAGGGAGGAAAGAAGGAAGAAAGGAAGGAAATGTTTAGCAACAAGGCAGAAAGGAAGGAAGGAAGATAGAAAGGAAGGAAGGAAGGCAGGAAGGAAATGTTCAGCAACATTTCAGGAGGCAGAAAGGAAGGAAGGAAGGTTCTTGGTTGGACTTTGATGCGACACTCTGTTTTGCATTCTATAAATAATTATATACTTTTTTTGTAATTAAAATGGATGATTACATTTACAGTTTTATTTATTTAACTATTTGTTCCTTGCTCATCTCCTAAAAGTTAAAAGCTGGTATTCGCTCTATTGTTGTTGTTGCATGGTCTAAATTTACTGAGCTCTTTTGTTCTAAAATACTGACGCGAGACTTAGTGAAGCATGTAAGTCGTATGTGTGCAGTTCTTCTTTTTTTTGTTTTTTTTCACTGATGTGTGTACAGATAGGAGTGGTTCCTTATCCAACCTGTATGCGTTGGCATTTCAAGTCAAAGGGCAGCAGGGTAAAAAAAAAAAGGTCTGTTAGATTTATCTGATAGATGAATGGATAAATGAATGCTGTCTGTTTGTTTTTTTCTACCTAACATGTAAGAAAAAACAATTTACGTCACCATTTGCAAAAATCACATTTTATGCTTAGATGCTTTAGATTTTACCTTATAACTAACCCTATTTTAATTATTTTGGCTACTTATATAAGTATAAAAATTGAATTATTTATGGCAAATTACTTTTGCAGTGGTTTTAATTAGTAGGTATGTGTATACAAATAATTGTTATCCTTTATTAGGCTTGAGAAAATAAATTTATTAAACATTAATTGTTAATGGCTGAATTTTAGGATGTGATTATTTATCCACACATCCTTTATAGCAAGATGTCTATGAAAATCACTGACTATTTTTTTGTAAACTGACCAGGCTGCCAGGTCTCGGCAAAAAGGCCATAAAACCAAAACCTAGACCTGAATCTAGTCCAAAAAAATGTTCAGACTTTGCATGATTTCAGTTGACTTTCTAGTGCTCTTATGATTTCTACCTGAATTTCTCCACAATCCTTTTTCTTAATATTTAAAACCTTGAAAGGGGAAGTGGTAGTGCAGCGTTTATAGTGTTGGGCTTCTAAGTGGAAGATCGGGGTTCGATTCCCAGCACCACAAAGTTGCCACTGTTGGGCCCCTGAGCAAGGCCCTTAACCCCCAAGTGCTACGCTGTATAAAAGAGAAAACCGTAAGTCGCTCTGGATAAGGACGTCTGCCGAATGCTGCAAATGTAAAAGGTTTTCATCATCATAACCACATCATAACTGTACTTCCATTACCTTTATTTATTATTTGTACATCTGATTATTTGTTTTAAAACACAATCCTGGTGGATGCAGATCATTTTTAAGTTTAAAAAAACTATATTCAGGGCAGCACGGGGGTTTAGTGGTTAGCACAGTTGCCTCACAGTAAGAATGTTGCGGGTTTGATTCCCGGGCAGGGGCCCGTATGCTTGCTTGGGTTTACTCCGGGTACTCTGGTTTTCTCCCACAGTCCGAAAACATATATGTTAGGTTAGTTGGTGATTATTAATTGCCCATAAGTGTGTGTGTGGGGCCATGTGATGGATTGGTGACCTGTCCAGGGTGTAGCCCTCCATCCTTTTGTCCTTTCAGAGACGGCTGGGATAGACTCCAGCAGATCCCTGTGACCCTGAATTAGGGAATAAGCAATCTATTGTCGGTAAGTAAATAAAAAATGTAGATTACAGGGGTAAAAATCCACATAGTATACCGCTAATAATTGCTCTGTGACAGATTAATGATTTAATTGTTTCAATTATGTTGGTATTCTATGCACATAATTATATGTATTATTTAAATATATTACTGAATGTTTTATTATTTACGAAACAGTGTGTTATATTAATATAACAATCATCATTTATATCAATTTATATTAATAGAAGATTATTAAAATTGTTCCACCTAATATTAGAATGAATTTGCATACTAAATAGATGAATTAATTATGAATTAAATAAGGAATTTACATTCTTTCTTAAAGTATAATACTACGATCATGTGACCTAATGACCTAATATTAAACCACTTACTTTGCCTTTTTTTAATTTGATCACATTTCATTCTGTCTTTATCAGAAATATGTAAATATGTTTTCTTCTATCTGTGTGTGTGTGTGTCGCACCCGTGTCCTCGGATGGGCATAGGGACGGTGTGTGAGACGAGACGGAGCCCCCAAGCTGTGCTCCATACTGCCTAAAGGCTTTGTCTGAAAATTACAGAGCAATCAAGATGTAACAAAGATGCCAGGGAGTAGAAAACAGGTCTGTCAACTAGGTGCATCAGTGACCCTTTAAGAGAGACCACACACACACACACACACACACACACACACACACAAACACCTAATTTGCAGTCATCCGTGCTTGTTGCATGTCTGTTGTTTGTCCTGATTCGATTACATTCACTGACTGCAGAGCGACTGATACATTAACACCTTTTTACTTTATTCTGAGTGATAGAGCGCAAAATATATAATTATAAATAAATAAATGGATCTTTTAAAAACTTATTATAGTTCTTATGTGAGTATTTTTCTTATATTGGCATCCTATACGCTTTACTTTTATTGTTAATGTTTTCTACTGGATAATAAATCTCTTTATTAAATCTAATCCAGTTTAGGATCTTTATTTATAAAATGTAATAATTTAATGAATGATTCTAGCAGAAATGATGAACTTTACATATGTGATGTATTCGACTGGCGTAGAAGCACATTAGTCTGGTATCTATTTAAATTAGTTTTAGTGATTTACAGTCAATTGATTTTTTATAAAAACAAAATGAAACATATCAAGAAACAGGGTTTTTTTTTTATAAATTAAAAGTGCGAATTCAGAAAAAAGTGATCTTTCATCGCAAAGAAACTGAGATTATAACATATCATTATTGTTTTCAATATAATTGTGGATATTATCAGATTCCCTCTTTTATTTTATTTATATTTCCTTTTTTCTGTATTTTTAGTTTTAAAAAGTTAAAATCGAATCATTGTCTTATTGTTTGAAGTTTGATGTGGCCCAAAGGTCTAAAAAGCACAGCTGTCTTTAAATTAAACTATTATTATTTATATATTATTATTATTATTATTATTATTATTATTACTATTATTACTCGCCAGTTTTAAAGTTTAAGTCAGGGAATCCATTTAAGAGATATTATTAAACATTAATCAACAAACATGAGTCACTTGTTGTGAATAATGGATGCATTGTGTGTGTGTGTGCGTGTGTGTGTGTGTGTGTGTGCAAGTGCGCGTATATGTTTGCATGCATGATATCACCGAAACTCAGTAATTTTTCGAGATTAATGAACCCATAACATCAATGTGGAGACGACAAAACACAGCTGTATGATTAAATACAGATGTTTTGATTTCTTCATTTCTTTGATTTCTTAATAATTCACATATTTTCTATCTCCAAAAATACACTGCTCAAAAAAATAAAGGAACACTAAAATCCTAGACATCCTAGATCTGAATGAATGAAATTTTCTTATTAAATACTTTGTTCTTTACATAGTTGAATGTGCTGACAACAAAATCACACAAAAATTATCAATGAAAATCAAATTTATTAACCCATGGAGGTCTGGATTTGGAGTCAAACTCAAAATTGAAGTGGAAAAACACTACAGGCTGATCCAACTTTGATGTAATGTCCTTAAAACAAGTCAAAATGAGGCTCAGTAGTGTGTGTGGCCTCTACGTGCCTGTATGACCTCCCTACAACGCCTGGGCATGCTCCTGATGAGGTGGCGGATGGTCTCCTGAGGGATCTCCCCAGACCTGGACTAAAGCATCCGCCAACTCCTGGACAGTCTGTGGTGCAACGTGGCGTTGGTGGATGGAGCGAGACATGATGTCCCAGATGTGCTCAAGTGGATTCAGGTCTGGGGAACGGGCGGGCCAGTCCATAGCATCAATGCCTTCGTCTTGCAGCTACTGCACTACACTCCAGCCACATGAGGTCTAGCATTGTCTTGCATTAGGAGGAACCCAAGCGGAGGATCTCATCTTGGCGCCTAATGGCAGTCAGGCTACCTCTGGCGAGCACATGGAGGGCTGTGCGGCCCTCCAAAGGAATGCCACCCAACACCATTACTGACCCACTGGAGGATGTTGCAGGCAGCAGAACGTTCTCCACGGCATCTCCAGACTCTGTCACGTCTGTCATATGTGCTCAGTGTGAACCTGCTTTCATCTGTAAAGAGCACAGGGCGCCAGTGTCGAATTTGCCAATTTTGGTGTTCTCTGGCAAATGCCAAACGTCCTGCACGGTGTTGGGCTGTAAGCACAACCCCCACCTGTGGACATCGGGCCCTCATACCACCCTCATGGAGTCTGTTTCTGACCGTTTGAGCAGACACATGCACATTTGTAGCCTGCTGGAGATCATTTTGCAGGGCTCTCTGCCAGTGCTCCTCCTGTTACTCCTTGCACAAAAGGCAGAGGTAGCAGTTTCTGCTGCTGGGTTGTTGCCCCCCTACGGCCTCCTCCACGTTTCCTGATGTACTGGCCTGTCTCCTGGAAGCGCCTTCATGCTCCGGACACTACGCTGACAGACACAGCAAACCTTCTTGCCATAGCTCGCATTGATGAGCCATCCTGGATGAGCTGCACTACCTGAGCCACTTGGTGTGGGTTGTAGGACTCCGTCTCATGCTACCACTAGAGTGAAAGAACCGCCAGCATTCAAAAGTGACCAAAACATCAGCCAGAAAGCAGAGGAACTGAGAAGTGGTCTGTGGTCACCACCTGCAGAACCATTCCTTTATTGAGGGTGTCTTGCTAATTGCCTATAATTTTCACTTGTTGTCTATTCCATTTGCACAACAGCATGTGGGATTGATTGTCAATCAGTGTTGCTTCCTAAGTGGGCAGTTTGATTTCACAGAAATGTCATTGACTTGGAGTTACATTGTGTTGTTTAAGTGTTCCCTTTAGTTTTTTGAGCAGTGTAGTTTTTTTAGTTATTATCCTTTGGAAATTCTATAAAAAAATTTTTTTAAGGATTTGTGATCAGAGCCTAGTAAGCACACACACACACACACACACACACACACACACACACACAAACACACAAATTTACACGATGCAGAAATTTATTCCAAAACAACCTGCATTGACATCATCTTTGTAATCAAGTGCAAATGCCGGCATGGTGGGGCAACAGGAAGCAGTGCCAACTTACAGCCCAGGTCTCCGGGTCAATTCTAAGGTCAGTGTGCCCCACCCTGCACACCACATTACTGCACACCCAGTGTCCTATTGGACCCCCTCTCAGATCATCGATTCTCCTCTTAAATACACACTTACATGTACTAGTGAGTCAGCTGGCAATAATCTCTAGGGTTAGAATAAGTGTGTTACTTTTTGCTGTTGTATTTAGAAGGTATTTCCTCATCATGCCCGGTGTTACTAAGCGATAGATCCACTGTAACACTGCAACCCAGATTCACTGTGATTCCACTGGAATCAAAAAAAGACAAATAAAACACTTAAATAAATAACAAATTATCATCTCCATCATAACCATGATCATCTTTATCATCATCATCATTATCATCATCATCATCATCATCATTATTATCATCACCATCATCTTTATCGTCACCATTATCATCATCATCATTATCATCATCATCATTACCATCATCATCATCATCATCATCCACCATCATTATCATCATCATCATCACCATCATCATCATCATCATCACCACAATTATCTTCATCATCATCATCATCACCACCATCATTATCTTCATCATCACCATCATCATCATCATCATCACCACAATTATCTTCATCATCAACATCGTCACTACCATCATCATCTTCATCATCACCATAATCATCTTCATCATCATTATCATCATCACCATCAATATCATCATCATCATTATGTCCTTCTGAGGCCCTGCTCATTGACTCGTGTCCTCTTTAGTGGACATTATATTTTTATAAATGTTTTTTTTTTTTTATCAATTTCTGCTGTACTCTACAGATGACACCCTGTGCTTTCTATTGATGTGTCATTTGATTGGCTGGGATTCCAGGAACTAGTTGCTACACTGCATCCAAAATGGGTGGACAAGGACAAGCACATTTTTTTTGGACAGGATTGTCTTTTTAAACTAAAATAAACACAGTGGTTATGTGATCCACTAGACTGGACATGCTATAAAACTGAAAATAACCCAAACTTTTTTGATCCGAAAGGAGTTGGAAATTATATGATATATAAATTATATTGTTTAATTATTAATGATATTTCATTTTATTACTGATTAAAAATGTGTCTAATTTTTAGGTGAATATCAGATTCATGTTTTCAAGCATATTGTTAATATACTTTTAGGAGTACAAATGTAAAAAAATATAAACGAAAATTTTAAAATTTAAAAAAAATGACATTTTTATTGTTTCTAATCAAAAACTCAACTGACCTCAGTGAAGTATCACATTATTAAGACTTTAAACTATTTAAGTGTATTATAATAATAATTATAAATAATTAAGATAAGGTAGACTTAACCTGCGTAACATTTAGAGACCATGTAGAGATTTCGGTTGTACGTCAGAGCGACACCTACTGTTCATACTGGAAACTTCTTTTTTTTTTCTTTACGTATTAGAGACCTATTAAAAAATAATGAATAAAGACTTTTATAGGACATCCCTGCCTTTTGTTCTATTTAAAATAATTTTTTAAATAAATGATTATATAATAAATGCAGATTTATGATCTGGTAGTCAGCTGACATGTGAAATATACATTGTAATTATTGTAACACAGCCTGATTGGGCAATAATAAATTCAATTAATATATTATTTCATACGTTTCCTTAAAATTTGTTTCCTGATTGTATTAATGTCCTGAAAGATTCTTACACACACAAACACACACGCACATACACACACAGTTGCTTTCGCAAGTCCTTTTACAGTATTTTAAAAAATAAACATTTCCTTCAGTATTTCCCGTTTCAGGTGTTTCCCATTCAGACCTCTTTAGGACACCAGTAATTACCAAACTGTTTCTGTAGTGAGTCAGAACAGGTGTGTTACTGTGCAGCAGAAACATGCAGCGCTAATGAAACTCATTTACTGATCAGCTCTTGCTTTATCCAGTGGGACAGATGATGGGAGTCTTTTTATTGAGACACACAGAAAAAAACATATAAATAAACTGGACATCATTTCTTATGAACTAAAACCTCCAATTTAATTCGATCCAATTCAATTTTATTTGTGTAGCGCTTTCTACAATGGTGATTGTCACAAAGCAGCTTTACAAAATCAAGATGAAAATGAATCAGAAATTAGTTTGTCACTGATAAGCGAGTTGAGGGTAACGGTGGCAAGGAAAAACTCCCTGAGACGGAATAGGAAGAAACCTTGCGAGGAACCAGACTCCTTATTTAGGTGAAAAACAGGTAGCAGAAATTATGCAGTTACTCTGTGTGTGTGTGTGTGTGTGTGTGTGTAAGCAGCTTAAATCATAAGTCTCAAAGAACAGCTGGAACGTCTTTATGGCAGAGTGGGACGTCCTCGGTCACACACGGTGGTGATGTGAATCTTCCATTCACAAACTTCCATCATGAAATAACTCATGAAATATTCAGCCTACAGAAGAGAAGTGGTAGTGCAGTGGTTAAGGTGTTGGACTGGTAATTGGAAGATCAGGGTTTGATTCCCTGGGCAAGGCCCTTAACTGCTAATTGCTCAGTTGTATAAAGAGATAAATGTAACTCGCTCTGGATAAGGATGTCTGCCAAATGCTGTAAATGTAATAGAGTTTATACACTGGATTTTTTTTACTAAAACTCCTTTAAAAAAGCTTGTCATACAGTTCGCTCCATTTTCTTTTAACAATTATTGCTTCCGATATACAAAAAGATATATACACACAGTTATATACAATCCACACAAGATATTTGTATATTTTTATTTTTATTCTATTCTATTCCTTAACTTAATTTGATTTAATTTCTGTTGAATTCGGAGAGTCGTAAAAAAAAACAAAGCATTTCATTACATGTTGTACTGTGTATAATCATGTTTGTGACAAAAAAAGTTTGAATTTGTATTTGAAATATAAAAAAAAAAAGATATGATTAAGATCATCGATGTTATGCATCCAAATAAGACAAATAAACCAAACTTCCTGTAAATCAGTTCATTCACATGGAACCAACTAGTTAAAATAGAAAAATAGGAAAATTGTCTTATTTATATAAAGAAAAACAGACAAATTTAGAAAAAGAGTTGTTTTTTGGTGTTAAACGAATGTATGCAATTTAATCATGTATTAATTATGTATAAAATGTATTCATTCATTTATTCATTTATTTTCTATACCCGCTTATTCCCTGATTCAGAGTCACAGGGATCTGCTGGAAGGCAGGAAGGGGACACCCTGGACAGGTCGCCAGTCCATCACAAAGCCACACACACTCACACTCACACTCACACTCACTCCTATGGGCAATTAAGAATCACCAATTAACCTAACATACATGTTTTTGGACTGTGGGAGGAAACCGGAGAACCCGGAGAAAACCCACGCAAGCACTGGGAGAACATGCAAACTCCACACAGAAAGACCCCAGCTCAGGAATCGAACCCGGGACCTTCTTGCTTTGAGCCAACAGTGCCGCTAAGCCTCCCTGCTGTAATTTTAATGAATTTTAAGTATATAATCTATCTATGACTACTGGTTATAATAAATATTAAATAAAACAATGTAAAAAGAATGTTTGTTCCGATATTAAGCTGAAATGACGCAATTACAAAAGACTTTTCGTAGCAGATTCCAGTAATTATTCCAGTTCATCCGTACACAGACTACAGTAAGATGACGGAGCAAACACACCATGAAGTGCACCAAAAAATCGGACGATGATGTGTGTTTAATAATAGTTATTGTTAATATAATGCATTCTGACATGGAGCTGTAATATGAAAATAATCTTCCTATGATCATTTGAGTATTAAATCTTGATAATGGGGGGAAATTGTATATCTAGTAATTCCAGAAAGTCACATAAAACACATAAAATCATTTTTTTTTTATGAAAAGCTGCCACCAAAATGACTTTGGTATAATCTCCTTACCTCTTAAAGATTATTGTGTTATTATTAATATTATTAGTAGTATTATTATTATTTTATGACTTTACTATCTGAAGGATGTGTACAATGACACCATGTTTCATTAGTTTGTACTCCTCCCAAGAATATCCTGGGGCTAAAAATGTACTTCCTTAAACAGAAAGAGAAAGAGAGAGAGGGAAAGAGAGAAAAAGAAAAGAAGGAAAGAAGGAAGAAGAGTGTGGGGGGGCTAAAATGACGGGGCTAAAGAGACTCCTGGACTTGGAAAGAGAGGAGAAGAGAGAGAGAGAGAGAGAGGTGAGAAGGACGAGAGACGGAGAGGAAGAGGGAGAGAGAGAGAGAGGAGAGAGGAGAGAGGAGAGTGGGGAGGAGAGAGGAGGAGGAGGGAGTGGGAAGAGAGGGGAGGGAGAGAAGGAGGGTGAGAGAGAGAGGAGGAGGAGAGAGAGGGAGAGAGAGGAGGGAGAGGGGAGGGAGAAGAGGCGAGGAGAGAGAGAGAGGAGAGGGAGTGAGAGGAGGAGTGAGAGAGAGAGAGGAGGAGGAGAGGAGAGTGAGCGATTTTTGAGAGAGGGAGAGAGAGAGGAGAGAGAGGAGTGGCGAGGAGTGGAGAGAAGAGAGATGGGAGGAGAGAGAGAGAGAGTGAGAGAGTGGAGAGAGAGTGAGAGAGAGAGAGCGAGAGAGAGTGAGAGAGAGAGAGAGAGAGAGAGAGAGAGAGAGAGAGAGAGAGAGAGAGAGAGAGAGAGAGAGATTTTATTCACTCTGATTATTTATCATTATGAGGATATTTTCAGGGGGGGGTAATTTATTGTACTGTAGCTGTCAGTGACTCATTGGTTTGTTATTTTCGATCTAATTAAGTGTGAGTAAACAGTAAAGTATGAAATTATACTCTTGACTTATTTACTTGCATGTTGCAGAGGAACAATAACTTTTATGATGACAAAAAAAAATCCTCCTTTTCAGTCATTTTTGCCCACATTCCTTAAATTCCAGCACTTTATTCCAGCAAAGCATTTTTAACTCAATGTACCGTAAAATATTTAATCTCACCAAATAGGAATAAGTCCCTAAGTCCAGCTTTATTCTCATTCTGCTACATGTGTGGACATTTAGTGGAAGGAAATGTCCTGTCTTGCTGCGACATATTGCTTAAACATAAAAATAAACATACAATCAATAGAATTATCAGAAAAACTATTATAGAAAAACTAAACTCGTTGTTCATCCGACTATACACATTCTATAAATAGTTGACTACAGATACACAACCTGCGCTATGGGCAAAGGGGGCTTAAATGGTTAAGTCCCTAAATTGTTAATTAGGAAATCATATAGACCTGGGTTTTGGCACCACTGCCACCCTTACCACCACCAGTTAGACACTGTTAGGTCCCTTCCTGCTCCAGGCATCATAGTGTGCACTGTGCTCTGAGATGGGATATGCAAAGGAACAAATTTGACTGTGCTGTGGAGTATCTGTATTAAATAAAGACATAGATACTACTTTACTTTTATACAATTTTACGTAGAATAGAATAGAATAGAATAGAATAGAATAGAATAGAATAGAATAGAATAGAATACTTTTATTGTCATTGTACTGTTGTACAGCGAGATTAAGACTCTCTCTTACAGGACACACAATCATACAAACATACAAAAGGACACAGATAATAGAATAAAAGTAGAAGTATGCAGCAAAAAAAAGAAAAAAAAAAGTCTAAGTCAAAAAAGTGCAGCTTTTTTACATACCCGACTATTAGACATTAAAAGCATAAAGCTTAAAAATAAAATGAAATTGAAATCAAATAAAAAACATTATAATGAAAAAGAAATTGGAAAACTTCTCTTCAGCGACAAAGTGTTACATTATTTTCTAATATTGCAATTTTTTACATTTTTTTAGAAGATAAAAAATGCTAAATCTGTAATATTTTGAATTAATTGAATAAAAGAGCAAAAAAAAGCAAACGTACCCATATCATATTCGTTTCTTACTTATATTATATCTATTTATGTTCAAGTTGAACTGAATCCTCCCATTACTGCTACAGTAGTAGAAGTAGCAGTGGCTGGAGGTGGTGGTGGCTTGGTAGTTAAGGTGTTGGACTGTTAACCAGAAGATTTTGGGTTCGATTCTCAGCACCACTAAGCTGCCACTGCTGGGCCCCTGAGCAAGGCCCTGAGATAAATGTAAGTAGTTTTGGATAAGATTAAATGTAAATGTAAATCCACAGCCATTACAAACAGTCACAAATTCACGTTTACCCGACTATGAACACCTTTACTCAATTACACACACACACACACACACACACACAGATAATCAGAGACACAACGGAATTAAAAACAACCAGCCAGATAGAAAAAGATATTTACATTGACATTTCTGGCATTTTATTTTATTTTTTGTATCCATCTGAGCAGTTAAGGGTTTAGGCCCTAGCTCAGGGTTCCAGCAGTGGCGAATTGGTGGTGCTGGAAGTTGAACCTACAATTATTTTGCTCAGCAGTCCAACACCTGATCCTATTAAGCCTCCACTTCCCCCTTAAAGCCATTCTAAAAATGGAAAATTTCTTACCATCTTTTATCACTTGATCAGATTTTTTCTTCTTTGAACAGAAGCAGGAATCACAGCATGACACAGCAACAGATCGGCAACAAAGATTAAAGATTAGCATCACTAAAGATTAGCTTAGAGTGATTGCGCCTTTGTTAATGAAGGAATGAAGTAAACACGATACAATCTGGAGAGGAAAAAAAAACCTATATTCTTTTTAGCACCAAGCATTTCAAAAAAACTTGCTAGAAATTCTCTCTGTAAATTTAACACAATTTGGTCTTACTGGTCTTCCAATCAACAACTCAGCACATTGTCGCCTTTTGAAATCATTATGGGCCACCCATTTTTAACCCCTTGGACAAAAGGAAACCCTGTCATTTTCTTTTTAGGTGATCTGGAGGTGACTGTCGGTGATTATATGCAAGCACTGTATTAAAAACTAAACTCTTTCTGCCTGCAGATAAGCCTGCTCACCCCTTCCTGCCAATGATGCTGGTCTGGTAAAAAGTCTCATCCCACAAAAAGTAGGAAAGCTGCCTTTTGGACCTTCTACCCCTGTGGTAGCCATCACTTTCAGTGCCATCCGACTCTCAACCCCAGTGGATCCCGTCCAGTCGGCTCAAATGATATCCTATATCGATACCTGGGAAAGGAGAAATACAGCAATTCTTCTTTTCATCTTACTTTTTCACATACACATATAGCATTTACAGCATTTGGCAGACGTCCTTATCCAAAGTGACTTACATGTATCTCTTTTATACGACTGAGCAACCCCCTGAGGGGGTTAAGGGCCTTTAACACACTTTATTATCTACTCAGCAGAATTCAAGGTTGTTGCGAGCGTTCACCTGACCTCGCGTCTTAACCCAACTCATCTCTTATTAGTCATATCACACGTTCTTTCTTCTAACTTTCTCCTTAAAATTATTTATATCCAATAGCATGCTTTTCTAAATGAATAACTGGAGGCCTCGGTCTTCTAGCTGTCACACTAGTATGCAAACTGCTAACATTCGTAGTTTTGGGTTTTGTATGCTGTTTGGACATTCTCCGAAGTGTACACAATGGGCTGTTGCTTATTGTAGGAAGCTTCTGATCCTCCACAGCTCCTTAAAGATTGCTCATTACTTGTTTGATAGCCATATGGGTTCATGTTGGATCTGCCATCTTCTAGAAGAACAGTGGTCATCATTTCCCCTGGATTTACATTACCAGGTCTATTCTTTTGCTGACCTGTGGACCACCCCAGGAGTTCCATCTGCATGTGGCCATTTTTTTAAAACCCAAATACCACCATATCTTTAAGGTCTTCTTTTGATTTAGCACTAAATATTTGCACCAGTAGCTGCAGGTGCCTCGGACCGGCTTATATTATTAAGTTTGGCTCGCTAGGAAAGCTTCGCGGATGAGAGCCCGATAAGCTGTTGCTTATTATAGGAACCTTCTGATCTTCCGCAGCTCTTTAAAGATTGCTCATAACTTGTTTGATAGGCCATACGGGGTCATATTGGATCTTGCCTCTGCAGCTGAGGCTTATAAGAATAGAGCAAAGGAAAGTATCTGCCGTGAATTATTCCCATCAATATTGTATGGCTTTTGCAGATGTCTGCCTTCTTTCTTCATAATTTAAATTATAGCTGGAAGTAATGTCTGAGCTGCTGTTATATATAATAAATCAGCACTTTTCAACCAATCAGAATCTCTACTAGATTAGATTAAGTGCTAATCTAAGAGTGAAATGCCTGGATAAACTGGCTCTGTCACTGGTTATAACGAATGTAGTAATCTCCCTTTACGTAACTAATACAGTGGTTGCTGTAAACAGCTCTAAGGGTTTCCATGTCCCAAGGAAATTTGGGGACACTTGCGTCGGTTTACAGAGTGACACAACCAGCTTGGCGTTAGGATTCTCCTCCTGTTTTGTTTATGTTAATGTGACATATTAATGAAGCCCCATTATGCACTGGTTCTAACAATTTGTAACAAAATGGGTCTTACAGTGGACAATTGTCTTCTACTAATAATGTCTACTGGGTTTGTGGTCAGCGAGCTTATACCCCAATACCTACACATTGGAATTGGACTGGTTGTTGTTGTTCCTAGTGTGTCTGTTTATATCTTGGTTTCCTGGTCTGATACCATTATATATCTCAGAAAAAGCCTTCACATTTCCAGGTCTATTCTTTTTGCTGACCTGTGGACCACCCCAGGAGTTCCGTCTACATGTGGCCATTTTTTTTAAAACCCAAATACCACCATATCTTTTTTTATTTTAGCACTAAATCTTTGGAAGTAGCTGCAGGTGCCTCGGAACGGCTCATAGTATTAAGATTAGCTCGCTAGGAAAGCTTCACGGATGACGTTGATGGACTTTTCACAAAGCATTTCCACGCATATCCCAAATAACATCCGCATGCCAGATATTTTACTATCCCCATCGATCCAAAACTTTGACCATACATTATTATGTGAAGTATTAAATCGCTCATGTATCGCAAACCATTTTAACATGCATATCACGATATGTCGATAATTTTGATATATTGTGTAGGCGATAAAAGTAACATTCTATCGTTGCTAGATTTTTCTTATAACGCTATGTATCTTATGGGTAATTTCCTTGTAAAGCATTTGATTACAACTCCACTTTCTTAAAGCTCTTAAAGTTCTTAAAGTTCACAAATTGCTTTCTTTTTAGCCTTAGATATTATTCTACAGGTAGGCCTAGCCGATACATCACTAGGATCATGTAACGCCATTTAGTGCGATTGACCCAGTTTTGGGTTGCTAGTGTGAAAAACTCTGATAAACAAAATGAATTAGTTAATGACGCCCTCAGTGTTTAGCTGTGATATAGCTGTTAGTCACTAGTTTGTTTAAACTCATTTAGCAAATGATGTACTATTCATGGAATAAAACACATTCTTGGTATCTATTTAAGTAATACAGGTGTACACACGCACTCGCACATAAACACACACCCCTGGCTTGCGCGTGAGCTTACGTTTGTTGTGACGCACGGATAACTCAAGGACTGATGTGGCATCCAAACACAATGAAATGCATGTCAATGAGTAGAAAAAAGGTGTGTCAGGTTCAGTTTGTGAAGCATAAAGAAGGTTTATTAGGTAGACACACAAAAATAGTCAATAGTAATGATTATTTACAATCTGTCCACCTGTGGAGTGCATACATTCCGTTGGTTTTATAGCGATAATAAATCCTCGATTCTGATTGGTCGGAAAGTGTTGATTTATTATCTATAACAGCAGCTCAGACATTAGTTCCAGCTATAATTCATCTGATAGGTATATGTTGATTATACTATTATAATACACTTATATTCATTCATAGCAAATGATTTGCATTAACAAAAACATTTCTTTTATTAAACCTGTTGTTATTTAAGAAAGAAAAACATTAATTTTGTTATTTGGTATAAAAATGTTTTATTTTACTTTAACAGCATGCCCTATAATATAATAGACTTTATAATATTTTAATTTATTCTGCCTGTGGTGTGTAACTCGAAAGTGTTGCTGTCTGTTCAGGTACAGAAAGATTTCAGATTTGTTCAATATTCAAGCAAGTCTTTTGTGCAACACAACAAAACTGACCAGGATCCCATATAGCGAACATCAGCAGTGAGTTTTGCATTCTTTGTGTGTGTGTGTGTGTGTGTGTGTGTGTGTGTGTGTGTGTGTATTTTAAGATAACTGTCCGATAGTGCCTTTGTTAAGAGACTATAAAGAATGCGAGGAACGTCTTAAGCAAGTTGTTTACAATCCGTCTGTAGAGTTTTATCTAGCTATAAATGCTCTTTTATATACTGTACAATGATAAAGGTATCCTAGCTAAGCTAAAATTGCACCAATATCATGCACTTTAAACAGAAAACAGTTGAAACTGTTAAGACTGCATTTTAGCTACCGAGCCTGGACAGTTTCATTTCAGGCATTTTGCAGACGCCCTTATCCAGAGTGATTTGCATTGATCTAATTTATACAGTTTAGCAGTTAAAGGTTAAGGGCCTTGCTCGAGGGCCCAGAAGTGGCAACTTGGTAGAGCTCAAAATTAAACCCATGATTTCTCAATCACCAGTCCCAACACCTTCACCACCCTAAGAGCTACTACTTTCTAAAATTCTTGATATATTTTGTGCATCACCGGTGGATAAACGGTTAATGCTCTACACCATTATCCTCTTGATGCGAATTCGACTGGTGAATCAAACGAATCGAATCTCTTGGTCCAAATGATCCGAATCGGTAAGGTAGATAGAAGGCTCTTAATGAGGTATTTTGCTGCCATCTACTGTATATGTTAAAAAGCTGCATTTATATGCACTATTGCTATCGTTATTTGTACAACTTTATTAGTTTTTTAACTTTTTAACTTTTTAATATTTACAGTAACTGCGCTGCTAGATATAACTTTTTATTTTAAGTCTCTACGGCATCGTGCCACCATTTTTAAAGTGGTGTGAATGTCTGTAAAATATATAGAGTTTATTACTAATATATAAAGAAAATGATATACCTAAAAGCGTGTTTCTGGTTTGTTAAAACACCTAAACTACATTTGTAAATATTAAATAATAAAATAAGATAAACCGGAACCCCTCCCGGTCTGATAACAGGTGTAACCGGAAGCGGAAGTGTTTATAGTAGCTGGTGAGATGCGCTGACAGTAACCTGTATTGTCTGAAATAATGATTTGAAATTTAGACTTTTAATGAATCTGGTTCGAGGAACAATCACAACAAACGAAAAAAATAGAAAGGGATGACTGAGTGACTGTACTGGTAATAATAATAACTATGGCGGGTGGGAGTCCGGTTCAAACCGGAAGCGCCTCCTACACTGTAAGTATTGTTTACGTTTGAGTTTAGCAAATATAGTAAACGTTTACTCTGGGGTTTTTTATTTTGTGTGTGTTTTATTGGGGGCCTAGTTATAGCATGATTGTAACGCTGTATATTGTTAATCTGACTCGTAGGTGAAGTATATGTCCTGACGTAATGCAAAAAATGTTTTATTTATATTAATTAGGTTTTAGGTGCACTATAAGTTTGTTTAAATATATTTCTTTTTGTTTTAAGTGCTTATATATAAACTGTTTTTACACACAGGACAACCTCATCGGTACATTGCTGGCTATTATCGGAAATTTGATCATCAGCATCTCCGTGAACATACAGGTGGGTGTAAACAGGATGTGACGTCAGCTGTCAAAAATAGCCTACATTTTATAGGTAGCTATTTAACAGGAATGAGGAGAATATCGAGGCACCGCCCAATTACGTAATTCCTGTCATGTGATTGTTCCTAGCGGATCTGCACAATTATTCCAGTCAAAACTGGTACCTAATTAAAAATCAATTGTATTTGTAATTGTAAAATGACAGGTCATTAGGATTAATCGTAACCAATAAGTCGGACGCAATTGATCTTTTAATTTTATTTATTTTATATATATATATATATATATATATATATATATATATATATATATATATATATATATATATATATATATATATATTATTTCTTATAAGAGTTTCACAAGATTTTAATCACATGTATGTAACCCCGCCCCCTCATTAGCATATAAGAAATTAGAAAATGCAGTGTTTTATTGCTAATACCACAGCCATTTAGTTTTAATTGTTTGTTTTATATTTTTTAATTATGCATATATAGCCTTAATAAAACTAAGTCTAATGTTTGCATAATTTTAGTTTTTCTTAATTCTTAATTAATTATGTCATATTATATCATGTTGTGTATTGGGTATTTTCATGCTGGCCAAAAAAATGACATTGCAGAATTAATTCAGAAGTGAATGAATAGAGTGTAATTTATAAATAAATATATTCGTTTACTTATATACATTATATCTCAGATTAGTTCACGTTTTCCTTATTGTGACCTACACATTTTTAGAAAATGTGCATTTTATATATGGATGAGGATGGATGACATCATTGTGTTAACTGGGTGGAGCTAATCTTTCTTCAGACTGGTGTTGTTTTTCTCTCTCTCTATCTCCCTTTCTTTGTTTCTCTTTCTCTCTCTCCCCCTTTCTCTATCTCTCTGTTTTTATTTTACTGAATTCGATTCAGTTCTACTGAACAAGCTTCATTGGCAAAGTGTGTAGATGGAGGATATTTCCAGAGCATCACAGAAAAGAGTGGAACTGTTATTAATAAACATACTATTTATAACACTCTTTCTCTCTCTCTTTCTCTCTCTCTCTCTCTCTCTTTCTCTCTCTTTCTCTCTCTCTCTCTTTCTCTCATACACATGCATACATACTGTACATGCAGAAACAAAGTCACGTGGTGTTGGCCGTCACCAAAGATCCAAGGCCATACTACTGCACAAAGACGTGGTGGACTGGACTACTTTTGCTGCTGATCGGTGAATGTTCCCTGTTTGCTTCCTACGCCTTCGCTCCCCTGTCTCTCATCGCCCCTCTCAGCGCTGTCTCTCTCATAGGCAAGTCTTATACCTACATCTGTCTCACATTTACTCAAAAAATCTTTAACTTGAACTATGGCGTCATTTATGCATCGATTAAAAAATACATAATGCATATAACTCATAAAATAGGTTTGCTTAGTGCAAGATTGTGGATTCAGTTTCTAGCACCACCAATCTGCCACTGCTGGGCCCCTGAGCAAGGCCCGTTACCCTCAATTGCTTAGTTGAATATTAAATAAGAGATGTAAGTTGATTTACAATGTAGAATATTCCAGAATATTCAGGAATACAATATGAAAGTTTTTTGTTATTTATTTCCCTCACAGCCAGCTGTATTTTAGGATTTTTATATCTGAGAGAAAAATGGAAGCCAAAGGAGTTTCTAAGTAAGTAAATTTCTCAAGTTTATCGCAGATCTAAACATTTTCTCTCATTAGTTTTGAGGTGAAATCCTATGTTAAAAAAACAATGAAGTTAGTTACCCATAATCCCCTGCACATGTTTTTTCTTTTATTTATTGTGTTTTAGAGCGCTACATTTTATCGTTCCTCGGCTGTGTCTTGACGGTGGCAGGCACATACCTTTTCGTCACTTTCGGACCAAACTCTCACGAGCAACTAACTGCAGAGAACATTGTAAAGCACCTGATTGGCTGGCCTGTTCTGCTGTACCTGGTGAGACTAAACTTCACATCCCACAGCGTTAATGTTGTTCAGTTATTATTATTGTCTTCCATAAGTTTCATTGCTTTAAATAAAATCTACAATCGTTTTTTTTCTTTTCCCTTTTCTAGCTAGTGGAAATCGTGACATTCTGTCTGGTGCTGTATTTTTACAAACAGCACAACGCAAACTTCCTCGTGCTCATCCTGCTCCTGGTGGCACTGCTGGGTAAAGCAACGTTCTTTTATTTATTTTTTTAATTTAATTTAAGTTTCACTAATAAAAGACCCATTTTTATTATAATGCCATAATATATTGGTTTGTAATAATAAATAAATATAATCGCTTTACTTCTTTCGGAATTTATTAAATAAATGTTAAAACAATAAATGTTATTTTTTTTCACATTAAATTCCAAAAAAAACCCCAGAAGTTATTATTTATATCTCCAAAATTTTTCATTTGTAGTTGTAATTAGGGGTGTGTGTGTGTGTGTGTGTGTGTGTAGACGCTACTGCATTATTGATCAACAAAAGAGCTTCGCTACTGAAAAGCTATTTTATTTTAAAAAAACAGTGACGCTACCACCACCATGCTACTGACAAACGTAGTTAAACTAGCTACTGCCCACTGCACCGCTTTAATTTATGAGATTTATTCAGGAAATTCATTAAAAATGGAATAAAATTAGTTAGCACTACTAGAGAAATTTTATGTCAGGCCAGGGTCTACTATTGGGGTCACCCAGATGAGGTTGGGTCCCCTTTTGAGTCTGGTTGTTACTGTTACTGCATCCTGTGTAAAGCTGGTTTGAGACAATGTCTATTGTTAAAAGCGCCAAACAAATAAAAATAAATTAAATTGAATTAAATATTAAGCTGAGCATCACACATCACACCGCCGATGAGGATCAGTAGAGTGTATGCCGGTGATGAATAAGTGAATGAATGGTCACATGGTAACGAGAGAAAGAACAATTCAACTTCAGTTGTTTGACTCTTTTAATAAAGTTTGTCTTTAGAACCTCTGCAGGATTATTAATAACTGCAGTTCTGCATTTCTGTGCGTCTCTCAGGCTCTGTGACCGTCATCACAGTGAAGGCAGTTGCTGGAATGGTGGTGCTCAGCATTCAGGGCTCCCTCCAAATCTCTTATCCCATTTTCTACGTCATGTTCGTTTGCATGGTGTCCACCATCTATTTCCAGGCAACGTAAGTCTCTCTCTCTCTCTCTCTCTCTCTCTCTCTCTCTCTCTCTCTCTCTCTCTCTCTCACTCAGTTTTAATCTCATGTGATTTATTGGCTAATGGCGATATTAGAAAGTAAAAGAAATCTGCTGTCGAACTATATCGGCTGATATTCTTGCTGTATATAGTAGTACAATACTAGTTAAAAGATTGTACACACTTCCTACTCACTTTAACTGATCAAATAAGGCTTTGACGGGCCAAAAAAATTTTAGCGATGGGTTAATGCTACATTGGACTTATAGAGTAAAAATGGGACCTTACAAATGCATTTTTTTTTAAAAGTCAAAGTAAGTTGTGGATATTTACTAGATAGCAACTTTAATGTTAAGACACAGTTTGACCGTTTGTCTGCCACTGCTTGAACAAGAGACTCCTTTACTAAAGTAAAAGAGTTGACTGGTCGCCAATAGCAAACAATGGACCTCGGTCTGCTGAACAAACTAAGTAAATATACCATTTCAAGCATTTTATCTAAGAGTAATATCGCCTGCATATTCGCCGATACCGATGTGCAGTAGGCTCATAATAGCCAATAAAATCGTCAAACTGATATATATCGGTCTGGCTCTAGTTAAAAAACATTTGCTTCTTGGTACTTTCGATTTAGCTGAACTAGGTAGTAAAGTAAAAAAGCAGTCTTTCTGTTTCTCTCTTCATTCCCTTGATCTTGTTTGCAATTCTTAAAAGTCCACAAGATGGCGTTTTATATCGGTGGATCTGATTATTACTTAACCCATGTTTGATACTGAAAAAAGGTGTAAATATCAAGAAAAAATATGGATAAAACCGATTAATCGGCCCTTTTGTATTGCAAGATTAAGCAGAATCAAATGTAATTTCTCGACAGTGATACTTTTTAAAAAATAGTCTCTTTAAATTGGCGATTTGATGAAAATACAAAATATTGTAAAATAGCCTTGGTTTATTTTGAGTTTATACTAGGAAATACTTGAGTAGATAACAAATGTTTTCCCGTTTGTCTCGTCCCACAGCTGAGTAAATATTTTGGTTTATTTACTTAATGGAACCGTCTGTGTGTGTGTGTGTGTGTGTTTTAGAGAAGGTATTCCAGGATCTAGCAGCTTTATAAACTCAGCAGAATGTTTTCCTTTGTGTACTTTATTCATTCAGATTTCTAGCTCAGGCGTCCCGTCTGTACGATTCCTCCCTCATCGCCTGCGTTAACTACATCTTCTCCACCGTGTTTGCTGTTGGAGCCGGTAACACACACTGTTTATACACCACACGATCCTTATTTTTCTGCAGATTTTGCCTTTAACTTAATTGAGGTTGTAATTATTTTGTGTATCTTTATAATTAAGGAGCTATATTTTACCTGGAATTCAACCAAGAGGATGTTCTGCACATCTGTATGTTTTTATTAGGGTGAGTTGGATATTATATCCGAGTGATTTATTTGATAAAAAAAAAAAAATACTCACACTTTCTATTAGCCATGTTGTTTTTTTATACGCTGTTCTTTATTCATATTCCTTCATGTTTCGCTTATTCAGATTGAATCGTGTGATTTTATCGTTAATTCTTTGCCAGAATCAGTTTGAATATAAATTGATTTTCCAATAAAGAGTATTGATTGGATAGACTATGTTGCATTGGAGAAAAATCTGGCACCTTTTTCCTTGTTTCGATGATCATGTCATTAATAAATGATAAACGATGGCGCTTTTTTATTGCAAAGCACCAATTAAATTAAATCCAAAAATATTATTTACCTTTTAAAAGCTGCCTGTAAAAAAACAAAACAAAAACCAGGCATCGTCCTTGGAGACGGTGGAAGCAGAAAGTTTAATCGCATTTACTGAACCGTGTTCCTGGAAGCACTTTTCTAAATGAAGATGGTTTAGTGTGGGAAGTGGTGTAAGTGGTTTCAGGGCACCACATCATTAAATACAGCTTGTCTCCTTTTATAGATGTGCCGTGTGCTTCATCGGCGTCTTCCTCATCACCAAAAACAAGAAGAAAGCCAAAGCCTTTGAGCCGTACGTGACCATGGATATGGTAAACGGTGAGTGCAAGATATGCGACCATAGAACCTGTAGCATGATGCATTTAATGCAGCTAGTGTCAAGTCAGCGTTATTGTGAATCATTTTGTGTGACATTTGGTAGACGCACTTATCCAGAGCGACTTTTTTTTTTTTTTTTTTTTAATACAGCTGAGCAAATGGGGGCCCAGCAGTTGCAACTTGGTGTTGCTGGGAATCGAACCTGATCATCCAATTAGCCGCTTCACGGCCTTTTGGCTAAGATCAAGTGTAGTATCTGTACTTATCAGTTTAATATCTGATAATATCTGAGGACTTTATATTAAATGGATTTTTAGAGCAGGGAGTTGGAAAAGGGGCTTGCTCCGGCCACTCCGCGCATTTTTTTGGGGCAGTGGTGTCTCAAATGGTTAAGGTGCTGAGTTGCTGATCTGACCCTTAACCCCTCCTGCTCCAGGGGCGCTGTATCATAGCTGACCCTGCGCTCTGACCCCCAACTTATAAATTATAAAATAGGATATGCGAAAAACACTGCGTTTCATTGGCTCTGTACACGTACCTTGCACAATGACAATAAAGTTGAATAGTTTTTATTATTTTTATTTATTTTTAAACGTTAACCGATATGCTAACACTTCCCTCACACTATTAATGCGTTCCTTTACTTTTTTTTTGGTTTCTGTAGTAGCAGATAATTTTCAAGGTTTTGTTTGAAGGACATGACACAAACCGATAATAAAGAGACGTTTTTTTTTTCAATTATTATCATTATTTAAAGCTGCAACTCTCCTTATCTTAACTGGATACAACCGCATGGTGTATAAGCGTTAAGATCTCCTGTTTGTTTTCCATCATTCAGTCAAAACCAAAATGGTGGATGTTACTTACCTCTTTAGATGACATTCTTTAGTGAAATACTGATTTCCGGTTGTACTTTCAAGATGAAGGATCAGTGATTCCAAAGTCCAGTTTTTACACTGGTGTGATGACTGACAACCCACACACACACACACACACACACACATTTGAATTGAAGTAATTCCTGAGTCAGCGTTGTTGTAAATCATTTGTATTACATTTTACGACATTTGGTAGGCGCCCTTATTCAGACCGACTTTCATTCATCTCTTTTATACAACTAAGCAATTGGGGGGGTTAAGGGCCTTGCTCAAGAGCTCAGCGGTGGGAACTTGGTGGTGCTGGGAATCGAACCCTGATCTTCCAAATAGCAGTCCAACACCTTAACCATTGGGCTACCACTTCCCATCACTACACACACACACACACCGCAAAAGATAAGGAAAATCATTTTGCTATTAACTGCAATTGCAGGATTTAAACAGACATTAAATGACTCGGCATGTCTGATATTGGAGGGTAGAGAGTTTAAGAGCATATGCGGAAAATGCCCAGTTACCCCAAGACCACAGACGTGTTAAAGGAACAGTCAGTTCCTCAGTTAAAAGGAAAACATATAAGGCTGCTGAGTTAGTTGCTGTTTATAGACACTATAATTAAGTTATAACAGGAAGGTTATAACAGGAAATAACATGTCGCTTTTAATTATAAACATTTAATAATCTTGATGTTTCCTTTAATAAATTAAAATCAAATTTTAGGGCTTATAAAGTTTATTGTCCTATAACTTACATCCCCCAGATTCCTCTGAGATGCTGGAATGAGGTTCTGAATCTTATTTCACTGTGGAATATTATTCATAGCGTTCTGACTGCTTATATTCTCCTCATTTTAAAATATTCATCCCATCCAGGATTTTGCCCTTTTTTTATTTATTTATTTTTTTTTTTTACAGATTGTGTTTTTCTGCTGCATTGCATCATTTTTTTTTTTTTTTTTTATTATTTTTTTATTTTTTGCAATGCAGCTTGCCAACAGATTTTTTTTTTTCTCATTCGGCAAAAATACAATTCTTCTTTTAGACGTTTGCCAACCAAAGACACGTACCGTATGTTATGACTTTTTATAAGAGCTGTACAATTAATTGAGAGCTAAACACGTGTCGTGATGTCACACAATGCATTTCAACCCGAAGCTTTTGAACAATTGAGTCTAGTATGTATCATTTTTTTTTCTACTTTCTATGAGGAAAAATTTAACGATAAAAAATATTTGTATTAATGTTCCTACTTATTAATAGTGTCTCTCTGTTTTCCTGTTTTTAACACAGGCATTCCAACGATCCATGAAAAAGGCTGGCCCATTCAGCCGGATTATAACGGCTCCTTTTCTTACGGCACCCTCGTCAACAACGACGGCGTGGCACCGGTGACTCAGGAGGCGTGTGTATCACCCGTCACGGGTCACCTGTACCAGGCAGATGAGCTTAAAAAAGACTAGTCAAACCTCTAAAACCAAAACCACCAACTGACATGATTGGAAAAAAAAAACAATGAATAAAATCTGCTTTTGACCTTTGATCATTTGGTTCTGTAGACCGAATAACTGAATGACTTGCTGATCAGGAAATCAACAGATTCAAGAAGGTCTGGAGTTGTGAGGCTTTTCTGCAGCATCCAAACTGTCAGGGTGAGTGAACTAAAGCAGAAACCAAATTCCAGGTCTTCATTCCACCATTTTTTTTTTTAATTTTTTTTTTTACTTTTAACCTATTCTAGTGTTCAGTATGTGTGTGTTTTCATGGTAACACACTATATGTACTTCCCTGCTATTGCATTTACAGCCATTAGAAAACTCCTAATTCATAATAACATCATAATCACATGCGAATGTAGCACTATAACCATTATATTTATTCTGATACCTGATAAAGATGCCTTAAAACAAAAAAAACCTTGTACTTTCCGCTGTTGCGATCCAGGTATCCTCTGTCTGTGTATGGTTTTGTTTGTATTTCTCAACAGAATGCCTTTAGCTTATGTCAAGGAAAGGGAGGGAGGGGGTTTCCATCCCCCAAAAACATGCTAGTAGCTCAATTCTATGCTTTGCAGACTCAAAAGTAACCCTAGATGTAAATATGTGTATGGATCTCTAATAACCCCACCCACCGGTTCATAACAGACGGGCATCTCTATTTGAGCATGTTGACATTTTATTTATTTTTTCGGCTGAGAAAATAACACTGGATCAACTCTCTAGTGTTTTTTTTTTCCCTGAAGTGTGGAAACTCTTCAAGCTTTAAATATTTTCGACAGATTGATGGTATGATTTTTACTCTCTCTCTCTCCACCATGATGCCTTCATTCTCCCATCCTAGTTCTATACATCCGACTCTTCTGTATGCTGCTGTAGCATCAGTTTCCTCTCGTCACTCTAATCCTGCGTGTGTGTTAGAATAACGACACCGAGTACAGATTTGCTGCGTGGCGGGTTGTAACTCCTGGTGTGGAAGATATTGAGTTAATTAAGAATAATCGGGATGTTATTTATGTGTATCTGTGACGTTCTAACACCAACCGAATCCCAACAAATTAGCTTTTACTTACTCACACTCCATTTTTTGACTAACGAGGGAAGTGGTTAAGGTATTAGACTTTTAATCAGAAGGTCATGGGTTCAATCCCCAGCACCAACAAGCTGCCACTTCTGGACCCCTGACCAAGGCCCTTCACCCTAATTCAGGGGTGTCTAAACTCGGTCCTGGAGGGCCTACAGAGTTAAGATCAACACTCGTTCTTTAATCTTTTTTTTTTTTATTAATTTTGGAGGTTCTCTCTGCTTCAGAGAATGACCCTTGGGGGCCAAACTATAGACACTGTGATTAACTACGCTGCTTACAGGAAGGTCGTGTGGTATCAGTTCCGTCTTATTCACATAAATGACAAAAATGGGTTGATTAACATTAACAGGTTAAATATGCTTTGATTAATAAAAAAAAAAAGCCAAACCGGTAGCTGAATAATGGTGCCATAAACTAAGGTATTAAATATATCACGATGGCTTGTTTCACTGGGGTTGATAGATTAGCTATGGATGTAGCTGAATAGCTAAAACATGTCACTGATCAAGTATTAGGTTAAAAAAAAAAAAAGAAAAGTATGAAAAAATGTCTAGAAATTTAATTAAAACCCTCTGACACTTTTTCAAAATCAAACTGATTTTAACTCTTATTGTTATTTTTATTTTACAATCGTGTCTTCCTGGTACTGACGTAAGCATTCGCGAAGATCGAAATGAAGGTAAAGATGTGTTATGGATTATTTATAAAAACTCATCAAACTGACGTTCGATCACTTGAGGTTCTCGACACTGAAGTGTTTATCTGAGGTTCCTTATTGCTTTCAAAGCCTTATATTAGTGCCTCTGGTATGAGATCCTTTCTACCACCGATTATTAGTGGTCACTTTATTTCTGAAGCTAAATTTGTAGCCGTCTTGTGTGAAGGGAATTTAATTTATATTATATTATATTATATATATATTTTTTTTCATTTTTTATTTTTTTTCTCATTTTGTGTGGTTTAAATCCTGCTGATCTAATTTGCCAGTCCAAAGAAAACTGATAAGTGTTGATTCCAAAGGGAAATGTATAACCTATACGCCTCAAATGATTTGTTTCAGACTAATGATTTTTTTTTTTTTTTTCAGGGTAACTTTAATTGATCTTCTGGGTCAAAATCAATGTATTAAAAATACAACCTGTAAAAACTGAAAATGGTTCTTCATTATTTCTGCTTGATTTTTTTTTTTTCTTTTTTCTGTGTTTATGTATTTGTTCCACTTTTGGACATTAAAACCGTCCCCCTACATGTCATGTGATTGTGTCTGTCTTAAAAATTGCAATACTTTCTATAAGACTCAAAAGATGATATAATTATTAATTAGTAACTAAATTTTACATAAAATTGGTTTGAGCTTTATGTAGCTACTATAAATAATAAATAATAATAATATAGTAATACCTTTGACCAGGGGTGGGCAGTCTCGGTCCTGGAGGGTCGGTGTCCTGCCGAGTTTAGCTCCAACTGGCCTCAACACACTTACCTGTAAGTTTTAAGTCTACCTAGCAAGATCTTGATTAGTTGGTTCAGGTGTGTTTAATTGAGTTGGAGATAAACTCTGCAAGACACCCCGACCCTCTAGGCCCGAGATTGGACACCCCTGCCTTTGACAATAAAGACTAGAAATTGTAAAAAATGTATTAAGTAACTGATATAATAATTATTATATAATTAATGATATTAATATACTTAACTAATAATAAGTTAACGGTAAAGTCTTAATTTTTTACTGCATTTCTAATAGTCGTACATGTAATTATTATAAAGAAAAAAAAATTTCCGGGACAGACAGTCATACATACTGTAATATGTCAGTATGTAAAAAAAACCCGCCCATGCAAAAGTTACAACAGAATCAATTATAAATTAAGTAATCTAATAAACTAGAATAAAAAAGAAAAATCTTGCAAATATATTTGAAAATAGGACGAAATATA
Organism: Bagarius yarrelli; assembly: GCA_005784505.1. Taxonomy (NCBI): domain Eukaryota; kingdom Metazoa; phylum Chordata; class Actinopteri; order Siluriformes; family Sisoridae; genus Bagarius; species Bagarius yarrelli. Next base: position 1,253,670 of record VCAZ01000117.1, on the reverse strand, counting down.
AATAACGTGTCCTTTGTTACACTATATAGTGTCCTTTATTACACATTATATACACAGTAGAGCCAAAAATGTGTGGACACACTACCAGAACCTCCATATAACATAGTTTCATCACCAGGAAGTCACACAATTCTAACATCTATATAATATATGAACTTTAACATTAATTATGTGTTACAAGTAAAATAAAACACTTTTCAACACAACTGAAACACACTTTTCCCGGGCACTCATTTCTTACACAAATGTTACTTATTGCAGCTTTAAAAAAAAAAGGCGAACAGGTGTTAGTGACCGCCCCCTTCCCGAGAGCTCTATCACCATTGGCCAGCGCCATCAGAAGCTTTAATATGATTGGGCAGTCATTGTGCCAGAATTCTTCGTTTCTTCACATTATCTTTTTCACTTTTTTGGTAAGAGTTTTTTGGTATATATATATATATATATATATATATATATATATATATATATATATATAATATCACCTATATATAATAAGCTTGATAACATCACTGTGACCACTAGATGTCGCTGTTGCACATGTAAATCATCAGTTCATCAATTTCATCAGTCGTATCTATCGTCACAGGTCTACCTTATAGCTATAAATATCGACTGCAGTTGTTATAACCAGCACGGCAACTGAACAAATCGCTCACACTTACCCCTATGGGCAATTCATAATCACCAATCAATCTAACATACATGTTTTTGGACTGTGGGAGGAAACTGGAGAACCAGGAGTAAACCCACGCAAGCTCGGGGACAACATGCAAACTCCACACAGAAAGATCCCCACCTGGGATTCGAACCTGGGACTAGGCAACAGTGCTAACCACTAAGCCAGCGTTCTGCCCTCGCAACACTTTTAACATACTTTTAAACACTTTTACTACCCATAATCAAAACAAATGCTAACAGCCAAGGACGTTAGTACCTTTTCAAACAATATGCCATTTCGGACACAGCAAAAAACAGTTGTTTGTGAATAAGATTTCTAATTGTTTAAGAATTGCACCTGTTAAAGGATGGAGTGAACAGCAAGTGAGCGGTCAGTCTCTAAAACTGATGTGTTGAAAGCATAAAAATGGGCAAGCGTAAGAATGTAATAGATTTTAACAAGCTCGAAAGCAGCCGGTGTGTATAATGGTTTTCGGTTACTACAGTTTATAGTAGAAAAGTATGCAAAATCAGATGCAGTCACTACAAACACATGCATAAAAAATCCTTTTTAATACTAAAAAAAAGACAAAATTTATCGGACAAAAAAAGCATCTTCCCAGAATAAGCAAATGTTTCCTAGCCACACACACACACACACACACACACACACACACGCATACACACTGCCCCAAACATTAGGTCCAAGTAGGCATTGTATTCTCTTTTAATGCACATATTTAAAATCTAATGGATTCTGGGTAACCTGCATTAAGTGATGCCTGGAGCACATTTGTCAATGGAGTGTGTTTACTTCTCTACAACAGTTCCTGGAAAATTTACAGACGGAAGTTAGCAGTAGATTTTGTTTTATTGGGGTTGGAGAGGAAATGCACAATGGATGAATCAGTGCTGTGATAAAGTACAGATCGGAATTCAGCGTAGTCGACTGAGCTTAAGGGAGTTTGTCATTAAGGATTTTTTCCGAATAGAACAGCATGTGTTTTTCATCATCAGTTTACCTCTCAGCGGTACGAGCACTTCTGATTTACTGACGCTTAAAGGAAAAATCCGCCACTAAAAGTCTGACCGAGATTCGAATATATACATAACAAACACAGTTTAAAGCTTTAATGTTCATTAAATGCTTTCAATTTGTAGCTCTTCTTAGTCCACATGTTCTACCCCATTTGGTCTTATTCAGTTCCCACCAGGTTCCACTTCCCAACCAGCTACCAAATGTTTGGAAAACGCTGTTAATGTTATGTCTCGGGGGCAACAGAACACACTTTGAAGTCCATTCTGCCTGCTTCCACATCAGCACACAGAGTTTCTGGAGTTTTTGTGAGTATATAATAGCGGAGAGGGTAATGCTTCCAGTCACACCATGAGAACATGTTCTAGAGAACATGGCTAGGATTCAAGGTGGTAATCTTGTAATCTTCAAACAAAAAAACTTTATGCTTGGCCAGCACTGTGTTGAACTGGGTTATGGCGCCGGCACCAACATGTGCAAACCATAGTTTGTTTCCTGCTTGGGTTCCTTCTGGTACCTCCTTCCTCACTGTTGCTCCTATTTTATGCCCAAAAAATATCCTAAAAAATTTCATGCTTGAATCTTAGTAGTTTGCTATACATCAGAGTATGTGAGCGGAGTGGAGTGGCCGGAAAATGTGTCTCCCATTAACTCTTCTTACAGAAAATCACATAAACATTCAGAAGTAAGTAATAATTCTTGATTTACATAAACATTTCTGCACAGTCATTTCAGAGTCGGAGTCAAAACGCTGGGTTAGCCATGATACAGCAACCCTGGAGCAGGAAGGTTAAAGAGCCTTGATCAAAAGTCCAACAGTGGCAGCAAGGAAGTTCTGGGGTTTAATCATTAAGCTGCCAATTAATAACCTGAAGCCTTAATCGTAAGAGCTACCACCGCTCATGTCAAAAGAAATAAAAGATCTGATTTTAATTAAAAAACTTTAATTGTCTCCAGGGGACAATTTAAAGATAGACAGAGAAAGAGAGAAAGAGAAAGAGAGAATTTACGAATTGAATTTACGTGCTGGTTAGCGTGCGGTCGCACCTTCTTATTACGATGGAACGCTATGTCGAATGGTGCCTTCTGTTACTGGTGACTTTAACAAATAGACAGGCTACTATAATAACCAATTTTCATTTAAACCCCAGGGGCAGCATGGTGGCTTAGTAGTTAGCACGGTTGCCTCACAGCAAGAAGCTCCCGGGTTCGATTCCCAGGCCAGGGTCTTTCTGTGTGGAGCTTGCATGTTCTCCCTGTGCTTGGGTAGGTTTATTTCAGGTTCTCTGGTTTCCTTCCACATTCGAAAAACATGTATGTTAGGCTGATTGGTGATTCTAAATTGTGTGTGGCCCTGTGATGGACTGGTGACCTGTCCAGAGTGTCCCCTTTCAGACGGCTGGAATAGACTCCAGCAGATCCCCATGACCCTAAATTAGGGAATAAACGGGTATAGAAAATGAATGAATGAATGAATGAATTTAAAAGCCAAGGTTTATTAAAAACAAGTATAATATAAGCCGAACGTATATATAAAATGATATTTTTTTAATATGTTAAGGAAGATCCGTATCCCGTCCCTGGGATGTAATTTGGGGACCCTTGCTCAAAATTTGAGAAAAATCACACAGCAATCCTCAAAAACAAATAAATTAATTTCCTCTAAAATGTAGGCTTTCAATCAGTTCCTGGAGGAGCCCTTTTCCAGGAAGAAGAAAGGAGAGCGAGCATTAAGGCATGAAGGACAGACTGATAACGAATGAAACATTGCAATCAAATTTTCATCTCGTCAAACGCTCCAATGTGTATTTTTGTCGACTGAGCGGGAAGCGTGAGCTTAACCTTTAACATGGAGATCAAAATAAGAGTGCAGTAAGAAGCACATTCTTTGTGTCTATAAAAGCTTAATGTGGTCAGAACTGGCTACATCATACCAATTCTCTGAACAACAGACCTAAAAATAACACATAGCTGCGTTTGTACACACACGTCTGTCAAAGCTCCTTTAAAGATGGGTCAATAATTGTATCATCAACGTCATCAGAGTCCTTCAGCGTCATCGAGCATCATAACCTCCGCAGCACTGGGTACTGTATCCGGATGTGCACTTCCACACCTTGTGTTCCCTTTATTCTTTTCTGTACATTTCTTTATTCAGGTTCTCTTTTTAAGGTGTGAAATTGGATTTTTTTTTTATGTCTGTACTTTCTCTGGATCTCTTTCTTTCTAGACACACAGTTATCCTGGTATCTTATATATATATATATATATATATATATATATATATATATATATTATATATATATATATATATTATATATAGATACTAAGAAGTCCAAGAGGGGGCTGCAGTTAAAAAAAAAAGGGGGACATAGGAATAAATAAAATGTGTTAAATAAGTCAGTGGTGGCCAGTCAGGGTCAGTAAGGTCTTCTCTGGTGGCCTAAACACTAGCAGAAGCACTGACCTATATCAGCAACCTAAATTCTAATATTTGTTTAATTAAACTGTATTAATTTATTCCCAACAGCTTCATTTCATAGCGTTTCTCTTGCTGCACTGCTTCCAGTACGTGTATGTGGATCTTAGATGTGGATTCATGATGTGGCACACAATAACATCAGCATTTTTCCGTGGTTCCCTTGTTGGTTAATCAGAGCAAAACTGTTACAGCCAAGTTCAACTAGAAGAGCATGTCTTTAGTGATCAGCACTCAGTTGAATTGGATTTTTTTATGCCCACAATGGCTGACGGAGGAGAAGAAATTGACTTTGTCTCGGACATACTGAAAAATAGTTTTTTAAGGCGGATTTTTCAAAAAAGGTTAGTCATTACAACTAGTTTGTCTCAGTCCGGAAATGGTTTGTTCACCACTTCGAACCCACTGCTGACAAGCGATAACGCTGGCTGACAGCCTTTGAATGTTTATTTATTTTATTTATGATTTTGTGATGTTATTTAAGTTTCTTAACTGGGTTTTTGCTTTAATAAAAATAGTTTTAATCCTCAATACACAAAATCTGTCTCTCTCTTTTTTATAGTACTGATGGTTTCTATAATTGCGACGTGATAGTGGTGGTATTAAGAGGCGTATCAGTCAGGTAAGTTCCCGCTGAAGGCCCAGGTAACAAAAGCACTGCCCGCCACTATTATTTAAAAATAAAATGTCATAATACAATAGATATTAATATATAATATATATAATGTATAATATTATTACTTTTATTATTATTATTATGTTAATGATATTATATTCTATTTAAATGTTCAGTAAAATTCGACGGAAATAATTTAGCCTACACCTGACAGCTGACACCCGACACCTGACACCAAATCCGTCACCAGTCCAGATGGCGCAAAAACTTATTTCTGATGTTTTTGGGAATTCAGAGTAAAATAACAGAAGATTGAATGTTGAGCTGGAAAATCAATCAAAGCAAACCTGGAGACTAGTGGCCAGCCAACCAGCAGCTCATATATATATTTATACATTTTAAATATAATTAAATATCTCGCTTTCTTTCTCTCTCACACACACATACATACATATACACTATATATATAGCGAGAAAAACACAGATATCTAATAATATCTGACATTTTACCCTAAAACTGACCAATACATAACCGGTCTACCAGCAATAAATTCCTAAGAACTAAAAAGAAGTGTTAATTTTAGTCATAATCTATTTTAATCTACAGCTACATAATCCAGCTATTCAGATTCTTTGGCTTGTAGTGTAATGGTGTACAAAAATAGTCCTGTTAAATGATGTTGTGTAATTGGTATTTGGATGAAACCTCTTAAGTTTAATGAGGCTACAAACAACTCAAGGATAAATCTAATAGCTTTTATCATCGCTGACGTGTGGCATATCATCTGTATGTAACATAATAAATATAAATAGGCTTGTTTGTCTTCTGCTGTGCTCCCAGATGTGACTTTGGACAAAACCGAGCAGAGACCGGAGATGAAAATAGCTTCCGCTCTTCTACAGATCAGGATGATATTACTATATGAACTGGGCATGAAGCGGGAGATAATGCAGTGTTTCTGAGTCTCCAGGCAACAGGAACACGTTGTCTTTCCTTCATTCTATTCTGTTCATTACTTTATTCAGGCTGTTTATAGAAAGTGTGGAACTGTTTTTTTTTAAGTCTTTGTCTCTGTCTCTCTCTCGGTCTCTCTCTCTCACACACACACACACACACATTCTCCCTCTCTATTTCTCTATCTTTGTCCTCCTCCTCTTTCACTCTCTCTATTTCTGCTGCATCACCCTGCATTCCGCTGCACCTGGACCCTCCCTGTCTCCCTTCCTCTCTCTCTCTCTCTCTCTCTCTCTCTCTCTCTCTCTCTCTCTCTCTCTCTCTCTCTCTCTCTCTTTTTCTTTCTGTTCTATAAATATCTTGCCCTAGTTTGCCGCAGCTGCAGTGAAGCCAGGGGCTGATAGAATGCAAGGTGAGATAGTGAACACACACACACACACACACACAAGCACCCAAGACAAATGTATTCCTTCACACTACATGCAATAAATTCCAGCCTCACACACATTCTACAAACCACTCAAATGTTTCCAATAAATTATTTCCAGTTTTCCAGCTTCACCCTGTCAGACACAAGAAAGATAGACCAATACACAGAACAGCTCATACACACCAAGTGAGTTTTACACACACACACACACACACACACACACACGCGCACAAGCACACAGCACAATGTCTCGCTCGCTCACACACACACAGCGGCATCGCTGTATATCGTGTGTGATTCATAATGTGTTCTATTAATATCCTCCTTATTATAGTCAAATATGATTATTCAGAAAAGAATGCAGCCCAGCGATAGGGAAGGGACGTGGGTTTGTGTGTGTAAATGCGCTCAAACAAAAAACCTTAAAGCTTTAATAGTTCTACTGCCCTGCTTTGCTTCCTGCAGACAAAACAAACGAAAGTTCTATTCGCTTTGCTGACAGAATAATGCGCTTTCTTTCTCCTCAGATGGTTCTGTAAAACTCAATAGAACACATATTTCAACTATAGCTAGTAGTCCTATATTTCTGGCTTTTGTCAGAGGGTTTAATCTTTAAACCTTACACGGTTCTAGCACAGATGTTCTTCATGAATAAAGTCACTGAGCAGAAATCTGAACCCTCAACTTCTTAATTGTATAAATGAGATAAATTTTACATTAACATTTACAGCATTTGGCAGACGTCATTATTCAGAGCGACTTACATTGATCTCTTTTATACAACTGAGCGACTGGGGGTTAAGGTCCATGCCCAGGGGCCCAGCAGTGCCAACTTGGTGGTGCTGGGAATCGAACCCCAATTAGAAGTTCAGTTCAACACCTTAACCACTGCTATAATTTAATGCTGTAAATGTTGACTATTGAGTGTGTTTCAATAGTAGAAGTAGAGGGAAGTGGTAGCTTAGTGGTTAAGGTGTTGGACTGCTAATTGGAAGATCTGGGTTTGATTCCCAGCACCACCAAGTTACCTCTAAGCAAGGCCCTTAACCCTCAAGTGCTGTAAATGTAGGACAATTATTTTCCTGAAATTAAACTGCAGTTAAAATACACACAGTTATTAAAATACTGGTTTAAAAATTGGTTCTTTTCCCTATACTTATAAATGAGATCACAGTTTCTGGCAAACAAATACATTTAATATCAATTTAACTTTTGCGCTCACATGTACATTATATGGCCAAAGGTTTTTAGCACAGAAGTGGTAGTACAGTGTTTAAGGTGTTGGACTGCTAATTGAAAGATCAGAATTTGATTACCAGCACCACCAAGTTGCCGCTGCTGGACCCCTGAGCAAGGCCTCTATTTAACCCTCTATTTCTTAGTCGTATGGATGTTGCTTTGGATAAGGGCGTCTGCCAAATGCTGTGAATGTAAATGTTTAAAATGCCTTTTTATGTTGTAGCATTGCATTTTTTCTTTTTTGGACATAATTTGCCCCAGCCAGCTTTCCAGCATGGCAATACCCCTGTGCACAAAACCCCTGAGCTCCATGCAAACATTTAATTCAATTCAATTCAGTTGTATTTGTTTGACACTTTTAACAAAGGACATTGTCTCAAAGCAGCTTTACACAGAATGCAGTAACAGTGAAAAGTGTAAGTTTGTCCCTGATGAGCAAGTTGGAGGCGACTGTGACAAGGAAAAACTCCCTGAGATGAAGTAAGAAGAAACCTTGAGAGGAACCAGACTCAATAGGGTTATAACATACTGTAATGATCAAATGTAATATAAATTGTAGCCTTGGAACAGTAAAGCAGAGTGAGTCCCAGTCGATCCTCGAAGGTCCTTGAAATTGAGAAAAGGGGCAGGAACCTGGTCACTGGTCCCTCAGGATCCTTGCAAGGCTGACTTCTTTTCCCTGAGTATAAAAAGGAAAAGGTGGAGAGAAATTAGCATAGCTGCTGTTCATAGTATAAGTAGGCACTAGCTGATAATGTGCCTTTAATCAGATATACTGCAGCATAATATTATGGGATATGTTATGTCTTTAATCTATTTTTAAATTGGAGGACTGAACATTGTCAGGTAGGCCATTCCATAGTTTAGGTGCTAAATATAAAACGGTCTACCTCCTTCTGTGGACTTTGCTATTCTGAGAACTACCAGAAGTCCGGAGGATTGAGATCTTATGACTCAGAGCTCTGATCTTAACACCCTTAGGATGAACTGAAACACTGACTGCATGAACTTACTAATACTATTGTGGCTTAATGAAAAATTTCCGCAGTTACACTCCACTATCTATTGCAAAACCTTTCCAGAAGTGTGTATGTGATTATAGGAGTGAGAGTGAGACTAAATGTGAAATAGTGAGTGGTCCAAATACTTTTGTGGGGAAGTGGTAGCTCAGTGGTTAAGGTGTTGGACTGCTAATTGGAAGATCGGGGTTTGTTTGCCATATGCTGTAAATGTCCATATAGTGTAGTTTAGTGGCTCTATACCCAAACTCCTGGTCAAATCAGATAGAAATCTGATCAAACCCCTGATTAAAACACATACAAATTTTGCATTGCATAAATATATTAAATTGTTATATAATAATAATTATTTAGATCAATATTAAGCAGATAAAATCAATTTTTTGTCCCCCAAATCTGCATCATAAACCACAAACATCACATAACCTCCTTATGCAACAAAACTTGATTTGATCAATGTCTACATCATAAGTTCTCTTTCTTTCCAGCTGTAGATCTACCTGAAGCTAACAGAGGGATTGTTTGTATAGTCCTGTATAAATAACCATTAAATAAACATCAGTTAATCTGTTACACAAAGTAAACTGAGTTTTTCTTCACCTTTGGCTTCCTCATTAGCAATAAATCTAATTCTATACCCGAATTTCTGTGAAGCAGCAACTGTGGCAACGTCCAATGGTTTGTGAGCGATGTCTGATGTTTACTCTTTATGTTTTCCTCAGGACAAATTTGATATGTGTTTTTGTGTTTTTTTGTTCTATTTTATGTCGGGGTTTTTTTTTATTATCACCATAATGTAACTTAAAATTGGCTGGTAATTTCCTATTTCATGCTTCGTACTTTATGCTAAACTGTTAAATCAGGAGGACAAACAAATGTTTGAACAAATGTTGCATGGTTGACAGAAAGACAATACAAGGGTTAACTGTATGCAAATATGGAACTACTTTACAAGTAAAGACTTTAATTTAGGGGTGGGTTTAACTTGCCCCTGAGGTACCAGTGCCCAGTTTCCTGCCCCTTTGAGGAGTTTCAAGGCTGGACTGGAACTCATTTTGCTCCACTGACCCTGGGCTCCAGTTTACATTTTATTTGATCACCATTACTATAAACTGTAATTAACAAACATTTGGTGTCGGCGGGCACTGCGGTGTAGTGAATTAAGGCTCCGGTACCCACATGTTGTGCTCCGGCGACCTGGGTTCGTTTTCGACTCTGGTCATTTCCAGTCCCACCTCTCTATTTCCCCCATTTTATCCCTCTGTCTTATTAATAAAGCAATAGGAAACCCAACCTTAAGATATATCCCAAAGATATTTCTGGTATTATACAATGCATATACATATGGGTGACTTTAACATCTTCCAAATGTTTCAGTTTATCAGCAAAGAAAACTGATTTGTTGTCAAAAGTGGAACGCTAATTATGCTACTGACTGATAAACTTTTATCTAGAGAAGCTATTAAAAGGAACCCCTATTATAGACTTCACTGTTTAGCGACTGGTGTCCCGCACGAAGAATATCGATCGATGGGGGGGGTCACAATTCTGAATTGATTCACAAATGTCAAAAATCTATTTTTTTTTTCTAAATGTTGATTGATAACATGATGTTGACGGAACGCAAAAGTGTGTAAGTGTAGCACCCAGGCAGTCTGTGTATGATGGCAGGAGAGAAATGGAAATGGGTTAGGGTTAGTCCAAAATCGCACAAAAAAAAGGAAGAGACAACTAGCCAGATGTGGCGGAAAGCGGCGACGCTGTGTTTTACTTAATCATTTAATCACTTAATACATTAAATACTTAAAATAATCATTGTTCATTGTAGGTAGATTGCAATCGTTGATTATTATCCAAGTTAGACATTATTACTTTAAACTTTAAAATTAGCACTGCTGTGATGTCGTATAGCGGATGTAGTAAATCCAACTACTTGTAGTAAAGTACACACTTGGACGTAGTAACTGATAGCGCATCCAATATGGCTGCTGTTGCTGAACTGATTAAAATGAAAGCTGCTACAGGCAAATGTTATTTATTTATCTTCTATACCCGCTTATTCCCTAATTCGGGGTTACAGGGATCTGCCAAGTGCCAGTCTATCCCAGCCATTTCTTAAAGGGCGAGAGGCAGGAGGGGTACACCATGGACAGGTCACCAGTCCATCACAGGGCCACACACACACTCACACTCATTCTTATAGGCAATTTAGAATCACCAATCAATCTAACATACATGGTTTTGGACTTGAGGAAACCTGAGAACCCGGAGTAAACCCACACAAGCACGGGGAGAACAAACTCCACACAGAAAGACCCCTGCCTGGGAATCGAACCCAGGACCTTCTTACTGTGAGGCAACAGTGCTAACTGTTAATTCGAGTAACTTTGTTGTTGACTTGCCAAATCACTTTCATTTGTTTTTTTAATGAAAGATTTTCATTAAATAAAAGTTCATTATGGGTCAAGGAAAAAATCTGTATTAAAACCCTAGATGCATTAAGAACCGCTTTAGAATCGAATCGCAGCTCTCTGAATCGGAATCGAATCGAATCGTAAAGGTGCTTAACGATTCCCACCCCTAACTATAACACACGCACGCCCTCTGCCGGCGAATGGCTTTGACAGTAACAGTAAAAAAAAAAAATTAAAGTCTGTTATACACGTGTTATAAAACGTGTATAAAAAAAATAATTGTGCAACACAACACTAGATGGAAAAATAAACATCCTTAGTGATCGCTAACACTAGGATGTATGCAGAAGTAGTTGACGTCAGTGCCGGGGGGCGCGCTGATTGGTGCGTTTGGAACGGTTTAGCTCCGCCCCTTGCGTTCAAGGCAGCGAGGGTCAGATAGACAGGAGTTGAGTCAGCGAGTGATCAGCGCATCATCAGGTGAACCGAGTCTCAGTGCACAGCCGAGTCGAACTCTGTAAGGAGCGAAAGAGGAATAACAGCAGATCTGCTAAACAAACAAACACACAAACAAACAAACACATTATTCCATTGTTAAGTGTTTGTGGAGGGAATGCCATCAATCGATATGAAACTGGAACTGGTGACGCTCATCGCGTGCGACGTGGATGCTGAAGTGTTCACATCTGATAAAATGCAGGTAGGATTTATCCGTTCATAAAGACATAAAGAATATTCTCTCTCTCTCTCTCTCTCTCTCTCTCTCTCTCTCTCTCTCTCTCAGCTTCATATCTGCATGCTCGCCAAGTGTTTACTGCTCTCCCAGGGTCACAGTTCTAATGTTACCTCTCTCTCTCTCTCTCTCTTTCTTTCTATAGAGAAAGGTCTCTATCTCTCTTTCTTTCTCTCTCTCACGCTCCTTCGTTTCTTTTTCTCTCTCACTCTCTCCTCTGTCTCTCTCTCTCTCTTTATCCCTCTCCCTTTCCCTCTCTCTATCTTTCTTTTTTCTCTCTCTCTGTACCTCTTTTTATCTCTCTCTCACTCTTTCCTCTGTCTTTTTCTCACTCTCTTCTCTGTCTCTCTCTTCTCTGTCTCTCTCTCTCTCTCTCTCTCTCTCTCTATTTATCTATTTTTCTCTCCCTCTTTCTTACTCTATTTATTTTTCTCTGATTTCTCTGTCCTCTCTCTCTCTCTCTCTCTCTCTCTCTCTCTCTCTCTCTCTCTCTCTCTCTCTCTCTCTCTCTCTCTCTCTCCAGTAGGAGATGTTAAAGTCTTTTCATTACACCGTTGTTTTAGTTTTAGTATCTATGCGGCGAGAGACGGTTGCTATGGTCGCCCTGACGTAGCCACGCCCCCTGACAACAATGCTGAAAGATCTTTAAAAAAATAATAACTTTTTTTTTTAATAAGTCTTTTAACACAATACGAAACTATCTGAAAACTATTAGCGGAGTTTTGCTGTCACAATGCAGACAAAAAATTGTAAAACATATGATAGGCACTGTGTATAGAAATAAACTGGTGCCTAAAAACGAGTTAGACTAATAAAAATACCCCCCTGATTGTAGGGAACATGATGTGGTTTGGGACGCGGATGCGGTCTGCTTTTTTTTTGTGAATGAAGCCGCAGCTCCGCATTAACATTCCGCTGCGCGCGTCGGTGACGTCATTGGTGCGCTAGAACGAGTGACGCGTAGGTAAAGCGCAGTGAAGACATTCATAGAGCTAATAAAACAAAAAAAACCTGCTGGTGACCGGATAAACCATTAAATACGATAAATTAGCGAATCTACATATGTGTGTATACATCACTAACTAACCTACCCTCACACTGCAGGTGTGGGGTACATCCATTCCCCAGTCCAACACATTAACCCCTAACCCACCACTTACCCCAATCACTCTAGACGGACTGATATTCGGTTTTTTGCTTTATTGTAAGACGCAGAATGTTAAGTAGTTTTTGTGCTGTGTGTGTGTTGGTTGGTGTGTGTGTGTGTGACTATGATAAAAATGATGTAATTCAGAACATAATGTTCTATACAAAGAAGTGGTAGAAATAATAGTTTAGAAGGTTAAAGAGCCTAAAAAATCAGAAGACCACAGGTTCAATTCCCAGCATCACTCAGCTGCTACGGTTGGGCCCCTGAGCAAGGCCCTTAACTCTTAACTTGCTCAGCTGGAATTAAAAAAGGAGCGATAAATGTAAGTAGCTGTGGATAAAAGCGTTTGCCAAGTGCCAGAAAAGTTAGAAAAGCAGGTAAAAAAAGTATTTATAGGTGCTAGTGATTAAAACCCAGTCTAGATTCAACTCAAGCTCTATTGTGCAGTCTAGCAATGTGTTTTAAGGAAATAATTACTAACCACGGTTGCCAGGTTTCAGCAAAACTACTATGGAAAAACTACACAAAAGACTGGAAACCCAACACAGTTTAGTCAAAAAAATGTATATTTCCGATGAAGGTCCATTACCCACACAGTCATTCCACAGCCTCTTATCGCAGTGGATCTACACATTGTAGACCAACTACTGGCTGTGACCTTCTTGCAGAATTTGATTCGATTAAATGATGATGAAGATTTGATGTAAGAACTTGGTGGCCAGTCGGTGTTACCAGTTTTAAGTCGCAACACGGGTTATGTCACTTTTGCCCATCGCTTCTAATACCCACCCCCCGACTGTCATATTAGCTTTGATTAAATATTTAATTTAGGTAACAAATTATTTTGTTTAGAAAAGAACTGAATATAAAAACTGAACGCATCTGCATAATGCAACATCCCGAGCGAATCACATCACAAATCAGCGGCGGAAGGCAAATTTTATTCATCACTAAAGATATTCATTATGTTCATAAAAATTGTGCGTTTAATATTGGTCAATTTGACCTTTTACCCTATGTTGTTGTTGCCCATTCAAGCAATTTACCCCCCCGATTTGCCAGTTTCTGCTAATTTGAAAGTGAAAGTAAAATTCGCCTGGGCATTTATAGGCGAATGAAAAGTGAAGGAAAGTAAAGGGGGAAAACTCCAAAAAATCCTCTAACCACCACCCCAACACACAAACACACACCCCCGCAGCACGGTGATACTGCTGTTACTGGTGTTATCATGTCGATTAATTGGTGGCTCATATATTTAAGGCGCTGAGTTGTGGATTGGAAGACCAGGGAGACCGTGGTTCAAGCCTCATTACCGCCAGTCTGCTACTGTTGGGTCCTTGAGCACGGCCCTTAACCCTTCCTGCTCCAGGGGCGCTGTATCCTAGCTGACCCTGTGCTCTGACACCAACTTTATAAGATGGGATATGCAATGAAACAAATTTCACTGTGCTGTAAAGTCAATGTCACAAATAAAGACATTTACACAACTCTAGTTATAGGCCAGACAGTATGTTCTGAACCAGCTCAATCTGGCAACCCTGTTTTTACCGGTTCTGTTTGCTGCTCATTTTGTGAGCATGGGGCAGTGTGTTTCCTGCCCCAAAGGGCTGTTAGTAATGCTCACTGCAGTTTTCATTCATGACAACTAGGTGCAATAAAACTGCAGGTAAGGTGTTGCAAACAGGACAGTGAGAGACGCAGCAACTGAATTGTGTAATATTACCAATCCAACAGAACATCTGCTCACATCTGTCAGACAGCCACTTTATTTTATTGCTCAGTCCCTGAGCCGAAACTGTTTATTTTGGCTGAATGACTAATCATGAATCTTAAAATCTTACGGTTTGCTTAGATATGTCGATTTTAAGCGAGTTTTATTATTCGGTTCATTTTAGCACGATTAAAACAATGTTTAAAGAATTACCATTCACTAGAATACACTCTTATACAAGGCAGTGTTCGTCATTCCGTTCTGACTGCACCGCAGAAGCTGGAGCACTGCAGTATCGGACACAGTGTGTGTCTTTAGCAACACACACCCAGGATGAAGGTAGCATGCTGACTCTACACAGTGAAACTACCAGAAACTGTTTGTTTGTGTCCAGCTCAATTTCGCCTATAGCTAACCTTTCCATCTGGAGATGAGTCATTGTTTGTATGTGGCTGATCATGAGTGACTACACCTCCCATCATAATTTGCGGCTCCGGCGTGCTTATTCTTAAACTCACACACACACACACACACACCATCTTTCCTGAGCGCTTCTAAAAACTGTGCCGTTGCTATGTCGATGGTCATTATTTTTTGTTTTTGCTTGTTTTGGCCACTGGTCAAGGACTGGTCAAGACCTACAGAGAAACAGAGGGAAGAAAGGTGCTCCGTGTGCTCTATGTGTAATTCATTTCCAGCCATAGATCTAGAATTATAGGATAGAATTGAAATAAAAAATAATAATAATCACGATTTCATCTCCTGTTGAAGAAGATAAACAAGCGGCACATAAAAAACAAGACCTGCTCCTTTTATCATGTCCGTTTACTCATCAGAACAAGTTGTATTGCATATTTAACCCCTTACTTCGATTTCACATTATGTCCATGTTTTCAATGCACCATAAAAGCATCAGAGACTGAGATGTTTGGTTATAAATAGTGCAGACTAGAGCTAAAGGCCAGTTAAAACAGGCAATCACAGACCGTGTGATATTATTTTTCCAATTTTCAACTGTCCATTTTAGGGGGATTTTGTGGAAAACTGTAGCTTCAGCTTCCTGTTCTTAAATGGCAAGAGTGGAACCAGATGTGCTGTTCTGCTACAGTGGCACATCATCTTAAGGTTCACAGTTGCAAGTATTCTGAGATGCTTTTTTGCTCAGCACAGGTGTAAAGAGTGGTTATGTAAGTCTATTTAATTGTCCTTTGACCTTTTTTTGCATAAAAATGTCAGAACGGCAGCAGTTTTTGAGAAATTTAATACCGGCACCAACACCAGACAGCCATATTTTTGGCCCTATTCTGATTGACATGGGATTTAAAGTATTTTACTATAAATATTAAAACAACAGAAAAAATTCTATTGGTAACTTCAGGTTTCTCAAAAAAAGCCTTATTCAAGTAGAGTTACAGAGAAAAACATCTCTTTTTTACAAGGTTTTGTTAAATAGATTCAGAAATAAAGCAATCTTTATCTATACATTTTGCACAGTATCGTTGCTTTACTCCTGAGATTGACCGATAATCGGATTCACCAATATTCTTACTAATATTGAGGCAATTTTTTCCATTATTGGTTATCAGTTTTGTAAAATCAGATCCACCGATATTTGAAATCAGATATACAGCCATCCTGTGGCAGGCCACCAGAACCGCATGGCATTTCAGTAGAGACGAGTCAACAACAGCTCAAGTTCATTTGCTTTAATTAATGTGCTAAATTTAACATATCAATAATGCTCTTTAGTATAAAAATTATACTAAAGAGCAAAGCTATTTTTTGTGTCAGATGGTTGGTGGAAATATATTTTTTTAATTCTATGTTCTTATTTACTACCTGGTTTACCCATTATTACAAAGCTTTTTTAACACTAACATCTGTAAATACTAACACCATTTTACTGACATTTCTGTACAAAAACATGCTATTTTCCCTGTACTCCATGACGCTCGGGTGGTGTTATTCTGTGCATCGTAGGTGTGTGTGTTTTAGTCAGGGAGGATTTGTAACATGAGAAGGGGGAAAGGTTAATGAAGTGAAGGACATTCTGTAATGTCCAGCTGATTGTTTGGTAGCCTGTGAATGTTGTATGGTTAATTTCCCTTGTCAGTTTGTCAGGGTCAAACCGACGATAATTTTATAGATCACATCTTTCTGGCCGGGTGGATAATTTTATTATGAAACAATCAGCTGGTGTTGTGAGAATCTATAGTTATAGTGTGGACACATCCATGCAAGCAGACGTGTGTATATCATTTATACGTCAGTCTAACTTGTTTACAAGGGTCTGTTAAGTGTTTATTTTGCTGTTTTTTCTCAGCCGGTGTGAAAGGTTATTCTTGCTATTATAAACAAGGCTGGCATAGTTAAACTTTTATAAAAATCCCATCTTAGGGAGTTTTTCCTGCCACCGTCACCCTTGACTTGCTGATCAGGGACAATCAGGGAGAAATATTTATCTTTGATTGTGTAAATCTGCTTTGAGACAATGACCATTGTAAATTTATACAAAGTTAAAAATATATACAAATAAAATTGAATTGAATTAAAATTGAATTCATACGTTAATGCAAAAACAAACCCTTCCCCAGTTTTAACCTTAACCTACGAAACCTTCTTATGCATATAACATACAAATAGTTTCGGCAGCTTGGTGGTCCCGGGAATTGAACTCCCAATCAGCAGTCCGGCATTTTAACCAATGAGTTACCGCATAAACATTCACAGCGTTTGGCATCTAATTAATACAAGTGGCCACCATTGATAAAGCAGAAGTTAAAATCCTCTGGAGAAGGTTCCATAACCAACATAACCAACCAGTTACGTCAGGTGACCTATGGTTTCCCAGGGTTCTCTATCTTGTCTGCTTGTTTAGTTTATGTAGAAAAACAGGCTACTTAATCTTCTTTCTTTTCCATTTATTCCCGCAATTTATTTTAATTTACGCTTCATTGGAATCAAGTTGTGATTATTACATTGTTCGCTGCCTCCACTCTCAAAGCCACTGGGCTACCGAGCTCTAGTGCCAGAGCCTGTTAAGCACTGCCAGATTAATTAAACATCTTGTTTGTTTGACATGTTCTTTTTTAATTAAAATACAACTCTGTTCTTAGTCCAAGCATTACAGCATCCCAGAAGACTGCATGTTCCAAATCTGTATGGGTTTTTTTCCTACAATTTTTTCTGTTAACCAAGCAAGCACTTGTGAAAATGTGCACAAATTAAAAATATGATTGCTTTGGGGATTGTTGGAATAAATTTTAATTAATGTCAATATTATATATACACATCAACAAGTCTATATATATATATAAGATATATATATAGATATAGAATATATAAAGATATATATATATATATATATATATATAGATAGATAGATATAGATATATATAGATGTGGCTACCTGGTGGCCTAGTAGTTAGTATTCGGCGCCGCGGCCTGCCTTTGATTTTTGGTCAGGAAAATGTCTTGGTGGCTCAAACGGTTAAGCTGCTAAGTTGTTGTTTAGACGACCCAGAGGACCAGGGTTCAAGCCCTACCCCCCACTGTAGGGTACTTGAGCATGGCCCTTAACCTATCTTGCTCCAGAGGGGCTGTATCATATCTGACCCTGTACTCTGACCTCAACTTTTTAAAATTGGATATGCGAAAAAACTAATTTTACACAAATCGATAATACAAAATTGATAACCAACAATGAAAAAGGCTTAAATAAACCCTATTAAAAGTGATCTTTAATTATTTTAGGTCTAGAAACAGATTTAAAAATGACATCCTGCACTTATAAAAGAGTAGATGCCAAATATAACATCTGCCGAAGTCACGGACTCCAATGTAGCATTAAAAACAGCCTTTTAATTTACTTATTCAGTTTCTAGGATCTTATAATGAGATGCAAAAAATATTTACTTTCGTTTTAGGCTTTGCAGCATTTTCAGTTTCTTCAAATTAGAATAATTGGTCTATTGAAAGTGTCTCCAGACTCTCATTTGCACTTCATTTTAGCTGGTGCTAATTATTGCCTTTGCTTTTGTGTGTACACTTACCCCCCCTTTAATAGCCGGCGTTATTTTTAGCTCCAACATGGCTGTAGTTAATCTGTTAATAGCTTCGGATTAAAGGAAACATCAATGGCTGCTTCTCTTGGAACTTCCACTTTGCAAGAGAGTTTGAAGTGCAAAAATAGCCAGAAGAAACCATTTGGTGATTTATACTCCTGTCTTACAGGAATTCATGTATTATGAATTCAGAGACACGAATAAAGAACAAACGATGGGCTGGAATTCTTCATCGTCCACACCCTCGAAGCTTCTCACTGTGGCAGCTGTACACTTGGTGTTGGAAAGAATGTTCATAGCTTTACTCTGAATTCTGTGTGTGTGGTGTAATAGTGTGTTATACAGACAATCACCCTGTGCTTCTAAAGCTAGCACCTGTTCTCCAAAGCTGGGATGTACCAACAAAGGCATCTGGTAGAATTCTCAGCTGTTACAAAGCCGCTGTATCCAGAAAGAAAGGTTCCAAATCCGCAAATCGCAACCTTTTTTTTATAGAGAATTAAAGAAATCCTTTTCCTTACTAAAATATATAATTGATTTAACCAAAAAATTATTCGGAAACAAAAGAATCAAAGGAAGAGTCAATTGTGGAATAAAATAATTATAAGCCTGCTTGGTTTTTCCACAACTGATTGTAGTTCTTCTATTAAAACTTGTATGTATCTGGAATTGTCTTTAGAAATAAATGCTGAATTCAAGTCAATTGTCAATGATGGACCGAGAAAAATGTCAAAACACAAGACTTAAAAATAATTAAAAGAAAATTAGAATAGCCATAGTGTTTTTTATAAAATTCTGGTTTTAGTTTTAATGCACTAAAATTTAATTATTAATATTAATATTTTTTAGAACCGGTTCTGATTGTTTGTGTCCATTTGTGACTTAAAACTAATAGACAAAACTGATATTTATCTATCGTTTTACTTCTGTTTTGGACACAATGGTAAAAACAGTACTGGATCGAAGAAGATTTTTTATTAACAGTACAGTCCACACTAAAAATGTTCTTTAAACCACAGGGGTCACAAGCCAGTGACTTCGGTGCTGGTCCCAAGCCTGGATAAATGGAGAGGGTTGTGTCAGAAAAGGCATCCGACGTAAAACTCTATCAAATCTAAACATGCAAATCATCTGTCAGATTTTATACCGGATCAGTCGAGGTCCGGGTTAACAATGACCGCCACCGGCGCCAGTGACCAACAGGGTGTCGGCGGAAATTGGGCTACGATTGGTCAAAGGAGGAAAGGAGGAGGACGTGTTAATAGACATGAAGTTAGTGGGTGTAAGTGAAGAGGACGTAGATAGAGACAGATGATTCGCTGTGGCGACCCCTTAAAGGGAACGGCCGAAAGGAGAAGAAGTTCTTTTTTTGTAGAAAATTATAGAGAAATGCAGTCTCTGTAACGATTACAACCCATCAACCATGCAATCTGGCTAGTAACATATCCACCACATCCCTATCGGAATGTTAATCATGGCCTTATTACAATTAGCTTCAAATTCCTGAGGTAAACTTATTACCCTAACAAGCACAACCCTGTATTAAATATTGTTCTAGAAAATGGCACCACTTTTGAAGCTGTGCCCCGTGTTGACGGACCACGAGAGAGCTATTTATTTACAGCTCTTCACTGTGCGAAAGAATGCAGTAGGTTGACCTTCGTATTTTTAGCTTGACTGTTTTTCCATTCGGAAACCAAAAGCTGGACAGGATATGTTTTTTTTTGAGGGGGATGTCGGGTGAAAAAAAATGCAAATTCCACATAGTTTTACAATAACAAACAATTCATGGTTAATACCACACTCTGAAGTTCCTGATTAACACTCACACACTCTTTAAACTTTACACACAGTGAACTAACGATACAACATTTCCTGCTCACTTTACAAAGGTCTTGTCCTTACTAGCTTTACACTGTTTTCTGCTTATGACACAACATTTTATGCTAACTTCAGTGGAAACTGTTTGAACTCCACAGGAATCAATGCTAGCTCTAGTGGAGACCGTTCAGGGCTAAAAGATTTTATGCTAATACTGGTGGTGTCCATTTTAACTTCATTTAACTTCATTTATGGAAACCCCATAAGATTTGATTCTAATGCCATGTGACTTTATGCTAACACGTTAAAATTTATTGTCAACTCAAAAACAATTTTTGCAAACTTTAGACAATTTCCAGGCTAATATTATAGGAATTTATTCAAACGTTACAAGAATTTATGCGAACTCCAGAAAAGCCATTTAGACTCCAGAAGATTGCAGGATAACTCCAGACCAGCCAGATCTCTGTCCGAAATCGCATATTTCCATGCTATATAGTCTGCAAAGTACAGTACGTGAATAGTTCCCGGATAATGTACAACTCCCATGGGAAAGCAAAGTAAAAACGTCCTTGTAGTTAAACTGCGCCCGTTTTTACATTAGGCAAATTAAACAAATTATACAACTTTTAAATTTGTGCTGCTGTGATGTCGTAGGTCAGGTGTCAAAATTAAAATGCCGGATGTAGTGCGTCTGTATTTTATTCATACCATCCACAGTCATACTACAGTGGTACCTTGAATCACGAGTGTCCCAACTAACAAGTTTTGCGAGCTGGTTACGAGCCAGCTTCAGATACCCAACTGTAGTAACATCCGCCCAGCATCCCGTGTCTCATTCGATAGCTAGTCACAAACGCGGGTTAGCAAGTGGAGTCGTCTGATCCCCAAAGTAAATGCTGTACATTATACTTAATAAAACCAGTTTATTGCATCCTATTGTATTGTTTTTATACAATATTCATTATTTATAGGTTTATTTTTCTTATTTAAAAACATGTAAAAAAAAATTTGGTGTTTTTTTTGGGGAACCCGGAACGGATTAATGCCATTTCAATTCATTTTAATGGGGAAAATTGATTTGACATACAAGTAATTTGAGTTACAAGCTCCGTCACAGAATGAATTAAACTCATACGTCAAGGCACCCCTGTATTTAGAAAATACAACCGACAGTTAATATGTATCTACCCAGACATGCACGTAGTTTACAGTCATAGTATCTGTCCTCATCTTTTAAATGCCACATGGCACACGGGTGCTGGTCTGAGTGGTGGTGAGGAGCTGAAGTCTGTAAGAGTATACCGGAGTCAGGAAGCGCACTCCGAATGCACCACCATGAATTAGTGATTGCTGTGTCCTCTCTAATTACCACTCCAGGTTACAAACACATCAGTACTCGTTCGGATATTCGGTTATATCTTGCCCTGTGTTGTCTTTTTCTTCGTCTCTCTCTTTCTTTTTCTTTTTTCTCTGATAACATCTCACAGTTTTATCACTGTTCCCTCTGCCCCGTCTCTCTGCTCCCCTTCACCTCTGATGAAGAGATTATTTAGATGAGTGAAGTGTGCTGGGGCAGCTGGTGATGACATGTCCTCCACCTCGGATGAGACGATAAGGACTTGGAACTCGATGCTCATTTGGCTTTGCTGAATAGATAATGATTAGAAACGAGTTTCAAAAGGTTTAAATATTTCACAAAGAAAAGAAAGTTTAATTTATTATTTATTAAAAACAATCCTAATTTATATCACGTATCTGTTAATAGTACGTATGTAAATGAATAATGTTTGATGTTTGGAGGGGTTTAGTACTTCTTTTATTATTATTATTACAAGTGAAATTGCTGGTATAAGATGAGATATGACATTATTTAAAAAAAATTATAATGATAGCAAATGTTTTGCTAGATAGATTAAAGAAGAAGAAAGAAACACCGCAGTACTATTTGTGGATTAAGGGCCATCCACTGGTGAAACCAGCAAATTACACAAAATGACCAATGTGTTACTGTTTGACATGTGAACCATTACCATTACAACTGCGTGAGGATGTGTTAATGTTTTGTATGCTTATGCTTTAGCATTACAACTAAAACTAAGAGGCCCAAGTATTATGACTACATCACTGTGAGCTCTATAAAGACATGGTGTGTTCTGGTTGGAGTGGAGGAACTTGAGTGTCCTGAACAGAACCCTGACTTTCCCCAACCCCATTGAACTCCCCAACCTTCATTGAGACTGAACTGGAACACCGACTGAACTCCAGACAGGGCGGCTGGCATACAGAGACAGGGCGGCCTAGTGGACATAGGCAGTTGCTTAGGGTGCAAAATGACTTGGGGGCCCCGCATGACAGTTTTTTGTTTGGGGGATTGAATAATAAGGGGGCCCAAATCTACACTCTCGCCTAGGGCGACACCAAAGCCTGAGCCGGCCCTAACCCCAGACCTCTTAATAATCCAAACATTACTGTCTGATCTCACACTGATACTAGTGTGGCTAAATGAACAACTATCTTTACGTTTGAACATTTGACAATCTTGTGAAAAACCTTTTCCAGAACGTTTAAGTTACATTAGAACAATAAATGAAAAAAACCTTTTCAAAAACAGAATACTCAAAAAAGTGACAATAAATCAATTCAAAAAAGTGCAACCACCTAACAAACACATACAGTCTGATTTATAACAGTCCAATGGATTACAGTGGTAGAGATTTACAATGAGGAGCAGATTAAGGGGCACCGCTGATCTTCTTGTTTATCGGATTGGGCCACTTTGATAAACAAAAAGATCACTGGTCAGAAGATCACTAAATTACACTAAGTATTGTATGTGAACCTATTAATAGATTTATTTATAAAAGTATTTTAAAAGCACTGTTGCAGAACCAGTATGAAAGTAGGGACTTGGGGAGAGAGGACTGGGGAGGGTTGGACCATTGTTTAGTGACATGTTTTGATGACATTTTTTTTTATCAAATGAATCATTACATCTTCTGTACCGTGGCAAGGAAAAACTCCCTGAGACAAAATAGGATGAAACCTTGAAAGGAACCAGACCCAAACAGAGAACCCATCCACTTAGGCCATCCTTACTTAGGTAAAAAAAAAACAGGTAGCAGAAATTATGCAGTCAAATTGTAGTCATTAGTCCTCAGAAAACGACTGGAGCATCTTCATGGCTGAGTGGAAGCGTCCCCAGTCACCATAGTGATGTGACGATTATCAACCAGAGCCAGGTCACAAGGGAGGGTTAGACAGGTCCGGAGTGGAGATGGGCTCCAGATCACTGGCAGCTCTGTAGTAACATATGCAGCTCGACAGAGAGAGCGAGAGAAAGAGAGGGAGAGAGAGTTGCGAAATGTTGCGAATGTTTTAAAATAATAGTAAAGTAAAATTTGAGGCCTGGTCTTCAGTCAAAATGTTTACGTACAGCATGAAAATATTGCAGGAAAAAAAATTCTGACTAGGATTTGTCTTTTGTTCAATACCTAAAGAAAGTCAAGCACAAGATGGTAGAAATTGGTGGATGTAGGGGTGTAGCATTATTACGGGATGGTGGTAGCCTAGTGGTTAAGGTGTTGGACTCTTAACCGGAAGATTGTGTGTTTGATTCCCAGTACAACCAAATTACAACTGCTGGGCCCCTGAGCAAGGCCCTTAATCCCCAATTACTTAATTGGATAAATGAAATAAATGTACATCGCTCTGAATAAGGGTATCTACCGAATTCCGTAAACGTATCAGCTGATGACTGAATCAGTATTGCAGATTTTACTAAGAATTTGAACAAAATCAATCCAGATTTTACTGCAGTTCCTGTTGGAATCATAATAACAGTCTCTTCTTATTCCATGTAATGAAGAAACAACTCGTCATGTGTGCAACTTATAAAGCCCAAAATAGAACAAACGCAGGCAGTAAAGAGGATGTGAACCAGTTTATTCCATAGCCATAATTCTCCCAAGATAGCCAGATGGTATTAAGACAGAGAGGGCAAGACATTAGAGAGAGGACAAGGTTGTCAGGAAGAAACAAGGACAGCCGGGAGTCCTTGTGTGCACACTAATCAGTATCAAAGGTTATAACAGTTTTCATAGTGTCCAATGCCAATGCCAAGTCAAGGAACTTTTTGGAAAGTGTATTGCGATTCTGAAAAGACAGTTCTGCGATTCTGAAAAGACATTCTGGATTTTTTTATATATCTAAACATTTACGTAGGAATAAATACAGACTAACAATAGAAATGTTTGCCACTGTGTGTAAATAGATATAACAAGCATGTCCAGGGAAGTGGTGGATCATGATTAAGGTGTTGGACCTCCAACCGGAAGATTGTGGGTTCAATTCCCAACTCCACCACTGCTGGGTCCCTAAGCAAGATCCTCAACCCTTAGTTGTTTAAATGAAATAAATGTAAGTTGCTCTGGGTAACGACGGCTGCCAAGTGCTTTAAATGTACAGTCCCTTCTCGGAAAATGGTACCAGCATCCAACCTGGTTTTCTAGTTAGTTGACCACAAACCTTTAAAGCACCACTGCTCATGTTAATAAAAAACCATGAATAGTTACTAAACACTCAACAGCTTTGTGTACCTGTGTGGTTTTCGTTATATAACGTATTAGCTGAAAGTATCGTTTATTTTTACGAAAAGAGGTCACAAATTTGTCTGCATGAAGCAAAAATTCCAATGTTTATTTACCGCATTTGGCAGACGTCCTTATCTTTATCCACTTACATTTATCTCTTTATACACCTGAGCAATTAGGGGTTAAGGGCCTTGCTTAGGGGCCCAGCAGTTGTAACTTGGTTGTACTGGGAATCGAACCCCGATCTTCCAATCCAAGACCTTAACCACCATGCTACCACCTCCCCCGAAAAGTTTAAATAGCGTCATTTTCTAAAAAAGCTATCGGCTTTAGGAGCGATATAAAAGATCCCAGGCGTCCATTAAACTTTAAAGACATTAAACATGTCTTTAACTGATTGTTATTTGTTACGTATTTAACCAATTTTATTAGCTTTGTTTATTTATTATTATTAGCTTTGTTTATTGTATTATCTATAGAGGCTATAAACCTCAAGTACAAACTACCTCATGAGTACAGAGTGGGGTAGTTCTAATCCTATCAGAGAATTCTTGTTAAATTAATAGTGGTGACGCAGTGATTAAGATGTTGGACTGCTAACTGGATGATTGGGGTTTGATTCCCAGTTACATCAGCAAGGCCCTTAACCCCCAATTGCTCAGTTGTATAAATGAGCTACTTGTAAGTTGCTGTGTATAAGCGTGTCTGCCAAATTCAATAGATCACTATAATAATTTTATAGCAGACCACATTATAACCTCCTAATTCAGTGTTTTGTGCAGTGTGAAATACTTTTTACACCAAGCCCACAAACCTTTGACTGAACATCTGATTTACGTGGCTCATAAAACTGAAAACACTTTTAGAATTTTAATTAGGGATGAACAATATAAAAAATTATAACCGATACCGATAACCGATAATTAAGTCCTTCTCGTGGCCGATTCCGTGTAAAAATAGGGTCATATTTTATATTATACAATCTGCAGTTTGTGCACCAAGAAAATAGAAAATCTGAGATCCACTGATGAAACTATAATAATAAACATGAGTCCTCTTTAATTTTTTTGTGTGTAAAATACTAGCAACACTTTATTGTAAATTTTAAAAATAAATCAAATCACAAAACACTCGCCAGTTGTGTTAAGAAGCAGCTGAAATATTATCAACCAGCCCAATGCATTTATTTCTGGTCTGTCTTGATCAAAAGAAGTGAAATCGGGTGGGAACCTGCACAATCTGGCAACACTGGCTGCAGTCACTTGCATTTGGAAAGCGGATGAATGTTGGATAAATCAGACTGATGGATTGAGTTACCGATAGTATCCGATCTATTCATTGTATCCGATCTATTCATTGGATTTTATTCATTTATCAGAGCAACAGAAATTATGTAATTTTCACCCATAGTGCCTAATTTATCTATCTATCTAGCTATCTATCACTCATATTGCCTGATAATTTATCTATCCGATTAATATTGTGTAATAATTTATGTTACCGTGATTTGTGTGGATTCTGCCAGCTTTCCTGGAGGTGTGTGTGTTTGTGTGTGTTTCACATTTTTAAACATGAGAGTTATCTAAACGCTGGATTGCATGTAGCAGACACTCCACCTCTCCTGAGTATTCTCACCTACACCTCATTATCACTACTATCAGGACCTGTGGAAACACCCCGGACTCACTGTGAAGCCTAGCTCCTCGTACTGTGTGTGCTCATCTGCACATCTTTTACTCAGCGTCTGTGGTATGTGTTTCTGAGTCAGAGATTTAACCGTGACCCTTAATATCATCGTATACACGGTTTAGACCAGGGAGTCACCGGACTTGGTCCAGAGATTAGCTCCAGCTTGCCTCTTCAAACCTCTGAGTTTCAATTATTCAAAGTAACACCGTGATTAGCTAATTCCTCTGTGTGAAGGGTCTTGCTCAGGGGCCCAGCAGAGGCTGCTTGGTGGTGCTGGGAATTGAACCCATACTGTATATTCTGATCAGCAGTCCAGTAGACCACAGTGTGAGTCTTGTTATACATAATTATGTATATTTAATATACATAATTATACATTAGTCAGACCATATTCAAATGTTTTATATTAGTTTTATTACAGTTTTTAAATATAGTTTGCCTGTCTATCTATCTATCTATCTATCTATCTATCTATCTATCTATCTATCTATCTGTCTGTCTGTCTGTCTGTCTGTCTGTCTGTCTGTCTGTCTGTCAGCTTGCCTATCTATCTATCTATCTATCTATCTATCTATCTATCTATCTATCTGTCTGTCTGTCTGTCAGCTTGCCTATCTATCTATCTATCTATCTATCTATCTATCTATCTATCTATCTCTATCTGTCTGTCTGTCTGTCAGTCTATCTGCCTATCTATCTATCTATCTATCTATCTCGATCTATCTATCTATCTATCTATCTATCTATCTATCTATCTATCTATCTATCTATCTATCTATCTATCTATCTATCTGTCTGTCTGTCTGTCAGCTTGCCTATCTATCTATCTATCTATCTATCTATCTATCTATCTATCTATCTATCTATCTGTCTGTCTGTCTGTCTGTCTGTCAGCTTGCCTATCTATCTATCTATCTATCTATCTATCTATCTATCTATCTATCTATCTATCTATCTATCTATCTATCTATCTATCTATCTATCTATCTATCTATCTGTCCTATCTAGCTATCTATCTATCTATCTATCTGCCTATCTATCTATCTATCTATCTATCTATCTATCTATCTGTCTGTCTGTCTGTCTCTGTCTGCTACTATCTATCTATCTATCTATATCTATCTATGATCTATCTATCTATCTATCTATCTATCTCATCGCCTATCTATTATCTATCTATCTATCTATCTATCTATCTATCTATCTATCTATCTATTTCGTGTTCTGTCTGTCTGTCTGTCTGTCTGTCTGTCAGCTTGATATATCATCTATCTATTATCATCTTATCTATCTATTATCCTATCTATCTATCTGTCTATCTATCTATCTATCTATCTATCTATCTATCTATCTATCTATCTATCTATCTATCTATCTATCTATCTATCTATCTGTCTGTCTGTCTGTCTGTCAGATTGCCTATCTATCTATCTATCTATCTATCTATCTATCTATCTATCTATCTATCTATCTATCTGTCTGTCTGTCTGTCTGTCTGTCAGCTTGCCTATCTATCTATCTATCTATCTATCTATCTATCTATCTGTCTGTCTGTCTGTCTGTCTGTCTGTCTGTCAGCTTGCCTATCTATCTATCTATCTATCTATCTATCTATCTATCTATCTATCTATCTATCTATCTATCTATCTATCTATCTATCTAGTTTTAAGTCAAGCAGATTTTAACCATATACAGGTTATATTTTACCCATATACAGGATCTGTATAGCCAGCAATAGTGGTTTAGTGGTTAAGGTGTTGGACTGATACCAGAAAGACCAGGGTTATTGACCCCCAGTTGCTCAGTTGTATAAAAGAGATAAATGTAAGTCGCTTTGGAGAGGAAATGCTGTAAAAGAAGAAACATCCCTCCACCAGCATTATTTTCACTATTAGTTTCTACACAATAGTGTTTAGTATATGTCATCTGGTAGTTTTTGTATGTGAGACTATAGTTTGTCATGAATAGATATGATATATAATTTTAGTTACCCAGTTTTGATAGAATACTGTATAGTATAGGTCTTATGAATATAATGTATGATATTAATACCGTATAGTTATATAGTTATATTTTAGAGCTTTAAACAATGGACAATGTCTCAAAGCAGTTTTACAGAACTTAAGTCACAATACAAAAATCCATGATTAATGTTGTCAAAAAACATTCCTAGTGATCAAGCCTGGGGCAACTGTGGCAAGGAAAAACTCCTTTAGATGGTACAAGGAAGAAACCTTAAGAGGAACCAGACTCAAAAGGGAACCCGTCCTCATTTGGGTGACTCTTTTACGGGAGAGTGTGTTTTATAAATGATTTTATTTTAAACTAAGCGGTTAGTGTGATTATAAGCAATGTCCTTTCTATAATCGGTGGGAGATGTATGATGGAAGTACATCCTGCTGACATCCTTAAAGTCCACATAGGGTTTTGCATCTTCACTTTAAATACCCTAAATGTTTTTATTCATTTATTTTATAACAGTATTTACTGTACTACACAGACTTTTCTCTAGCCTGTCTTTTAATATATATTTATAGTTATATTGTATTTATTTTATTATAATTTATTACAATAGGCTTCTCATATAATGATATGGATAATATATAAGATTTATAAGTCATATTTCAGTTATCATGTATTTATCACTACAGTATTTTATTTTTAAATTATTTATTACTGTTAGCACTTGTAATGAATAATACTACTACTAATAATAATAATAATATATTAATATGGTTATCCAGATATTTGAAGTTATCCCTGGTTTTGTATAATATAGTTTGTATAGTTATACAGTGTGTAGACGCAGGGATGTGAATAAATTTGTGTCTCACTCAGGAACGCTTCGAGTCACTGTTTCGGATCTACGACGATCAAATCACCTTCCAGATGTTTAAGAGTTTCCGGAGAGTGCGGATCAGCTTCAGTACTCCAGAGGCAGCTGCACGCGCTCGCATCGAACTGCACGAGTCCGAGTTCAACGGCTCCAAACTCACGCTTTACTTCGCACAGGTGTTCTTTTTCTATATCCTTTATTACATTTGTCATTCGAAAAATACAGTTAAAAAAAAAAATTTTGATCTGCATTACAACTTGCAGACAACTAAGAGGAAACATTAACGTAGGTAATCAATAGGTTTTTCTGTTATTCAGGTGCAAAACACAGGTGAGGATGTGGATAAGGCGTATCTGGCCCCGCCTCAACCTGTGAAACAGTTCCTTATTTCTCCGCCCTCTTCCCCACCTGTGGGGTGGAGCCAAAGCGAAGATGCCACCCCTGTCATTAACTATGACCTTCTGTGTGCAGTGGCTAAACTGGGCCCAGGTACATACACATACAGACACACGCACACACACACACACACACACACACACCCCTGTCATCAACTATGACCTATAAGAGATGCACAATATGGAAAATTCTAAGCGATAATTAAAATTCTGTCCTTCTCATAGCCGATTTCGATACAGGTACTGATAAACAGTTAGTTCATATTTTTATAATAATAATAATAATAATTTTTATATAACCTAAGAAAATCTAAGATATACTGATGAAACTGATATTTTAGCAGCTCTGGCTGAACTATAATAGCAAACATCAGTTCTGACTCTTATTTTTGTCTGAGACACCAGTAATAATTTATTGTAAATTTTAATTACATTTTCAAATCACATGTTTGTAGCTAACATTTGTTTTAGAACCTTCAATTGTATATGAAGAACCGAATATTATTAACCAGCCCAATGCATTTATTTCTGGTCTGACTTGATAAAAAAAGCCCAATTGGGTTGGTAGCCTGTCCAATCTGGCAACACTGAGTGAAAAAATCCACAATCTGGCAACACTGGCTGCAGTTATTTGCACTCGGAAAGCAGATAAATCTCAGATAAATCAGACTGATTGATTGACAGCAAGCGTAATTTATCAGATCTATTTATCGGATTCTATTTGTTTATCGGAGCAAAAACATGATGTAATTATATATAGTCGGTATATATTGGGCATGTATACTAGATCAAGTGTTAATGTTTTGCGTTAAAAAAGAAATGGATTTTGAGCATTAGGGTAAATGAGTAAAGTTGGAGCAATAAACTCAGCCAATATAACCCAAATTAGTGCATGCCGCTCCCTCTGGTGGAAAGAGGTGGAAGTGCATGATGCCTTTGTTATCAACATTCAGGTTTCTTTCTGGTCTCTGTGGCAACCTCGATCTAGGAGATCATTTTGTGTGGCTGTATGTAGACTAGGCTTTTAATCTGACACAGTACAATAATATAATCTTATTTGATTTTAGATCCTCTGTTAAATTAAATTAGAGGTTTATGTGGCATCCTATTCTTTATTTCAGTCCAGCTTCCAATTATTGTTCTTTCTGCATGTAATAATATTTGGTAGGCAATAAAGGTTTTATTTTAAATGTCTGGTAGGCAATGAAGAAACTAGTTTGTTTCCTGGATTATTGTTTATTTATTATTATTGGTTTAATATAAAATTCCATACGTTTTATTTGGTTATGATGAAACGTCTTTACGGTCAGAAGAGCACATCCATCAGAGAGCTTTCCATCAGTCAACCCTAAGTAAAAGTGTGTAGTGCTCTGACTCATCATGTTCAGGCTGATGTGATGTGTATTACGGCACTTCACCTAGCCTATTTCCTTTAACAGTATTTTTAGGCTTCTGGATTATCTGATTATCTCTGCTGATTCATATATAATCATTATAAATCATTATAAACTCCCGTATTAAAGCATATCGGCCGACAGCAGCAACGCCTTTCTGACACTAAGCAGCAGATCATTGCATAAACATTATTCAATTACTAAACAATAACTAAACAAAACAAAACAATTTTCTGTCTTTCTTTCCTATTTTTTAATCTTTTAATCCCCTGCCTATCTATTTATATATCTGTCTGTCTGCTTGTCTATCTTTCTATTTCTCTCTCTATGTCTGTCTATCTGTTTGTCTATCTTTTTCTGTCTGCTTGCCTATTTCTATTTCTATCTATCTATCTATCTATCTATCTATCTATCTATCTATCTATCCATTCATCCATCTATCATCTTTTGGCCTCCTGTCCATCTTTCTGTTTCTCTCTGTCTGGCTTGGTCCCACTCTTTCTCTCTCTCTCTTTTTCTCTCTTTTTCTCTCTCTCTCTCTGTCTCTCTCTCTCTCTCTCTCTAGGTGAGAAATATGAGCTGCACGCAGGTACAGAATCGACTCCCAGCGTCGTGGTGCACGTGTGCGAGAGCGAGACGGAGGAGGAAGAAAACGAGGCCCGACCCAAGATGAAAATTGTCCAGACACGACGTCCAGACAGTCCTCCGAAAGTCTACAACTAAACCCGCCTCTCTGCACGTGTCCCTCTGTCTAAATCTGTCTCTCTCTCATATGGAGGCAAAGACACCCTTCATTTCAGCTCTAATTTAAAAAAAAATAATAATCTTATCAAATCAGAAAGAAATTTAGAGAGAGCGCCTGTCGCTCGTGATGGGAAAGGACGGGATCGAGTTAGTCTTGACTGGAAGAACTGACACACAGACACCGTCTCACAGAAAAGCAAAGGTAGCATGGAAGGGAGGGAGTAAGAAACCTCCTGCAAATCAGAGCACTTTTTCTTTACTCATTCACCCACACACTCCTGTAGTCTCGGATTAGTATAGCATCAGTCGATCAGTAGGAATCTAAATGTATGTAAATATAGTGGTAGAAGCTAAAGTAGTGGTTTCATATCAGACTTTATTTCTAGCATTCGGTATCTGATCATGGACGAAACACACAAAGGTGAAGCAACCGTTTTCTTTTTCTTTTGACTCCTGTCACATATCAGGTGACGCGTTGGCTTTATACAGTCCACATGAGCCGGATGCGAGTGTGTGTTAGCGATGCATTAAAATGCAGACAGGAGTTAATTGTACACACACAAACACCACCTGCAGATGCGGTCGTCTGAAAGGGTTTTGTTTTTTACTTATAAATTTGGAAAATGTTTGTTGACTGAACTTTACGTGTGTTGTGATTGATATTGTTCTTACCACCTGTTTGATACCATAAGCATTTTCTGCATGTTCTTTGCTGTAGCTACTGTATACAGAGTGTTTTTTACTGAGCGACGGAGATCAAACGATTCTATGGTTAGCCTTCGATACGTACGCTGCTGCTGCTGCTGCTGCCTGGGGGTCCAGACGGATGTAAAGGCTTTACGATTGAAAAAAAACTGTATGGGTTTTTTTTAGCGCTAACAGCTTCCTGCTGTGGGTTACAGAGAAGGAAATGATTTACCTGTTTGAATTTCATTTTTTTCCCCTATTTTTCCCCTATTTATCTTTAGCACTGTATTTTTATTTTGTATTTCTGCTCAGCTTGTGTCATTTATTTAAAAAAAAAAGAAAAAAAAACATCTAAACCCTTTTACTTGTAAAATAAGGCGTACTGTGATGTAAAAAAAAACAAGAGTCACATGACGGAAGGGCGCCATTACTTTTGTTTGGTATGGGAAACCTTGATTTACAGGTTCTTAAGGCACAATAGCATGTATTAAATTCATGTAAAATAATCCTAGAATGGGTTCGTGTTTAGTATTTACATTCACAGCGTTTGGCAGATGCCTCTAGCCAAAGCAACTGAGGGTTAAGGGCCATGCTCAGGGGCCCAGCAGTGGTAAACCGGTGGTGCCGGGAATCGAACCCTGTTCTTTCAATTAGCACTGCCTATGTCCCATGAATGACTGACACATAAAAAAAAAATTAAACCTATAACTTTCTACCCTATTCTTTACCGCCATTTTGTTTTTTGCATGTGATGCATGATCGCTGCACATTGGCGACTCAAAGAGGGTTTTAAAGGAAAAAGGATTTTGCCTAAAATGAGGTATTGAAAGGAAAATATAAATGCAACAAATATGCAAATTTTTACACAAAATTTCACCCCAAACACAATTTTAATAGATAATCGTTTAAATTAAAATGACACTGTCTGGAAAGCACAATAATACAGTATGAGGACTAGTGGACTAGGTGTTGGTTGAAATGTTATATTTTTAAAGGTTATGTATGTTTGTCTCACAAATTCACATCCTGCATCCAACCTGTGTGTGTATTGGGGGTTGCATGCTCTTAGTGCTCCTGAAGTGTTCTCTCTAAGTACCAGAGATATGCTATGTAGGCTAAATGGCATATCTTTTTTTGGGCGTGTTGTGTGTGTGTGTGTGTGTGTGTGTGAAATGGCATTTTCCAATATGTTGGCACCATGTTTTGTGCCTTGATTTGTATGAGATAAACTTTAGGATAAGCAGTAAAGATCATTCCTGGATTAATTGATTTGTCTGATTAATTGGTTTCATTTGCCTCTATTAAATAGCAAGTATAAAGTAACATACTAATGTAAAATAATTATAAATTGTAATGAATATTATATTATTATATATGCCACATATAAAATTATTTGATTGTAATAAAAAAAAATCCCCATGATTTTGCTCATTTATCGATGTTGTGCAGCTAAAATTGTACTCGCTGCTAAATTTAACACAGAGTTTGCGATCGACCTGCGTTCATCTGGTGCAGCTGTTGAGAATTAATTCCAGGAACTCCTAGTCCTATTATTAGAATTATTATATTGATTTGTGAGGCAGAACGGCAGCTTAGTGATTAGCACTGTTGCCTCACAGCAAGAAGACCTGGGTTTGATTCCCAGGCAGGGAGTTTGCATGTTCTCCCCGTGCTTGTGTGGGTTTACTCCGGGTTCTCCGGTTTCCTCCCACAGTCCAAAAACATGAATGTTTGATTGATTGGTGATTCTAAATTGCCCATAGGAGTGAGTATGAGTATTGGTGGTCCTGTGATAGATGATGGCGATCTGTCCAGGGTGTCCCCCTCCTGCCTTTCACTCTTTCCCTGTGACCCCAAATTAGGGAATAAGCAGGTATAGAAGATGATTTATTTAGTAATAAGCTGACAAAATACTTTTAGTTGTTAGAAGCAGTCTCTCTCTGACAGACTTGTCATTTTTCTTTTCGTCTGTTGTGTCCTTTTTTTAATGCCATTCACTGCGTCATTCTTGTCATTTTGCACATGACACCATTCCTATTGTCTGCTTGTGTCATCTGTTTTGTCGTCTTATTTCTTGTCTAAGTTTACCAGCCTGTATAAATGTCTCACTTTGACTGGTAACAAAGTGCTTCACGCTGACAGACGCCCATTAATTTCCTTATAAATCGATCCGAGTAGTTTCAAAAGTCAAGTTGACTCATGCGTGGGTTTCAGAGTCGTCTTATGAAAGTTGGAAATGAACATAACGCTTTTGTTTGTCCAGGACATTTTATTCGGCTTCTCGTGTGTATAATTTTTTTTTTTTTTCAGTAAAAGCGGATGAGCGACAGAAAGATTGATGAGATTGATGTAACGGCCAGATAAAAATGACACATCAGTCCAACCAGAAGTTTAAAACAAAGTTATGAAAGTTGACGAAGAAGATTTATGTTTAGGACTGACGAGGTTGCCAGGTTGAGCAGTAGAGATTTGCACAGTGACTGATGAGAGATGGAAAATTAACCCCTATTAATTTTTCCTTATTTGGATGGGATCAAATACATCGTGATCTATTTTTCAGGAATTGGTTTGATTTCCTTTGTTTATTAATTCCATTATGTTTCTAACCCAGTAGATGTTTATGTAACTCCACTGCAATGGCAGGACACTAGAGTTTCCTTGTTTTAGGGTATAAATCCAATTTTAGACAATTCCCACATAGTAAAATATTTGTTATAATCACAAAGCACGTACTTACTGAAATCTAGTATTATATCATTTCGTCCTTATGGATGGCTGTGCCGTTGTACACCGGAGCATCGTCACTCTGGAACAGTGTCTTATTTTCAGTAAATAACAATATCAATGCTACGCCTTATAAACAATATTGGACAGTGGTGGCTTAAACTGTTAAAGTGCTGAGTTGTTTCTCTAGAGATTAGGAAGACCTGGGTTCAAGCCCCACCACCGCCAGCCTGAGTTGTTGATTTGAAGACCTGGGTTTAAGCCTAAATCCACATAGTAGAATATCTGTGATCTACAAGCTTTTTAATTTATTTGCAAGGTCAACCGTTGAGTCCAGTGTGTGAACATCAAGTTTAACATGCACATCAGCATGACGGCATGTTGACTACATGCACAGTGGAAAGCCGAGACATTGGTTTATCATAACCACGAGCAATTTCCTATGGGTTTTTAAAAAAAAATGATGCCTTGAGCTTGTAAGAAACTTTAATCTGATACAAGAAACCGGACAAAAACTCATCTCATATGTATAGGCAGATGCACCGTGGTTCGTCTGTGCTTTAGCTGATCGCTTCGTTCTCCGTGTTAAACCAATGAAAGCGAGCCTTTTCTGAGAAGCCAAAAAAAGTGCATGTTTAAGTGAATCGGCTACCTCAGAGAGCTCGCGTCATGAAAGCACTTTATTATCGCTGAAGTCGTGTCTTTGAGCTGTACATCACTTTACTTTGTTTATTTCTTTCTTTTCTTTTTTTTTAGGTAGCCTTGTCACCAGCAGAATAATGATTGAGTGTATCAAACAACAAAATGTTACCGGTTTACCTGCTGGTTTTGTCTAAGGACATTGTGTACAATGTGGTGTTTTGCAAACGTCTGGGATTTGTAAGAGTGTGTACTGTCATGAGAACCATAACAGTTGAGCATCTTGCTGCTCCGCAGGTGATCATGCTGATGACAATTTTGCTTTTATTTTTCCTTTTTTTTTTTTTATGTGCAGCTTGACGTTTCTGTACTTTATAAATATTCTACATGTTGGACTTTGTAATGTGATGAACTCCCGTAATTAAGTTCTTTCATTTTCAGGAATTGCACGTGATGTCAATTCTGTTACTGTTGAAATATTACTATTGTCTTGTACCGTAGATAAATAGAAAATATCAAAAAGTAGCACCGAAGCAATAATTTCCTGGTTGTTTATGTGCGTCTCTTTATCTATAGGTGTTTCTTTGATGAATTGTATCCCTAAATGTCTAATTGCTTATGTTTATGTAGATATTATTGACAATTGTTTCACACAGATATATGAATATAAATAATAATTCCTAAAACATTTCGTTGTTTTGTTCCGCTTTTGTTCTCCATCTTTTACGTCTGTCAAAAAACTAGAACATTCTCTACATGGACAAAAGATTTTGGCCTCCGAATTTTATTTTTATACTAAACTCCACACTTCCGGAATGCTTTAAAAACATAGTTCCTTGTAGTTATATGGCGAATTCTCGAGGCCGTGACGTTGTAGGTCATGTGTCAGTATCAACATGGCAAATGTAGTATGTCTAAATTTTACTTATACTACCTGTAACCATACAATATAGAACGTACTTTTGTTATAATCGCACATAAGTACGTACTTACTAACATCTAGTATTAGATTATTTCGTTCTTATGGATCACATTGGCGTTGTACACCGGAGCATCGTCACGCTGGAACAGAAGCTTACTTTTGGTAAATAACTATATCAATGCTACATCATATATGCAATGAAGGGCAGTGGTGGCTCAAACGGTTAAGGTGCTGAGTTGTTGATCTGAAGACTAGGAAGATCTGGGTTCAAGCCCCAACACTGCCAGCCTGAGTTGTTGATCTGAAGAGCTGGGTTCAAGCCACCAGCCAGCTACTGTTGGGTCCTTGAGCAAGACCCTTAACCCTTCTTGCTCCAGGGGCACTGTATCATAACTGACCCTGTGCTTGGACCCCAACTTACCAAGATGGGATATGCAAAGAAACAAATTTCACTCCGCTGTAAAAAAAAAAGAAAGAAAAAAGTAATTTATAAAGTACATTTTACATGAAATGCTTCGTGGGAACAGTTTAGAAACGACTTACTTGTCACTCGGTAAAGTGGTCCAAAGTTTAGTTTTTTTATTTGAAAATGTGATTTAGAAAACAAAAGCATCAAACTGCTGTATCAAATGGGCTTGATCAAACAAATTCTTGTTCGTCGAGTAGGAAACACAGAACAATATCACTGACGTCCTTTGACATTGACATTTACGGCATTTGTCAGACGAGTTGAGGGTTAAAGGCTTTGCTCAGGGGCCCAGCAGTGACAACTTGGTTGTGCTGGAAATCGAACCCTGACCTTTCAATTAGTATTCCAACTCTCTGAAGCGCCAAACAATCTACTCAAGTAAAATAAATTCTCTAATAAAAGTATTAATGTTTAAAGTTTCTTAAGTAAAAGTAATAAAAGATGGAACGATAAGATTACTTAAGTAATAAGTTACTAGATACTTTGGTTCCGATTAAATGAAGGGAAAATCCCGATCGACTAGATGAAATACACATTTACAAATACACATTATCATAAAACTTACTGTAAGATGTTTACTCAGGTTATAGCTGAAAATCCTATACACTGATATCATCACATCACAGTTTTGGTTAGATAGAAAACATCTATTACATTTTACTTCCTGGAGTGTATAAACTGATTAAATGTGTGGTCACTGGTGTCTCTGTCTCTACTGATATTCTCACTTCTTCTTCCTCTTTGGTCAAAATTTTCCAAAAGAATAAGCAGGTTTTACATACGACTGTAGCCTACGGCGAGGCTTATTAAAACTACATTTTTATCGTTAACGTTTATTAGTATCAGAGGAACAGCACCAGCTGTAGCAAAGTAAGAGTAAATTTCTGTAATTAATAATTAACTTGAGTGAAAGTAAAATCAACAACAGTTAAACCGACGCTTAAAAATACATTTTATCTAAAAATCTACTTAAGTAAATGTGATAAATTAAATAAAATGCATATAACATAGACAATAAAATGACAAAACAAGCTCCTTTTATAGAGTATGTATTAAATCAAAGTCACAACTGATCAAAAAGTATTAATAAAATAATAAAGCAAAATTTATTCAAGCAAATAAAGCAAATTTATAATAACAAAAACATACTGATGAGTGTTTTGGTCCTGTAAAATTGAGTGTAAATGTCCTGTAATAATGTCCTCTGATGGACATGTATAACAACAGTATATCTACTGTGTGTGCAAACTCCCGATGTTTCCTGACGACTCGGAACAGAATAAAACATTAAATCTACACACACTGTCATGTACATACATTTACAGGCTGCGCTATGTCTATATACGCTATAACCTTTTTTGGCCTAAGTACACAAGAGTATCTTGACATTTTGCAAATTTCTCTCTCAGGTATTTACTCATGTCTAACACTGTCGTGTTAATTGTATTTCGATGTGTTGTACGTAGATTGTAACAGGAAGCATATAATTACCAGCTTTAAGAAGGAATGGCTAAGTTTGCTGGGACTTTAAAATAAAATGTGAGTTTATGTGTAATTAGCATGTATATCCTGACATCAGTTCTTGGGAATATTAGTTTAATATTAGCATATTTCCTCTATAACTAAAAGAACAGTGTGCCTTTCGAGCTGTTAGTCATCATGTTAACCAGCAGGGGATTTGTTCCTTCTTATTTATTCAACATCCTGTGAATCATCAGTCATTCTATTTCCTTAACAAAAAAAAAGCACACACACACACACACACACATTATTAACCCACATAGAAAGACAGCATCAAAATCTAAACGAAATACAGTGGTACCTTGACTTAATGAGTTTTTCAGAGATACCAGTCCTTTCTTGGCCCACTTGTTGCTTTGAGTTGCAAGCTAAAATCTGGTTATGAGCCAGCTTCAGACACCAAACCGCTAGTTAGCTTAGCGAACGTCAGTCCAGTTGGTAGCAGTGGACCAAGTGCTAAATAAACTTACACTTTAAGTTAAATAAGCTAAATAAACTTACACTTTGGCTTGTTGGCTTGTCAAAAGCTAATAAACAACACAAAAAGAAGAAGAAGAACGCCACAGTGAACGCCGTAACATCTGCCCAGCATTCCGTGTCGGAGCGTTAGCAAGTTACACTCAATATAACCAGTTTATTGCAGTACTTTTTACTATATTGTTTTTTTGTCAATACTCATTATTTATAAGTAAATTTTTCTTATTTTAAAACATGTAACAAAAAAAATGCTGTGTTTTTTTTTAGGACCCGGAACATATTGATGGCATTTCAATGAGGAAAAGCATTTTGAATGGGGAAGTGGTGGCTCATGGTTAAGGTGTTATACTGCCAACCTGAAAATTGTGGATTCGATTCCCAGCTTCACCAAGCCACCACTGTTGGGTCCCTGAGCAAGGCCCTTAACCCCCAATTGCTCAGTTGTATAAATGAGATAAAATGTAAGTCGCTTTTCCAAAATGCTGTAAATGTAGGACATACGGAACAAATTAAACTCTTATGTTAAGACACATACATGGAATTAAGAAGCTTCTGGCCTCCATACAGTAATCAGGTTATTTCAGGTCTTAGGAGTGTGTGTAAGAAAAACCAGGAGCCATTGCACTCCTGTCCAAGTTTTTCTTTCTAAGGTTTATCTGATTCGTCCTCATGCCAGAAGGAGCAGGCATGCATGAAGGAAAGTCAGGGCTTGGTTTTCAGGAGACAATCAGCCATTTGTTGGTGTTAATGGATACCTTTCATCAGCCCTTATATTGACTGGTGTAACGGACAGGATAGTCATTTTGGTTTCTTTAGTAGATATTTATTTTATTATAGAAAATAAATATAGATAGCTAAATAATAATAATAACAATAATAATAATAATATTAATAATAAACATTAATTTTGGGAAAAAAACACCTAAATTTTATTAATATAACATTTTTATGTAATTAAACATAATTTATTAACTTTCTTCTTTTGTTTTATATACAAAAGCTACAATATATGTGACACTTAGGAAAGCTAAAAGCAGAGTAAATTAGAACGTATAGTAGCAGGGTTTATGAACATTGATTTTCTTTACCTGTGAGGAAGTGGTGGCTCATGATTAAGGTGTTGGACCTCCAACCTGAAGATTGTGGGTTTGATTCACAGTTTGATTGCTCAGTTGTATAAAAGAGATAAATGTAAGTCGCTCTGGATCGTCTGGTAAATGTGAACACAAAGCTCTGCAGTAGGCTGCATTTACACTTAATGCAATACTTGCATTGTCTTTTAAAACTGTTGCAAAACAACCCAAAATAGACGTACCGTCCAGAAAAGGAAGTAAAAACGATGTGATAATTACTGATCACAATGGACGAAGACATAATGATTGTTTAGTATTTTGCTTCCGCATCATTTTTAAGATCAGCAAAACAATGATCTCTTTAATTGGCGAAAAAAGAGGAGATTCCGTGTTTTAGCCTTGGTGAATGTAGCATTGATTGCTAAGTTATAAAGATCTTTTTTTTTTGATAGTGTGTTATTTTTTCATATTTACAGAAAAGTAAATAAAAATAATAAATATTAAAATACACGGTTGCGCTAAGCTATATACAGTATATACTGTATATCACTGTTGGTGTTCACCCAAGTTGACGTCATACACCACAGTCGCTTATTCAATAACATACCATTTGCATTGACAGAAGAAAATCTGATTTGTCTGCTTACATGGCAGATGTTAATGCATGTATTCGATTTATTTCCAGATAAGAATGGGGCTTGAATCTGATCTAAATATATCAGAATCCATGTGGGGGTTTTTTTCTGCTTACACGGTCGTCTGTCATATCCCATCTGTACCATATTAGAGAAAAAAATGGGTGACCTGCTACATGCGGTGCGAAAGCGGTCTTAGTCTCGCAAGCTGATAACAGAAGATCTAAACTCCATAAGAGCTTTATTGCCCAAATGTTGACTGACTGATACGTAGAACAACAAATCACGTTTGGGAAAGTTCAGGGAAGTAAAAAATGTGAAGCATTTATATTGTTATTTTAAGAACATCAAGCAAATGAATGAAGTCCTTATAATCCTCATAAGCGATAAAATAATGTCTCACAAATCACTCATAAATCAACTCTAACCAGTCAGACTGACTGTCAGAATCCTGAAAAACATTATCTTATCACCTTATGGACATTAACACATGTCATTATTGTCATCACATGGGCATGTAACTGCATTAGAAACACATTTACAAACATTTTAAAATTAACTTAAATCACTATAATGGTGCGTAGAGTGAATTAAGAACGACTGAATTAAAAAAAAAAAAAATCTTACCTCAAACGTATGTAGACTGCAGCACGTTCTTTAGAAATACATAATGCTGATTGGATTGGACACAAATGACCACAAATGTGATTGGTTATCGCTAAATAATGTAATAACCTCCAACAAATGAATAACAAATATAATATTAATAATAATCATCATATTTTCAGCAGTTACAGCTGAACTGTTCTTTCCTCTGTCCCTGAAGGATTCTCCATTTTTTTTTCATCGTATTTCAGTCGAGCCTTCAGGAACAGATGAAATAACAGTTCAGCTGTAACTGCTGAAAATATCATTATTATTATTATTATTATTATTATCATTATTATTAGATTTATTATTCATTTACATTATTTAGCGTTAACCAATCACATTTGTGGTCATGGTTTTGCATTTATATTTCCATGTCCAAAAATTTGTGGACACATTACCAGCACACCCACTAGTTGCCACAAAGTCTGAAACACACAGCTGTTTAGAATGACTTTGTATGCTGCATAGAATTACATTATTCCTTCACAGGAACTAAGACACCATCACTGTTCCGGCATGACAATGAGCCCTGTGCACAAAACCTCTAAGCTGTGGAAGGAGACATGCTGTGTTCTGTTTGGAGTTTAAGAACTCACATGTTCTGCACTCGACCTCAACCTACTGAACACCTTTGGATTATATTGGAACTCCGGCTGCATCCCCAGACCACCTGACCTTAACACTGGTGTCTAAACCCACTGATTCTATTGGAATGGAAACTTTTTCCAGAAATGTGGGAAGTAAAAGTGAGACTAGGTATGTGATAGTCAGTTGTTCCAATACTTTTGACTATATAGTGTATTATATACTTATTAGTTTTATTTATATCAATAATTTTAGAGCTACATTTTAATCTAATCCATCGTCCTGGTTTTCCAATTTGCTGAACAGAAAAGAGGGTCAGTATGTATTGTGACAGTCGCTTTTGAAGCTAAAGTCTCTTCTGTAATCTCATTTTCTGTCTCCCTATTGTCTCGCTCACTTTCTTTTGTCATTGCGTCAACAATAACATACTTCCTGTTTTTCGTCAGAGGAGAGACATTTAGTGCACACAGACATCCTTATTGTTCCTTTTACAACACCTCAAACTGTCTAGGAAGAAGCTGTATTGACATGCAGTGTTATATATAGTTGGACCTCAGTGGTTAAGATGTTGGACTGCTAATTGGAGGAGCAGGATTCTATTCCCAGCACCACCAAGTTCTCACTGCTGGACCCCTGAGCAAGACCCTTAACCATTGATTGCTTAGACGTATAAGAAGATTAATGTAAGTCGCTCTGGATAAGGACGTCTGCCAAATGCCATAAATGTATGGCAAAGTTTATAGTTTGCTCCTGTGAACCTGCTCCACACTTTCCTCAGTAAAATAACAAGCGCCTTTAGAAATGAGAATAAAGTTTGGACTGAAACTCCACCCTACAGGCAAAGAATTATGGGTAAGCGGAACGTAAACTGTAATAAATCCCGTGCGGATTTCATCTAGCAGCAACCCTTTGATCCTTGTCCTCCTGTTCAAGGGCTTTTATAATTTCTCCACCTCCCTACATAAAAGAAAGCCGTCTTTTCTTCTCTCATTCCAGCAGATCACCTTTTTACTGCTCACAAGGATACATGTTTTTTTTTTCTCTAAATTAATTCGTTTGATTTAGAGGTATGTGATCGTCGTAGTCAGAGTCGGTTCAGAGCATAAGCAAACACACCAGGGTGTCCCCAAGTGAACATGGAATGAATAAAAAAAATTGTTTCATATATTGTGCCAATGGACAATAATAATTGTACAAAAATTTATTATATAATGACAAAAATATTATATTATCTTGATGCAGAATGCATAGGACTTTGGTAGGATGTAAGAAACACCACTTTAACAAATTAAATTGGTAGTTGTGATTTATAGAGTGCAAATAATCAAAGGATTGATAATAGTTAGTCGTACTGGTGACACCCAGAGGCCCCTCAAGAAAAATAAAATCTGCTCAGGGCCCCCTAAAGACTTGGGTTGTAGTCGTGTGTTTTTAAGTGCTTATACAGTGTACTGTTCGAGATGGATTGCCTGTGTATATTTCCACAATGTACTGGGAGCATTGATTAGTTTTACACATTACAAGCCAATATTTGAATGCAATAAAACGTGATTTAGCTGTTAAAATGTCAGAATCAGCTAAAGCACCATGTTGTACTGGTTACCCCACATGACACATTAGTGTGGTGTGTGTGTGTGTGTGTGTGTGTAGTCTCTTTTTGTCACCTGTAATCATTTTAATTGTTTTATTATTTGATATTATAAAAGAGGGTTATGAACTCGTCTGAAACTCGAGTCT
Source organism: Bagarius yarrelli (assembly GCA_005784505.1). Taxonomy (NCBI): domain Eukaryota; kingdom Metazoa; phylum Chordata; class Actinopteri; order Siluriformes; family Sisoridae; genus Bagarius; species Bagarius yarrelli. Next base: position 1,209,573 of record VCAZ01000117.1, on the reverse strand, counting down.
GTGGCTTATAAAAAACAGGTTATATAACATCAGCTGGAAAAAAACTAAAAGGAAAAAAAAAACATTTTGTAATAAATGTGAACGTAAAGAGGTCAGAAATGTTCACATCCAATTGAAGGATGTATATGTTATAGTTTAAGGAAAGAAATAAAAGAATTAAGAAATATAAAACACAAAAAGAAAGAATTGTAATGGCTGTTTATACTTAATACACTGCAAGTTTTATTTTTTTTTAAATTGTTTTTATTTTATTGTAACATGACTATAATATATTTATATTTTAGACAAATTGTAAGGTTATTGTATTTTTGTTTTGTTTATGTTAGCTTAGCTTGCTTGCTAGCTAACACTACTATGCTAGCTAGCTAGCAAAGCTAGCATCTGTCTTGTTTTGGTTTTTGTTTACTTCCTGTTTTGTCCCCTTGTTTTCCTGTCTTGTGATTCCCCTTGTCTCTGTGTCTTGTTCTCATTGTTTGTTAGTCATGTGTTGTTCATTGTCTCAGGTGTGTCTTGATTGGTTTCATTGTGTATTTATAGCCCCTCTGTCTACCCTGTCTTTGTGGATTATTGTCTACTGTTGGTATGCTACTGAGGAGAGTTCTTTTTCATGCGGTTTGTTTCTGTCACTGTCACTGTCACTGTCCCTGTCCCTGTCCCCGTCCCCGTCCCCGTCCCTGTCCCCGTTCCTGTCCCTGTTCATGCTTCATGTTCAAGTTAAATTTGGTTCATGTTCTTTGTTTGTTTTGTTCTGTATATAGTCTTATTTGGTGTTTGGTATATAGTTTACTTTTGTAAAGAAATACTGCACTTGGGTTCCAACTCTGTCCTGCCTCAGTGGACTACCTGTTACACAAATGATCACATTCGTATCTATTATCCAAATTATATCCAGTTTAATCTTCTATTCCCGTCTGCAATTAAAGGATTATAATAGACCAGTTCGGCCTACTATGTTTTTAATCTATTAATTTGTTAGCCCAGGTGAATACATGAGCAAAGGTTGCTCTCTGAGAGGAGAGGGAAAGAAAGAAAGAAAATATTTTATTTACAGATTTACTTTAGAATTTAAATGAGGAAAGTAGTGGCTTAGTGGTTAAGGTGTTGGACTGATACCTGGAAGACCAGGGTTCGATTACCAGCACCACCAAGCCGCCACCACTGCTGGGCCCCTGAGCAAGGCGCTTGACCCCTAATTGCTGAGTTTAGAAATGTAAGTCACTCTGGATAAGGGTGTCTGCCAAATGCTGTAAATGTAATTTTAATGACTCCAGGTCTGAAACCAGAGCCTAAAGCCGGTGGAAAAAACAGGTTCATGTAACATTAGCTGGAAACCCAGTTTTCAGAAAAAAAAAAAGGAAGAAAACATAATTCGAATTCTTTCACTGAAGCTTTTAGATCAAAGAAAAGCATTCCGAAATGTTCAGATAGAACTGAACTTCCCAAGAAATATCATACAGAAAGTTACATAAACTTAAACTTAAACTTGGGTAAAGTAAACATCTTAATCTTAACTAAACGTCTTTTTAGTTCATGAAAATAAATTGTAAAGTTAACTAATAAAAAATACTGTAGAACAGAAAGATAAAGAACGACTTACTGTCGTCTGTAGAATTGTCAGTGTAACAGTAAACTTTTTGTCCTGAAGGGTGGTGGAGGAATAGAGAGTTAAAGAACGATAGTTATAGACAAATTATGAAACAGTAAAGCTAAAAAATACTGTCAACACTCTCTGTCTGTCTATCTGTCTGACTCTCTTTGTCTTTTTACAGTATCTGTCTGTCTGTCCATATATCTGTCTGACTCTCTTTCTGTCTATTTACAGCATCTGTCTGTCTGTCTGTCCAACTCTCTTTCTGTCTATTTACAGCATCTATCTGTCTGTCTGTCTGTCTATCTGTCTGACTCTCTTTCTGTCTATTTACAGGGTCTGTCTGTCAATTTACAGTATTTATCTATCCACAGTTTTTATTTACAGTATCTGTCTGTCTTTATGTCTGTCTGTCTGTCTGTTTGTCTATCTACAGTATCCATCTATTTACAGTTTTTATTTACAGTATCTATCTATCTATCTATCTATCTATCTATCTATCTATCTGTCTGTCTGTCTGTCTGTCTGTCTCTGTCTATCTACAGTATCTATATGTTGATCTATTTATCTGCCTATCTATCTGTCTGTCTGTCCGTCTATTTATCTATTTACAATATTTCATGTTGGACACGTTGTGTTAGTGTTCATACTTGTGTAGCCTTACTTTTATTTGTATATCTTAAGTCACTCAATGTTATTTGTCTGTTCTCCTTCCCTTTTTTAGCCTCTGTATTAAAAATAGTATCAGTACGTCACTGAATGAAGCAGACCAAACCTGCAGTGAATTCTGTGATTCAAAAGAAGGGTGTGAAGAGGTTATAGGTGGAAGCTAAACAATACAACAACAACAACAACATTAAAAACGGGCAACAGTTAAAGAAAACTGTGTTAGTTTATTGGAATGGAGTTGATCATTTTTACAAACATTTAAAGGCTATTTATAGTGTGTGTGTGTGTGTGCATTTGTGTGTGCGTGTGCATTTGTGTGTGTATGCTAGAGTAATAGACATGCTTTAATGAGACAACAACATAAAACCTGTTTACAGTTTGCACAGTTGCCCTGATCTGTGTTTAGTGTTCCTAAAAAAATATATAAACCGTGAAGTGACATCCATAACAGGGTGTGTCTCCACTTTGTGCTCGAGGTTCGGGGGGGAACGAGTCCTTAAGATAAAGTCCGCTGAGTCCTTAAGATAAAGTATAGGTTAATACAGTGGCGGGCTGTGCATTTGGTACCTGGGCTATTAGTGGGTTCTTACTCGACTAATACACTCGACTTAATACCACCACTATCAAGTCACAATTATAGAAAAACTGACGTTATTCTGAGGTGAATTTGAAATCTGATTGGTTAAAGAAACAGTCCCATTGCTAATATAGTTCCATGGGCAGCACTACTGATTCTGAAGGCCCTGGGCAGATTAGATTAACATGGCAGCACATAGAAACTGAAATCGGATTGGACAAAAAAAATCTAACACCCGAGAAACGGTACGAAATGAAGACAATAAACTTTTGGGAATAAATTAATACAATTTCATGAAACAAATATTAGAATTTAGGTTGTAAATGTAGGTCAGTGCTTCTGGTATTGTTTAGGCCACCAGAGAAGACCTTACAGGTCCTGACTGCACATCACTGGTTTAATAAATCAATAAATGTTAATTAAATAAATAGATAAATTGGTTGTTATTATTATTATTATAGGATTCCAATAAAATTTATATTGTTTTATGAAACAGTTGTAGCTCTAAATTTAAAGCTGATTATAAAGCAGGTTCTTTTACACTGATATACTACTTCCAACAAAATTCAGCAACTTTCCTCAGGCTGTGTCGTAAATAACAAACATGATTTACTTTTTTTTATTTTTATAGATTAATTACATGTAAAATCTAAATCCATGTATTTGTGCCATTATATCAGGTTTAGTCTCAGTCACGCAACTGATAACTATCTGTTAGCCAGTGTTAGGCAAAATCTGTGTTAGATCAATAAGTATGTCTGTGCTGGTAAGATCAGTATGAAATCTGTGTGAGTGTGTGTGTGAGTATGTGTGTATTGTATTGCAAGTGCGGCACGCCTAGGGGGCCAGGCCAGACCTGAAAAACCAGCCACCTCCTTCTTTCTAATTCATCTCAGCGGAGCAGTGTGTGCCTTACACACCTGTCAGCCAGGTACACAACAGATGTAAATACACACTTTTCTCCAGTTCTTTCTGTTAAAGAGCTTCATCTGGTTCCTTTTTTTTGGATTTCTTCTTTCGTCATACTGGACTATGCCCTGCTCTGTGGACTGAGGGGTTTAAACTGTAATAGGACATTTTTTCACCAGGTGTGATTCGACAGGTAAATAATTAATAATTGAAATCTAAGTATATATTCTGTTCTGTGTGTATACAGTATAGTGTTTGCTTTAATTGTTTAAATAAATCAAAGCGTTAAGGCTTTTTGTACCTGTGTGTAGTATGAAGGTGTGTAAAAACAGACGCACTGATGGAAATGAATAGTTGGCATTCCTATAGACTGACTTTAGCTGATGTGTATTCAAAGCCTGATCACGTTTGATGCTGTTTTTTATTCTTTTTCTTATTCAACACACCTTTAGAGTCTCGGCGGTAGAAAGAGTATCTGCTTAAAATGGAAAAAAAAATAAAAATAATGACAACCCGTACTTAAGCTTGAAAAACTTTTTAAGGGGATTAGTTTCTTAACAATATGATACCAATGTCCAGTTCGGCACAAAAACAGAAAGAAAATCCAGATTATTTACACCATTGAAGTAAACTGTGGGGTCCGAAAGTCTGAGAGCTTTACAATATAACTATTTTGAAAAGAAAAAAAGAAATTATGGTATAAGTCTTTTTTTCTGTTTTAATAAACATAACAAAAAGTTGAAAAAAGGTATAATCTATTTTAGAGCAAAACAACTCGAGTTTTATCCAAACACATAATTCAATAAATTAGAATAGATATGTCACACAGGCCTCTAACTCACAACTCACATAAAGTGTGTGTGTGGGGGGGGGGGGGGTAGCACAGAAGTGGTAGCACAGTGGTTAAGGTGTTGGACTGCTATCTGGAAGATCGGGGTTCGATGTGGGTCAGGAATCTAACCTGGGAACTCTGAGTGTATATAACCCAAGAGAGAGAGAGAAAGAGAGAGAACGAGAGACTTGTGTTATTTAATTAAAAGCGTTCTACTTGTTTTTTTTAATTAACATTTAGGAAACCGACTGCCCGCAGTTATGAACGTGACAAAAAGATCACATTTACAGAATTTAGCAGACGCCCTTAACCAGAGCGACTTACATTTATCCCATTTATACAACTGAGCAATTAGGGGGTTAAGGGCCTTGCTCAGGGGCCCACAGTGGTAATTTGGTGGTGCTGGGAATCGAACCTCAATCTTCTAATTAGCAGTTAAACATTCTAACCAGTGAGCTACCACTTCGACTGATCACTGTTATATGTAGAAGTTCTATATTTTATATGTACTAAAACGAACTGTATTAAAAATAAAATCTGCTGAGATAATCAGGTCTGTATTAGTGAATGCAGTAGTTATTCAATTGGCAATTATTTCTGCAGTATTTCAGGTTTAAAGGTATCTCAGTAAAGCCTCCCATCATTAGGCAAATCTAATTAGGCTTTAATCTTTTATGTTAACTACATTTCTCTGTAATCATTCTGTATATACAGTATAGCACGATAGTTTGCCTTGTGACAGCTAGCTTTAGACATGCTGATAGTTTGTATTGTCCAAGCTATTTTTTATGCTAGGTAACAGGTAACAGCTAACAGTTTAATATTTTGTCTCATTTTGAAAAATTTATTGTCCTTTAAATTCATATTCATCTTTAAAAAACTAAGCCAGAAACGATAATAGTAATGGAAAATTTCCTGAGGCCATTTCCTGAGAAAGCAACGCAACCTCACCTGGGTGTCACACCAAAGACAATGTTCATTTCAAGCAATTGTATCAAAATAAAACATTATTGCCAATATAAAAACCACCAAAACTGAAGAATTAGAGAATGTTTACTTCTAAAAAGAATTAAAAGCTGTACTTGAATGTTAGCTGTATATTTATTGAGTTGAATTCCCTGAGGATTTGTGTATTTCACCTCTTCCAATATGTGTAGATTAAATCAGAATCAGATTAGATTAGATTCAACTTTATTGTCATTGTACTAGGTACATGTACAGAGACAATAAAATACAGTTAGCATCTAACCAGAAGTGCATAAGTGACTTATTTACAATAAATCGCTGTGTCATAAATAATTGATGAGGTTGATCATTACAGAGGGGAAAGTGAATAATGTACAGAAGATGCAGTAGTATGTATGTGGTGTCTATAAGGGTATATAGTACGATACAGTAATAGCTGTGCAGGAAATAACATAATGAATATATACATACAAATGTTTGTATGATACAGTAAATATGGATAGAATATACAGAAGTGTATGATAGATAGAGAATAGATAGTTATGGATGTATGATACAGTAAATACAGAGTAAATATGGATAGAATATACAGAAGTTTAAGGATAGATAGTTATGGATGTATAATACAGTAAATACAGAGTAAATATAATATGGATGATACGAATATACAGACGTGTAAGGATAGATAGTTATGGATGTGTGATACAGTAAATACAGAGTAAATATGGATAGAATATACAGAAGTGTAAGGATAGATAGTTATGGATGTATAATACAGTAAATACAGAGTAAATATGGATAGAATATACAGAAGTGTAAGGATAGATAGTTATGGATGTATGATACAGTAAATACGGAGTGAATATGGATGAATAGAGAGAAGTGTAAGGATAGACAGTTATGGATGCGTGATACAGTAAATACAGAGTAAATATGGATGGAATATAGAGAAGTGTGAGGATAGATAGTTATGGATATATAATACAGTAAATACAGAGTAAATATGGATGGAATAGAGAGAAGTGTAAGGATAGATAGTTATAGATGTATGATACAGTAAATACGGAGTGAATATGGATGAATAGAGAGAAGTGTAAGGATAGATAGTTATAGATGTATGATACAGTAAATACGGAGTGAATATGGATGAATAGAGAGAAGTGTAAGGATAGATAGTTATAGATGTATGATACAGTAAATACGGAGTGAATATGGATGAATAGAGAGAAGTGTAAGGATAGATAGTTATGGATGGATTTATAATAATAAAGTAGTGCAAAGTACAGAAAGTGGCAGTACAGTAGTGATTGTTAACACTGTATAATCAGCTGTTCAGTGCAAAAACAGCCACAGGAAAGAAGTTGTTTTTCAGTCTGTTTGTGCGGCTCTGAGGCATCAGTAACGTCTGCCTGATGGTAGAAGTGTGAACAGTTCGTGGTTGGGGTGAAAGGGGTCTTTAATTATGCCTCTCGTCATTGCAGACAGCGTTTCTTGTGTATGTGCTTTACACACTACCCTCTGAAGGGCTGTACGGTCTGAAGCAGTGCAGCTGCTGTACCACACTGAGATGCAGTGTGAGATGCAGTTTATAATCAATCAGTGTTGAATTGAGGTGATAACAGCATCCAATGCAATGCAGTTGTAAGATATCAGAGATTAATAAATGGTTAAATAAATCATTTTTGTCAACATTAATAAAACGTGAGCAATAATTACTGTAACCCAAAATGTTTTTCATTAAAAGAAACTGTAAAATCTTATCGATGAGGCAATGTGATATTGCAGCAGGTAATGTTGCCACCGTACAGCTCCAGCGTCCTGCAGTTCCACCTAAGCTAAGCTCGGGTTTCTACTGTATCTCTGCGTGGTTCTGCATGTCTTCTTAGGTTTCCTCTATGTTTATTACTTTTCTTCTAAACAATATGGCAGAACATTGTGGGACACTCTACCAGCATTGTCAAAAAGTTGGAAAAAGACAGTCATCTAGAATGTCTTTGTATTTCGGAGCAGTATGTTATTCCTTCACTGGAACTAAGAGGCTTAAACCCTGTTCCAGCATAGTCTTCAAAAGTTTTGAGGTTGTTCTCTGATTGGTTGACATGTACAGGATTTCCGAGTGACATGTGTAATGCATCGTTTAATGATCAACCTAGAAACAACCCAAAGTTGTCTGATGAATGAAGTAACAGTAAGCAGTGACAATAAGCAGCAATGACGATGGATTAAATGCTGGATTCTTAAAATGTTTACAGGTTGTATACCGGGCTGTTATTGTGAGTTAATTTCCATGTCCCTAAACATGACGCAGTACAAAATGAAATGTCATCGGTTGCGTTACTGTCAATCATATGTCCTCTTGGGCGGAGGTTGGCCATTCAAAAGGGCCAAGTTTCCCAGACCTCCTGCTGTCAGTCTAAAGGTCTGGCCCCTGAACTCTTTAAGACCGAGCTCTCAATCTGGCCACAAACCTTTTTCAGAAGTGTGAAGGTTGTTATAGGTGTGCACGGTTCTCTGTGGTAAACTGGTGCCTAATTTTTAGTAATTTAAAAGAAGTGGTAGCTAATTGGTTTAGGTGTTGATCTGCTAATAAGAAGCTTGTGGATTCAAATCCCAGCACCACCAAACTGCCACTGCTGGGCCCCTAAGCAATTTTACTACAATCTGAAAGTCTGTTAGAAAAGAAGGAATAAATAATCCTCAGATTAAAACATGTCTATGGACTCGTCTTGTGATTTTTAACTATATATTCGTTTCTGTGCACTTCTCAGAGGCAGTAATGTAATTTGAGCCACATGTAAGCTTACAAATGTGAGACTTGTTTTTTGTCTCCACCCATTTAATCTTGCTTGGTATTTAGATTCCAGGGTTAATTAAGGCAGTGTGTTATAATATGCCTAGAATGTTTATTGTTACCATAATTAGATAATTGTTAATAAGAATAATTTTAGCATCAAGGATAATTAGAATACAGTTGATATATGTCATTGTGACCAAAACAAGTGACAATACCTAAGTATTTTAAGGGAGAATATTTAATTTACTTTAGTTTTAAACTTTTACTTTAACTCCACTAAATGAAATGTATACTTTATACCCTGATACATTTCTCCAAAGCCTATTCATTACCCACTACAGAAGAAGAAGGTCTGGTGTTTGATGAGTTAGTTAGATCTTTGATTAAACTTCTTTGTGCATGTGCAAACCGGTGCTCACACACATCCACGGATCATTTATTTTTTCACTCGCGCCCGGTCATTTCACGCTAGCAATAAAATTCCGTTAAATGCTAAGACATAATGGACATAGAAATAATGGCGGCAATTGATTCTCTGGTGGCAAACAATATTTCTGACAATGAATAAACGATGGCCATATTTGCAAGAATTTTTTGTTTATATTAATACAAAAAAGTCTTCGTACATGATGAAGTGATTTGATATTTTTGTTTTTATTCCTGTGGATAATTTTGGTCAAAGCTCTGACACGTTTACATTTATATAGTTTACTTGTGACTAAAATGTCAAGATGAATAGCATAAAGTTTCTTTATATTCGAATTAAAAAGTTTGGGGGTTTTTTTCAAATTAATTATTATTATAATTATTATTATTTATTATATTAAAAAAACTTCTTCTTCCTGCCATTAATTGAAAGAAAGGACATAAAAAGTTAAAACTGAACACAATCCTGCTATAACTTTGTCTAAAATCATTTAAAAATAATTTTTTGCTTCATTTTTTTTAGTTTATTCATACTTTTACTTTTAATACTTAAGTAAATTTAGTAGAAGAAATGCTTTTCATGCTTAAGTACAATAAATATCACATACTTCTGCTAAATTAAATATCAAGTCTTTCTTTATACACCTCTGTACACCTTATTTTCTAGCAGTTAACCCTATTATAACCTCCACACCTCTGGAAAAAGTTTTTCACTAAATTTTGAAGTGTGGTTTCAGGGTGTTTTTCCTGTGTAACCACTAAATTATTAGTGAGTTAAATTTACAGCATTTGGCAGACGCTCTTATGCAGAGCACCTTACATGTGTATCTCTTTTACATTTATACAACTTAGCAATTAAGAGCAGTGGCAACTTTGTAGTACTAGGACTCGTACCAAATCTTTCAATTAGGAGTCCAACACCGTAACCACTACACTACCACTTCATTAGAGTTCAGACAATAATGTCAGGTGAGGAGGTCATGGGGTGCAGTTGAAGGTCTGGTTTTCAGCCTTTCTGCTGACAGTCTAAAGGTCTGGCTACATGAGACTAGTTCCAGCATGACAATGCCCCTGTGCACAAAGCCCCTAAGGTCCATGAAGTCATGGTGTGTTCTATTTAAATTGGAAGAATTCAAGACAGAGCTTTGAACACAATCAAGTGAAAAAGTGAACTGCTAGGCCCCTGAGCAGGGCCCTTAAATCTCAACTGCTCAGATGGATTGTAAATTGCTTTCAATTCCAGAAATGTAGTTCATCCTAAAGGTCTTCAGTTGTGGTGTATTAGAGTCAGGGCTCTGTGTAGGACACTTATGTTCTTCCACAACCAAAATCTAGTAATTGGAAGTCCGGGAGTTAATATGATAGGCTGCTGATAGAAAGATCAAGGGTGCAATTCCCAGAACCACCAAGCTGCCTCCAATTGCCCACCAGGTGTAAAGTTCAGCTAATTTCGACTTGTAAAACTTATATCTAAAAGGTATTTAGGAATGTTTAGGATTTAATTATATAACTTGTAGCGTAACATTTTGGAAGTTGTCAGAAAAAAAAATGAACACACAAAATAGAAGGAAATGAAGTCAAATGTAGGATACAGGTACGACTAGGGCTGCATTTACACTGCAGGTCTTGATGGCTGATTCTGATTTTGTGGAAAGAAAGTAAAAACAGCAAGAAAATCCATGAACGCGATGAATAAAGACGAAATGATGATTATTTTGCTTCCGCATCATATTTGAAGGTCAGAAAATCTGAAATATATAACAGAGAATTTCTTAATCTGATTTAAATAGGTTTGGTAATGTGCAAAACCCCACCAGGTGTAAAGTTCAGCTAATTTCGACTTGTGAAACTTAAATCTGAAAGGCAAAGCCGCAGCCTGGTGGTATGTGATGAATTAGACTATTGTCAGGGGTGAATGAGGGTAAAGAAAGAACCGAATGGTTGCCACTGAAGCAAAATTCAATGTGATGACAACACAGGAGCTGAAATGCTCAGTGCACCTGTTCTGTAATAAATTTCTCATCTTTATATTTACTAGTTAAATATTGACCAGTGGGAACACATCGACTGTGAATGTGTGTGTGTGTGTGTGTGTGTGTGTGTAAGCGGCTTATTTCAGCAGTAACTCACAAAAAGGAACTGGTTTGCTGCTTGCGCAAAAGAGAAAGGAGTAAAAGTCAGACAGATAAATACACAAATGGTTTTAAAAAACTGACGTCAAGTTTATAGGTTGTATAAAAAGCAGGCAGTTTCCCACACAAAGACTGACTATCATCTCAGGATTATTTATATGATTACGAACACTACCCTAGGGAATAACCTGCAGACTAGCAGCTACGTCTAAAATCAATCTGTCAGGAAAGATTTACGATATACAGCCAAACGTTTGTGGACACCTTCACCAGCACCCCCCAAAAAAGTGCCTCTTTCTCAAATTATTACAATGTTACACACACACAGTTGTCTGGAATGTCTTTGTATTCAGTCATGTTACATTATTTCTTTGCTGGAAATAAGAGATTCAAACACTGTTCCAGCAGGACAATGACCCCTGTGCACAAAACCTCTGAACTCCATGAAGACATGCTGTGTCCTAGTTGATGTGGACAAACTCGAATGTCCTGTACAGAATTGTGACTCTGACCCAATCCCACTAAACACAACTTTGGGATGAACTGGAACACATATGGCACCCCAGACCCTCTCACTCAACAGTGTCTGATCCCATTAATACTATTTTGGATCAAAAAAAAAAAATCCACACAGTCATGCAACACCTTTTAGTAGAAAGTATGTCCAGAAGTATGGAGGAAGTGTAAGACAACGAATGGAATCGATTTTTAAAAAACACATTCAATAGTAAATACTTTTGTCTGTGTAGTTAATATAAAAAAAAAGTAAATGATTAAAATAACACTAGAAAGGAAACATGTACCCTCATAGGTGTAATAATAGTTCTTGAAGATGAAATTGTATCTTCACAATATAATAATACAATAATATAATTTACTTTAAAAAGCGGTATTTAATGTACTTTCATGCACAAGGGAAATACTCTTAGATTTAATAATGTTTAGAAATTAAACATTATTATTGTTATTATTAATAATCATTAATATAACTTGTAGCATTAGATTTTTGGAACTAAAATAATAAACAGTAGTAGTGGAAAATGAAGCAAATGTAGGATTTACAGGTACGACTAGGGCTGCATTTACACTGCAGATCTTAATAGCCGATTCCGATTTCATGACTTCATCTGATTTTTTTAAGACCGGCTTACATCAACTTTTCAATCTGACCCGTATCCAATTCCTGCATTTACACTATACACAGCAAAACAACCCAATGTAGACATACTGACTGGAAAAGAATCCACAGAGGTGATGGACAAAGACGAAAGGATGATTATTTTGCTTCCGCATCAGGTCAGCAAAACCATGCTCTCTTTAGGTGGAGGAAAAAAAAAGAGAGTCCTTGTTGCAGCCTGGCCGAATGTAGCATTGATAGCTAAGTTTTAATATGATAATATAAAAATTTCTTATAGGGCATTATTTTTTTTTATTCACAGACAAAACAGATTGTTAAGTAAACAAAATTAAAAAATTTCGAAATATACAGTTGCTGTTGGAGTCCAGCTGAGTTGACGGCATGCGTAATAGTAACTTGTTTAGTGACGTCCCATTTACATTAACAGGTGAAAATCCGATCTGGCTGCTTAAATGACAGACGCTCATATCAAATTCATACCTGATTTGTTTCCACATACGAACAAGCCCTAAAAACGATTGTAAAATATCGCAATCCATGTGCTTTTTTCTGCTTACACAATCATCTGTCATATCCCCTCTGTACCATATCGGAGGGAAATTATCGGAATTGGGTCACTTGTGTATAAGTTTAGAACTAAAAGATATGGCAACAGCCACTCCGATTTTCTCTCTCTCTCTCTCTCTCTCTCTCTCTCTCACACACACACAAAACTGGTGTTAATATATTAAAATGTACGATATATTACAGTATTTAATGTGTGTGTCACTGACATGTTGCCAGATCTTTTTCCTACAAGCACTTGTGCATAAAGTTCCTCTTTAGAAACTCCATATGGGTGTGTTTAAATTCACCCATCAAAATATAATTAATCTTAATTTTAATAGGTATAGAACAGGTGACTCATCTGTTCTCTGTTCACACAGTGGTTTTATTCATGACTTAGTGTGTAACACAAAACAGAAAAGACACCAATGAGTTGCTGTGGCAGCGTGCTTCAAGCAATCCTACTGATCGATACATTTATTGATGAAATGTTACTCTGCAAATAACTCCCTGAGTACTGCGTATAATACAAACACTTCCTTACAAAGAGCTAAAGTCATGTGATTGGTAGAACCTTCATCAATTGGATTAAACATGATTATTCAGAGTGATGCACAAAAATAGTTTTGAGTCTTTATTAATAAACAGATTAATACTTCGATTCCAAACTAAGTGTAGCACAAGCCTGGAATCATTTCTGAAACCTCACACCTCAAACACACACACACACACACACACACACCAGACAAGAGAATTAAAACTCAGCTAGTAAAAATCTGTTAGCGATGTTCACTGTTGGCTCTGCTGATAACTAGGGTCATAAAGGTTTATGGTGTCGGATACGGAGAAATATGGGAGACTAGACCTCTGGTTTACCTTTATGTGACATCGAACATGACCTTTATAGCTGTTTAATGTTCTGGCTCTGTTCTGCAGCTTGTCGCTAGTACCAAAACAAACAGAACAAATTAGGAGCCCTTTCAACCAATCATTTCACTGGGATCATACACACCTACATTAGTAATTGTGTCTCCACTAATGTTACTTATGTTGGTGCATATTAGAAATATTTTTGTTTGCCCATACAGTCTAAAAATGTATAATTCAAGTTTTGAGCCAGCTTCAGATACCCAACCGCTAGTTGGCGTAGCAAAAGTCACAGTGAAATGCCATAACATCCGCCCAGCATCCCATGTCTCACTCGATAGCTAGTCAGACATGCGCGTTAGCAAGTTCGTTAGCAAGTGGAGTCGTCTGATCTCCGAGGTAAATGTTGTACATTATACTTAATAAAACCAGTTTATTGTAGTACATCCTATTGTATTGTTTTTTTATACAATATTCGTTATTTATATGTATATTTTTATTATTTAAAAACAAAAAATATTGCAGTGTTTTTCTAGATTAATGGCATTTCAAATCATTTTAATGGTAAAAATTGATTTGACATACAGGTAATTTCGAGCTCCGTCACCAAACGAATTAAACTAGTAAGTCAAGGCACCCCTGTATCTAATAAATGCTGTATTTTTATTGCTCAATAAAAATATATTTTTGAAATAAAAAAAAATGTAAAAATTGTATCAAAATTTATTCAGGTTCAAGAAAATACGTTTCCAACCGTACCGATTTGATTCAGGATTTTATCTACAAGCTTAAACTGGGGCTCTGTCTTAAATCACATACTTCCATACTATATAGTACATGAAAATGTGTATGTAAGGTGAGTAGTAGTATGTACAGTACACGAAAAGTTTCCGGATGATCTACTTTGTAGTGCAAACTCACGCGCCCTAAATGTGTGAACGCGCACAGACTAGATGACATAGACAACATTACTACAATACATCAAAAAACATTATAGTTAAGTTAGTAACAGTACTAAAATACCAAATATAAAAATAGTACCTGATTACACACTGCTGCTGTAGTTGAGCGCATACATAAATGTCGTCGGTGTGGTAGCCTAGAGGGTACGGCGTTGACATATCTGCGCTCCGGGTGACTGAGAAACCGGCTTGTGGAATTTTTTTGCCATTTTGTTATATATATTTTTATCATATGTCTGGGCTTTTTAAGGCATTTACCACAGTTCCTCTGTGTCTACAGAAAACCTAGTTGATGTCTACTCTATTACATCCCATCAAAATACAGAAATACTACCTGTAAAGTTTTAGTAGGACTAAAATGAGTGTATGGTTAAGATTTTTGTACAATTAAATTTAATTGTTTGGCGCTTTTAACGATAGAAATTGTCGCAAAGCAGTTTTACAGACATAGTTTAAAATGAAATTCATATTTATTAAAAAACTTGAAAGAAAACAGATTCAGAAGGACAAACATCCTCATCTGGGTAAATGTAAATGCCGCTTAAGTTGGGGTCAGAACACAGGGTCAGATATGATGCAGCGCCCCTGGAGCAGGAACGGTTAGGGTTTTGCTCAAGGACCCAACAGTGGTTGGCTTGCCGGTGGTGGGGCTTGAACCCAGGTGTTTCTGGTCTTAGGACCATCATAATTGGACCAGCATATGGATATTCTATCCATATACCTTCTGTGCATTATTTACCAACCTCATACCCTTATTTATTACACTGCTATTTATTGTAAATAAGCCACTTATGCACTTCTGGTTAGATGCTAACTGCATTTCTTTGGCTCTGTACATGTACCTTGCACAGTGACCATAAAGTTGAATCTAATCTAATCTAATCTAATAACCATTTGAGCCACCACTGCCCCAGTGTGATGCCTGAGTGTGTAATTATAAAAAATGTCCTGTCTTCATCTGTATATTTCCATATAGAATGTACAGAGCTTTACAGTAATCTATATATCTATGTTCACATTTTGGAGCTAAGATGTTCAAGTTAAAGTTTAAGAAGAAACTTTATTGTCATTTTAACCCTATACAGCAGATGCAGTACACGGTGAAATAAAACAACGATTCTCCGAGACCATGTTATACAGTAGTTATATATATTAATAGATTAACTGCAAAGTTTAATAACAGAGTGACAGTTTATTTGCACATTTTTCATATTGCAACATATATTGCAGGGAAAAAAATCGCAATATCTATATTTTTTTTTAGATCTATCTTGCCCCCCAAGTTGTTAATATTGTTTTTACACCTGTGTGTGATGAGGTGTTTGACAGATAATCAGATGTGTATTAGGTAGGTGATGAGTGAGTGGTGTGTGGGGACCATTTGTGTGGTCAACAGACATCCAAGTTTATATTAAGTAGAAGAAGGTCATTAACTGTGTAATGATAAACTTGTATTGGACTGTGTGTTGATTAAGTGGTGTGAGCAGGTGTGTAAATAAGGTCTTGATGAGAAGTGTGGATGAACAGGTAATCAGATTTGAGTTGGGTATAATATAAGGTTATGAGGTGTGTGTTGGTCAGACAATCAGGAGTGTATTGGTTAGGGACAGGCAGCATAATGAATTGGTGGATGGCATTGTTGCCTCACAGCAAGAAAGTCCCAGTTTCGCATTCCAGCAAGGGTCCTTTTGCCTGTCGGTTTTGTGTGGGTTTAGTCCGGGTACTCTGGTTCCTTTTCACAGTCCAGAAACATGTATGTTAGATTAATTTGTAATTCTAAATTGCTTATAGGCGTGTGTCTGAGTTGTTTGTAGGTATGTGGCCCTGTGATGGACTAGTGACCTGTCTAGGTTGTACCCCTGCCTTGACTTCAACAGATTTCTGTGAGCCTGATTAGGAATAAGCAGGTATAAACAATAGATTGATGGATGGATGGATGGATGGATGGATGGATGGATAAACATTTTCATATGTACTCTAGATAATGTGTGTAATCTTTAAATGATAGGTGATGTAATGATTCAAACAGGGTAACGATAACCACTACAAAAAATTCACTACAATAAAAGACAATCAGGTGTGTGTTGGTCAGATAATTAGGAATTAGGGATGAGGTATATAAATAATCAAATGTGTATTTGATTAGATATGTAATGAAAATATAACCAGGTGTGTATTGGGTAGATGTTGAAGTGACCAGGTGCGTAGTGGAAAGATAACCAGGTTAGACCGTGTAGGTGATAAATTGATCAGGTGCGTAGTGTAAAGATGATCAGGTGCGTAGTGGAAAAACCTGATGTGTATTGTGTAGGTGATGACGTATCATGGTATGTAATGAAATGGTTTTTAATGGAGATCCTTTGAGTGATGTTTAGATGCATAGTAGAAGGTTTACTGATTCAGTGTGTGACGCTCTTCACATATTTATTTGTAGGTTGTCATTAATGTTATGGCTAACGTTGTAGGTAAGTCTAGTTAGTCTGTTGTTATCTCAAAAGCTAGTCTGGCTTGCGGAATGAGGAGGGAGATGATTAGGTGTGTAGCAGATTTTTCATGAGATATATAGTAATATATTTTTATATTTTTTGTATCAGACAGAATCAGACAGACGTCCTGGCACTAAGGAAAAAATACAAAATGCACCACCTATAAACAATGTCTTATTTAATTATTTTACACTTCAACTTATTTTTTGCATGTAGTGGCAGATATATGACACTGCATTTCTTTACTGGAAAAACATGTATTAGTGCACTATAATTAACAACATTTACTCTTTAACTATAAGGTCCTCGGCTTTCTTAGTTTGTCAGTTATCCCTGCTTTTAGATCTGTTATTCAATTATGTGATCAATAAATTGATGAGTTTGCATGTTTGCTATCGCTCAGGAATAAATAAAACCACAGCAGCTGGAATACTTTAGGATCCATAGACTTGTTTCTTTAGGCTAAAAATGAATGTTTAAAGTAATTTTAAAAATCTAGTTCTTTAACCAGGTCTAAATTCATTTGAAAAGCATTTTTACTGTGGGACATGAACATGAGACTCCATTTTTAACATTAAGCTTTTTGAATAGCAGTTTTACGAGTGAGAAAATGAGTTTTAGAGCACACCAGACTAAGTAAGCAACATGAACACAGAGCAACAGCACAAGCTAAAAGCAAAAGGTATTTTGTAGCAAGCTAACTATGCTAAATAGGCAATGTTTGGTAGTAGGGCTGTGCGATATAATCCGAATTATTAATAATGCGATATGATCTAAATTATTATTAATGATGCGATATGATCTAAATTATTATTAATGAAGAATTTTTTTCGTATTATTTTTATATTATTTCTTTTGCCCTCATAGTTTATTGCATTTTTCTTTGTTACAATCTTCTCTAGTTGGCCAGTTGACTGGATGTTTGAGCACTTCACCATTTCACCTAGCACCGCTGTGCAGTCACATGACTTTACACGCAATAGCACATTATAAAAGAGAAAAGGATCCAAAGAACCTAAATAATCAACAAAATGAAAAATCGCGTCAGATTTTGTTAAACTAGCATGTTATGCTGAGTTCACACTGCACACTGGTCAAATGCCTAAAATCAGAGGCAATTCTGTTGCTTGTTCACACGAGTGACAATCATGCAATGTGAATAATAAAAGACGCAATCGACAGAATCGCAAATGCTTGTAAAATAGTTGGTATACAAAATAGCTGTACCTGTCTGCGACTCGAAATCCTGTATTGTGATCTCAGCATTAAATACAGTTTCGATTAATTAGCATGTAATCTAAAATAAATTAAGCAAATATCATAAATAAGGAGACTCCATCCTGTTTTGTTAGATTCGGATTGTGTTTTACACAGTTTCAGTTATGTGCCTAAAGCATATTTAAACGCCTTGAATTTCTGAGCTCTGACTGTCCAAAAGAGGCCGAATCAAGTTACTACATGAGTTCAGTCATATGAGTTTCCGGTTACCATATACAGGATTACACCTTTGACACAATTCTTCAGAGACTCAACACCCAAGAGTTCCCTTTAATTATCATCCATTTTCGAGAGTATCAGTTTTATGAGTCACTATCTCACAACATTTTCTAGCCAACACACCTGTCGAACTCTATAGAATTCAATAAAATACCAACAAATTCAATATTTGTAAGACGATTAAAGAACCAGGAAGCACATTGGCTTAGTGGTTAGCACTGTTGCCTCACAGCCTGGGTTCTATCACCAGGCAGAGGTCTTTCTGTGTGGATTTACGTGCTTGCGTGGGTTTACTCGCAGGTTGATTGATGATTCTAAATTGTCTATAGGAGTGAGTGCGAGGGTGTGTGTGGCCCTGTGATGGACTGGTGACCTGTCCAGGTTGTACCCCTCCTGCCTTTTGCCCTTTTAGAGACGTCTGGGATAGACTCCAGCAGATCCCTGTGACCCCAAATTAGAGATAACCAGGTATAGAAGATGAAGATAAAGAATAAAGAACCAGCAAACTGAACAACTCGAAAACTAAACTGCTCCAAACAATGTTGTTCATGTGGTGAGTCACGCAGTTATTTTATATTTGACGCCAAATAGCAGAGAGTAAAAGTATTTAATCAGCGCTTGGGCTATAATTAAGATCACTGTGTGATTAAGTAGCTTTTATGTTGCAGGGCGTTTGTGCTCCCTGTAGTGCGAAAACAGTAAAATATGAAATATTATAACTAAAATATACATAAAAACAAGTCTCTGGTAATAATATATGGAACATGTTAATCATGTTGGCTTGCTAGACATAAGGGGTGTTGCTAGACATAAATATTTACTTCCCGCACCCCCTCTATTACTTATATCACTTTTATTTCTTCTAAGTAAGTTGTGTGCAATAAGTGTACAACACAATGAACTACTCACTGCTCCTACACTGCAACAAGAACTAGGGCAAGTAAATATACTGATCTGGTCAGTCGCACTGATGCTCGTATTTATTTTTTCATAGTCGCATACAGTAGTTTTCAGTCAGAAATGCGACTTAATTGGTCTTACTGGAGAGCCCCGGTAAGCTAAGCTAATCTGTGTAAATTTTTAGTTTTGTAAAGAAGTCAAACTAAAGTATAGTCTTTTTAGTCACTAGGTAAATACCACACCGCAGCCATAGTTACTGTCAACTGTTTATGGCGTGTCATGACTAAAAGCTAACAAATTATTAGGCTAGGCTAGGATATTGCTATAGTACATTTCAGAAATAATAGTGAAAGTGAAAATAGGAAACTGTCGGTACTCCCCATGTGCCCTAGAAATTGCGTTCAGAGGCTGAGGGGATCTTCCCTGGTGAAAATTGGGAGGCAACAGGGCAGCATGTGAGAAGTGGAGGCAGATGAAGTCATGGTACGCTAAGAGTTATAATATAAGAGCTGCTAGCGTGTACAGGTGCGTAGGGGGGAGCGGGGACGGTTCCGTCATTTTCTAAGAGACTTTTTAATGGAAAGCCCAACTTTTAAAACATTAAACTTATGTTTGTTAGATAGCCACGCACTGTAACCTGCCATATGATAATATACGTACAATTTAAACTAGAACAGACAAAGTTAAATGTTGCTACTGACCCCATGACATGGATAGTCTACAGGGATAGTTGCAACATTTATTAAGACATAATATTAAAACAGTACAGTCTTATAACCCATGGGCATTGCTCACAGCCGATCCTGACCTCCCTGGGACACTAAGCAAATTATGCTAATTATGCTAATGCTAATTCCCGCTTACAGCCTCTATCAGTCTAGTCTGTCTGGAAGAAACTGAAAAAGTATGTCACATAGTTAGTTTAGCAGTCATATACACAAATAAGTGCCATAATGTCCTAATGTTGTACTAGTTTAACAGATGCTGCTGCTGGAAGACGAACATTTTATTTTTTTTTATTTTTTTGCGGGACACTTTTATCTTTTCCAAACTGCAGTTTATTAACACTTGTATTTTCGTATTCATTATTCATAATAAATGTAGTTTACGCTCTCTTATGTCGAGCACAATGTCACAGAACCCACAGTCCTTAAAGTGGTTGGCAAGTAATCGAGACAGACAGATCAAGAGATGCGTTAACTTTATAGAACTTGCCGACATCAAATTTAAAGAATGAGGGAACACGAGTTTACCTGATTGATGCTGCCATGTCTTTTTTTTTTCTTTTTCTGTGACCTGACGGACAGTCATGTTTTCATTCGTTAAAGTTGGGAACACTGGAAGGAAGGGGGAAAGGGGGGAAGCGGAACCTTGCGTCATTTGCCAGGCCCTTATCAGATTGCGTATTGAGCGTTTAGGGCCATCAGCTCTGCTGGTGCATGACGTCAACTCAAATGGACATCAATAGCGATATAACTTGTTGTTTATTTATAATCTGTTTTGTCTGTAAAAAAAATTAATACACTATTTAAAAAATATATTTATAACTTGCTACATTTGGCCAGGCTGCAATAAGAGCTATTCTCTTTTTTTCACCTCACCCGACCAGAGCATTGTTTTGCCGACCTTTAAATATGACCCGCTAGCAACGTACTGAATAATCATCTCGTCTTTTCCATCCCGTCTATTGATTATTGCACCATTTTTACTTCACTTTCCGGGTCAGTCGTAAAAGAAGATATAGTCACAAAATCGGAATTGGGCATCGAGACCACCCAATTTAATCAACCTAACCTTGAAATTGTTATATAATTTTTTTTTTGACTGCTTGTTGTATTTGGAAAAATGAAATGAATGTAAATCACTCTATTTTGATTATCGAGCCTGCCGGCTTGCAATTCCAATCATAACTACCCGCTAACAAGATAATAACTTAAACCAAATTAAAATACACTAACTTTCTATGAGAAATCTATTCATTTATTCATCATGATTTTAAGCACGAAATGGTTGCAAATGCCAGATAGGCTAATTTTAACTTTTTTTGCTGTGTTAAATCTCTCGTCTAGGATCTTTAACTATCAGCGGTTTCTTTAAAGAAAGCAAGATATAAGACTAAAAATGTATCAGAATGTTTTAAAGTAAAATTAAAAGAAATTGTATAATGCACAGATATTGTCTGACCTTTAATTAAGTTATGTTTCTATTGCTCAATGTTGAGATGTTTTGCGTGTTGTCGCTTTGTAAGATGGGCAGTTAAACCCAGGTGGGGGTTGCTTTACTATGACTTACAATATTATTACTGCTTTTTTTGTCCTTAATACCACTTTTTTTTTTTTTAAATAACCTTTTATGCCTGCTAAAAGGCTGCCTTATCAGTATTGCATCTTTTTTGGATGCTTGTATCTGATTTTCTCTTTTTTCTGTGTGGAGTTTGCATGTTCTCACCGTGCTTGCATGAGTTTACTCCGGGTTCTCCGGTTTCTTTCTATAGAAGATGAATAAATGAATACAAATAAGCAATAAGCAAACCTTGCTCAGTGGGTCCAACAGTGGCAGCTTGGTGGTGCTGAGAATCAAACCCTGCTCTACCACTTCTCCTATGGATATAAATTACCGGGTATTTAAGAAGGTATACAGTTTAGCGTGATCTAGTATATATACAGGCAATTTCACTCTTACCAGGAAGAATTTGCTAGTTAATTAGCATTTTATTAATGGTTATCCGACTCAATTAAACGCATTAAAGCCTTATGTAAGATAAAGTAAGCAATAAAAACAATATTGAATATAACGGTTTTATCGTGATTACGAAACTTAAAACTTAAATTTTAGTGTGTTAAACTGTTTTTCAGCAGTGCAACTGATTTGTTTTGCTTATTTCAGCACACTGGTGAAGATGCAAGCCACCACCACATCTGCTGTGACCAACCTCACAACAGCCGTGACCAAATCCAGAGAACAAATCCTCATACAAAGTAAGTGTGTAAGCCCTTTAGAAAACTGGACATGCATCTCTATGCATTATATTGGCAAAAATATTAAGACAATAACATCTGTATATTTTACAACTGTATCTGTTGCCGTGTTGCCGGGGGGTGCGGGAGACATTTTTAAAATAGAAGGGGGGCAAACAGTCAGCAAAATTGGACTACCATAAATTGCAGCATTTGGCAGACACCCTTATCCAGAGCAACGTACATTTATACAACTGAGCTATTAAGGGCCTTGCTTAGGGGCCCAACAGTTTTGGTGGAACTGGGAATCAAACCCACAATCTTCAGGTTGGTAGTCCAACACCTTAACCATGAGCCACCACTCCAGTTTAAATAAATAACAGCCTATAAATTATAGGATTATAAATAGAATAATATTGATTATTTTTACAATACAATGTTAGTAAAATAACGATAGAAAAATTAGTACAAATGAATGTTAAAAACTTGCAGAATTCTAAAAATGTTTCCTGTTTCCTTACCAGCCATTTATGTGGGATGTCTTAAAGTTGGTTTAGGTGTTTTGATTAGGGTTGTAGCTGAACTTTGCAGGACACCAGCCCTCCAGGACCGAGATTGCCCACCCCTGACTTAGACTTTGCACTCTAACGGAAACAAAATTGGATTTTTTTTTTAAACAAATACTCATGTACAAACAACATGGCAATATCAGTACACTTTTGGATTAGAATATACAACCCAGGTGTAAGAAGAAATATGTACATATATAAGGAATGTATACACCTAATTTTAATAATTATATAAAATAAATTCAAAAATAAATAAATAAATGACTAAACAAAGGGGTTTTTTTTCTTTAAACCATATTTATATATCATACCATTATAGGACAAAAGGAAACAATAATTCAATCAACTTTTGTCTTTAAGCTGAGTCGTCTGTTTGAGTCGTCACTTCCTTCCTGGATTAGTAGCTTAAAGTCAATGAAGTTCTATTACTTTTACATGTTTACTTTCCATTTTACAATTAATTTCAATTGTTTTATTGTGACTAATATATTTAGATGATCAGCATGGAGTATCTTCATATTTATATTAAACATTATTTTTAAATAAATAAATAAATAATTATAAGTGGTAGTAGTAGTAGTACTAGTATTAGTAGTATACTTAAAATCATAAACATTTGCTGTTAATTCAAAGACAAGGAAATGAAAGAAAGTTAAAACTTAACACAGTCTTGCTAAAACTGTTTATAGACATATTTTTGCTTTTCTATTTTGCTCTTTTAAGTAATATTCAAAGAAAAATAATTTTCATACATAACTACAATAAATCTCACATACCTTAAAACTTTTATTTAATTAATATTCTAAATGGTGACCTTCCAGTAAAAAAATAATGGTGATTTTCCAGTAAAATAATTATAGTATTACTCAAGTATTGCTTTCGGGTACTTTAAACACCTCAGACAGTAACAGTATGGAAAGGTAAAATGAGCGATTTTTCCAAGATAATATGTTCCTCTGTATGACATGGGATACATGAATCCTTCTATTCATTTATTTAGATCAGTTGAGTCCAAAGTTATTATGTTGCTAACAACAATGTAGATAAATACAAACTGATCAATTACATCATTTCTTTATTCTGAGTGGTTCTTGGATAGAAACTGAGAGAACGAGTAGCTGACTGAGTAGTTTAGGAAACGTCCTGCATGGTCAGAAACAAAAGAAGCTCAATATCACGGGTTCTTTAATTATCTGACTCATTAGAATCAGTAGATCTGTCAAACTCATAGCGTATAGAGGATCAAAAAGAGTCAGAGGTTAAGAATTCGGTGGATTCTCGGGATTCGTTAAGGGTCCTCTAGTAAAAAGCTGAAAGCAGTCATAATATCGACTGACTCAAATGAATCGTTAGACTCGAATCCATTCAATGATTCACTGATTTAGAAAGATTCAAATCCGTAAATGGATACAGTTTTTCCCATCTGTAGTGGAAAATAATATAAAAAACAGACAATAAATTATAAAAAATTGGGTCAAACAGATTGAGTGAATAAAACAGAACCTTTTTACAAACCATTCAGGAGAATTTGTCTTTAAAATGATACGTGAAATTGGATAGTGTTTATTTATTAAAAATACTGTGTGTTATATAGATATATAAAAATAAAATATTATGTACTGTATATCTGAGACATTTACTTTGCTTATACACAAAAGTGTGTGTGTGTGTAAACATTAAAAACCCATACGGTTTTCTTCAGGGACAGGAAAAAAAACAAACCATACAAGATTTACAGCTTAAGTAAAAGAAAAAAACCCTGCTAGAAAAGTGTCCAGTGGTGGACAGCAACACGAAGCACACTGTTTAGTTATGTGTGTTAGTTACTATGTAGTTAAGGCTTTACTGTAAAATAAAGGCTTCTGGTAGTTTATTCAGACTGTAGGGGCACCTAAACATCATGATGTTTGTTTATTTTGGACTGAGCGTTACACCACACCCTCCATTCAGCTGTTCAAGCAGTTCAGTAGTGTGCGGTCATTTAGATCTCACTGTTATTAGTTTAACTCAAAACTCTCTGAAGTGCAAGAGACATTAAATATTTTTGAATCAAATGATTTCTTTTGTACACAGTGTAGTTAATTCTGTGGTGAAAAACATCTTATAATTAAATCCTGACCTAATAAACCCTGCATTATGCATGCACGGTTTTCTTAACACAGGGCTCCAGATGGCACCAGAAAACATCACCTTTGTGCCTGACCACCATTCGGTTTATCCCTCAACCTCCAACAAAAAATCAAAAAAGCATTTACATAGAATAGCTTTAATTCTGTGCTTTTACCTCACACAATTGCCTGCCTTGCCATATTATCACAAGCATGCATGTAGGGCTGTGTATAAATATCAATACAGCTACGTATAGCTACGTATTTGTTGTGTTTTTAGCTATTTGTTTTTGATTTTTTTAATTGAAGTATTGCAAGGTATCGCAATATAAATTCTATTGCAATATATCGTGACAAATTTAATTGTAACCTAGGCATCCTATTGAGAGGCCTTACGTGCATGTAATTGCCTTGCTATATACTGCAAAACTGCAAAATAAATGGGGGAATTAATGTAATTGGATGAATAAAATATCGCAATGTGCCTGTGATGGTGATTAAAGTTGCAGAAATAAAATGAAAGAATTGGCAATAAAATGGTTGCATTGAAAATGAAGGAAGTGGAAAAAACACTTATAATAAATATCATTATTTATGAAAACGATAGCTTTTATGGCTGTGAATTGGAAAGGGCCTCCCGATACGGTATATATCACGATACATTAGTCACAATAAAATATATCACGATATATTGCAATACTCAATAAAAAGTTAAATACATCAAATACAAAGCCGGAGACATGCAGAAAAGGTTTTAATTAAATATTATGCAAACGTAAATATATATTATATTATATACATACACATCCCTAATAGCTATTTATTATTATTTGCATCAGCATTTCTATACCGTATTTATTATGTAATATAATGCGGAAGATAATCAGAGGCAAAGCAGATAACATCAGACAACGTGTGTCTCAGAAAAAATTTGATTTGGAGCTTCTGCATATTTTGGTTGCCCTGCCTTAAGAGAGAATTGTTTTTAACTTACCCACATGACAAATGAACTACAGGGTGTCCCATAAGAAAAAAACGTACCTGGTTTGTTAACCAGGAAACTATTTTCCCAGATCTCCAGATCTCACCCCAGTTGATTTTTAACTTTGGGAGCATTTGAAGACCGTGGTGTAACTCCAGCTGTGTTTATAGGTGTTCTTTAGCAGTGGAGAACACGCACTTAAATGTGTTTACAAAACAGTGGTAGTCATGTAGAGCGTATTATATAAATAAAAATGGTTTTCATTAGAAAATGTTAAATTTTTTTTATTTTTCTTATGTATGGAAACTTATGGGACTCCCTGTAGTTATTTTAAGAACTGGACCAAAGACCTTCACATATTTACACACCAAAAAAAAAAATTCAGTAATGCAGTTTGTCCGCATTGCATTCAGTGTACTGACTTTCTGATTGGCACCTAAACTGGTTCACATAAGACAATAAGAACCAGGGAATCACGATGTACAATATTACACCTCGATAAAAGGTTTGTCATTCCAGAAGATGTGGTACATAAAAAGGAAGGAAACAAAGTACTTAGGTTTATGTAATATAAACATAAAAAAGCTATGAATATATAACTGGGAAAAAAATAAAAAACCAAACATCTACAGAAAACAAATTACAAATAAAAACAAGAGCAATGAGTGGATAAGAAATAATACATTTAATATCAGCGTAGCAGATACCATACATGAGATAATACCAGTGAATGGGATATACTGTACGATATCGATAGTGTTGGTTAATCGTGGTTTGTAAAATGTAAATTTATTTCTTTACATATCCTATCTTGGTATGTTAGGACAAAGCACATGGTTAGCTATGATCTAGCACCCCTGGAGCAGAGAAGGGTTAAGGGTCTTGCTCAAGGACCCAACAGTGGCTGGTTGGCGGTGGTGGGGCTTAAACCCAGGTCTTCTTGGTCTTTAGTTTAACAGCTCAGGCTGGCAGTGGTGGGGCTTGGATCCAGGTCTTCTTGGTCTTTAAATCAATAGCTCAGCCTGGCGGTGGTGGGGCTTGAACTCAGGTCTTCCTGGTCTTTAGATCTTTAACCATTTGAGTCCCCACTGCCCGTTACCACTACCTGAACAAATGTAGATGTTTATAAGGATGTTAACACATATGTAACTGTTCAGTCTGTGTCTGACTGTAGAACTGACAGAAGGCATAAGCAAACTAAGTGGCTGCTTAGAGACCCCCATGGCCACCAGGGGGCACCCAAAAGTACATGAAAGATGACAAATGTTTTTAATACAAATTATAGTTAAGTCAAGTCATTAATATTTATATAGCGCTTTTAGCAGCTTTACGGATTTACTTCAAATGTCAATGAACAATGCTAATTATGCAAAACTGCATTTTAATAAAAAACAACACAATATTATGTTTGCATGATGAATAGAATGGTAGAAACACTATGATGATGTAAGCTACAACAAATAAAATTGATAGTGAGTGTGTTACATTTAAGTGCCTATATAATCAAGGATTGACAATAGACAATATAGTCATATTGGCAGTATTTGCTTAGAGCCTCCAAATGCTTGGGACGGCCCTGTCTGACAGTCTAGTTTATAAAAATTTGCAAAAAAGTATTTTATTTGTCTTCTTATAATTAAATTTCAGGTAGTTTACAATAAAAGTGAATGTCTTGGTAAATTCTAAAATTGTATTTATATAATTTCCCCCCCTCTCCAGGTTCGGGTGCCATGATCGCAGTCATCGTCATCGGCATCATAATCGTCCTCGGCATACTTCTCATCATCCTGAAGACGTATAACAAGTAAATCCACATTATATATAACACACAGTGACACGGTTGAATAAATTAGGCTGAATGGCTTATTATGGGCCTTCATGTTTCCATAGCAAATAAATCAGACAAATTCTACACATATTTAATGACTAAACACACACCGGAATGAGTAATTAAATGAAATGTGAAATTAAAGTATAAGCATGTTGAGGCTGACGCCAGTTTAATTGTTAGTTTTAATTAAGTGCTAACATGCTAGAAATGTATTTGTCTAATTATTTGTATGTTAAAGACTCCAAGGTGTTACCTTCATTTAGGAGTGGAAGTTTTATTTGTTATTATTTATTTTTAAGGTTTAGTGGAATCTAAGTATATATTATTACAGCTTAAAAGGCAAAGGTGCCCCAGTTATCGCAATAATTTTTGGATTATCAATACATGATAGGTTGATTGGTTCTTCTTACTTGCCCATTAAAGTAAGTGTGAGTGTGTGTGTGGCCTTGTGATGAACTATCAACCTGCCCAGGTTGTACCCCTTCTGCCTTTCGTCATAGACTCCAGCAGATCCCTGTGACCCCGAATTAGGGAATAAACGGGTATAGAGGATGAACGAATAAATGAATATATACTGTTTTTACACATTTTGTGTTTACATTAATATTTAACTGCAACCTTCAGTGTGTCAAACGAATTCCTCTTCCTCTCGTGTAGTTATCGTTGACATATACGGTCATTGTCTTAGAAGATAACATGGCGAAAAAAATTAGAGCGGCTCCGGATTTGTATTTATTGCATTTTTTAGCTATATGTTCTACTTTTATTAAGTATTGCAATGTGTATTGTATTTCAACATATCATGATATATTGTACTGTGACTCATATATCGTGGTGTGTATTGTATCGTGAGGCCCCTTGCCAATACACATCCCTATTTTCAACCCAAAAAGTAATATTTTAATAGTATAACACATTTTTGGACAAAATAATAAAGAGAACACTGTATGTTTGCTTTACAGGAAAATGCACACGAGAAGGATGCTTGGTGGGACTTCCACCAAACCGAGGAAAAACACAACCTCAACAACAACAGTGACCACGTTACAGATGGAGAACCTGCGAGGCAGCTCCAGGGTGGAAAGCTTTGCACATTTGCCACACACCCTGGAGAATGGATTCCGTTTACCACGTGCCGAGATGCCCGACACGGCCGAGCGGACCAGTATGAACAGCGGCTCCACTGTGGCCACGATACACATTGCACCGCCAATCGAATTTACGTAAGAGAAAAAAAATATCCAAAAAACAACAATATATGACCTAAATTGGTTTCATTGGCGGTGTGATGAATGAACACAACACACACACACACACTCAGAATGAATGTTTATACCAGGACATGAACTAAAAAAGAAAGTTTTTACACTGGATTATTGGCACGCTGAGGAATACAAGCACCTTTGAAGGACAAATAAATCACTGCACCAACCAGCGGGCGGACGGTGATATAACCTGGATAAATATACCATTAGGGTTTATTATCACTCTGAGGAAACCCTTCCAGTGTTTTGTTAACATGTTGAAGGACCAGTGGCCATTTCACCTAACAACAATTTAAAACTTTTTACATTAATAAAAAAGGAACTTTAATAAATTGTCATGACTGAGCTAATAATACAGTGTGTTATATCAGAATCGGTCCATGTGGAGGAGCTGTAGTGAATACAGGGTGAAGGCTGTCTTATGTAACTACTGCTAATTCCACTGACAAAAACTGATTTTGCTTCCTAATTTAAAATAAAGATGAACTGAAAACTTTTCCAATCTCACTACAATTCCAGTCACTACATTTTGTGATGGATGTGATTTTGAAATGTGATTTCTGATTCTTTTTTTTTTTTCGATTTATGGAATAGTCTGTGGCTTGTTGAAACAATGAGTCAGCAAGTCATCATATTGACTTTTTAATCGAATAATTTTCATTCTTAAGCCGGAATTCCGACTTTTTTATCTGGTAATTATGACTTAAGTATGTCAGAATTTCCACTTTTGAATTTTTTTGAGGTGGCGAAATTGGGCTTCTATACATACCTGATGTCATTTCAAGCTATGACTTCATATTTCTAAGGTAAACGGAACTCAGTGTTCCACATCATTAAGTGCAACTGTAAGCACATGCTGTTCATCATTAATAAGAGTTTGTAATAATTTAGGTATAGCAGACATGAATCATTTTATCATCACTGCTGTTAAAGTAACAAAATACAATTCACAAGAAACATCCTACTGTTTCTCAGCAGGTGGTGTCACACCACCCTGGTGTTCATTAAGTAAGCAAATCTTTGTCACATTTACATTACTGCACTGTGAATTTTGTTTTTTTTTCCCCCTCATACCCCATCTTAGGAAATCGGGGTCAGAGCACAGGGTCAGTCATGATACAGCGCCCCCTGGAGCAGAGAGGGTTAAAAGAGGGTTAAGACCGCCACCAGGTTGTTCATTAGGGACAAACTTACCATTTTTCCGTTACTGTATTCTGTGTAAAGCTGCTTTGAGACAATGTCCATTGTTACAAGCGCTAAACAAATAAAAAAAAGTAAATTTAATTAATTTGGTGGTTTGGAAGTGCTTGGGCTTGAACCACCGATCCTCAGATCAACAAGCCATTTAATCTACCACAGTTCTGATACTGATATATAAACCGACTTAAAACGAAGGTATTATTAATAAACAGAAAGTAGGAAGTGATCTTAAAGTTATAAGTAATGTCAAAGGTACAGTGTCTATGTACAGTCACGACATAACGTTTATCAAATCTTTATTATTGATTAAAAAAGATCTTTAATATAGATTAAAACATCCAGCGACCGCATTTAAAACTACACTATAAGTCTATAGTGGTGGTGTCGGACTGCTGATACGAAGATCAGGGGGTTCAATACCCAGCACTGCCATCCTACCACTTCTGAGCCCCTTAGAAAGGCCCTATAACCCCAACAGCTTAGTTAGAGGTTTTTAAAGATAAATGCAAATCACTGATGCACTTTAAAGATACAAAACATCAAAACTCCAGAAAAATGTAAGGCGCCATCTTGATGTTAAAGATGCTAAAGTCTGTGTTTAATGTAGAACTGTAGACATTTCATTTAAATATGGGGGGGGGTGAAAAAACTCTTTTTCTTAACAGCTGCTCTTATGAGCCTGATGAAGACCATGAAGAACTGGAGAAACCTTAACTATCCTGTGTAGACCCAGCTGGCATATCTGTAAATTAATATTTATACTAATAAATGGTTTTTCGGCTTTTATGGAAGTTTTTCACCATAAAGTTTTCAGTATGGTAGTTAAAAACATTGCAGTTTTACCTAAAAATGGTTCCTTAGAGTGCTTTAAATAATTAAAAGGTTTGTTGGACTTCTAAAAATGATTTTACTTGTAAATTTCATACACATGGACAAGCGAAAAAACCATTAAGGGGTCCAGTTTTGATGTTGTTATCCATACATGAATGATTGTGCACTATAACAGTCATTCCAGACAATGGCATAGTGCAACAGCACCCCCTGGTGGTTATAATGAACACAACACTTTTGCTAGTTTAATCTCAAAGGGGTTTATTCACAAAATAGATGCATAACAAAAAAATACAGCAGCACATGTTCATATAAAAGGTCTCTTTGTATGTGAAAAATAACTTTTTAGAGAACATAGTCAAGCTGCGCTGCATTGCTCTATTCTAGTGCAACATGTTAACCAAAGCCACACAGGCACAAGATCAACACAGACCTCTCAGAAGTCTGCTCGCAATTAGCATAAACAACAAACAAACAAACGAGGAAAAAAATAAAGAAAACATCCAAGTGCAAATCTAATTTTGTACTGACCAAAGGCAACGCTGACAAGTAGTAAAGATTACGGTTAGGAAAATGGCCCAAAATCTACCGTCAGGATTTTAGTCATTTGTGGCACATTTCTGTTACTTTCTCAGAATATTTATTCATTTTTATTTATTTAATTTTTTTTTACAAACTAGTGTAACGTGAATTCATGTTACAAGAAACCGAATTTGAGTTAAGTCGGAAAAATGTTTAAATAAAGATTAAGCTCAGTCTTAAGTTTTATTGTGCGTTAAATTTAATTATAAGGACTGAGATTATTGATCATTAAGGATCGATCCAACTAGACCATAGAATAAGTTTTAAAGAGGAGACCGGGCATCTTTTTTTTGTTGTTTTGTTTTGTTTTTAGACATATAAGATGATTTTAAAGTTACAGTGCTTTCCAAGTATGCAAAACATGTTCATAAACCCTAAAAAATAAAAGCTGATGATGCTGGGAAAGTATTTTTATTACTATTATTATTATTATTATTATTATTATTACTGAACTCAATTTGGATTTCTTAACACTTTTACACCAGTCTTTTTAAAACAAGTTCATCATTAGAGTCATTTTCACTCCAATAAGTTCTCTTTCTTTATAATAAAACAATTAATAATCAAGAATTAGACTTGGTTCTTATTTTGGATAGGGGGGGGAGGGGGCAAGTGCACAAAATAAAGAATTACCTGAGGAGAGAACGATGCTATGACGATAGAATAAAAAGCGCCACAGTCTCTTTACATAAGAAAAAGAAAGAAAACATGGAAATAAATAAATTAATTTATAAATACATTTTTATGGGTAGATCCTGGAATTAAGAAAGAAAAAAAAAAAAAAAAAAAAAAAAAAAAGATTATCGGTAAGAAAAGTAAGCGTTTCTAACTGATCCGAACCTGAAGGGCCGAGGCTACGTTCTGACAAGTTTTCCCGCATGCCCTGGTTGACTCGGAATATTTTTCCCTTTATGGAATATGATTGTTCCGATATTTGAAGCGTAAAGCAGTAAAGCTGCGTAACAGGATAAGATACCGAGTGAAAAGAAGGTACAGAAGGTACTGCAAATTGTGAGTGGAGTGGATTAAAAAAAAAAAAAAAACATTTTTAATATTTCAAAATATATAATAATTTTCTGCATGAAAATTGGGATTTAAGCTGCTAGCTTTGGCCAGTATGTCATTTATCCAGCCACTTTGGCCAATATGTGCATAGTTTAAAGCAAATAAAAACGGCTAGGAATGTACATTGTGCTTGCTAGGATTAAGTGTATTCAGAGACACACACACACACACACACACACACACATATATCAGAAAGAGAAGTCAACAAGGGCATGTTGAAAACGAGCAGAATTTAGAGGACAACTGTATCTATTTGACAAAATACCACAAAAGTGTATGCATATACATCACCAAGTCAGTGTTTCTCAACTCGGAAAGCCTCAGCACATCATATCAGCCTAGTTAAAGCACGACTCGTCCAGCTAAACGGTGTAAAACAGAATGACAAAGAAAAAACAAACAAAAAAAAAAAATAATAATGAATGTGTGATGTGCAGGGATTCTCTAAGCTCCGAACTGGAATCTACTGAACTAAGTGCTAGTCACGATTGTACACGTCACTTGATTTCACCAGTGTTCAACACTAAATGCTGTAAGCAATTGATATCAAGAGAAAGAAAGGAAAAAAAATAAAAGAAAAGAAAAATTATATGTTTGTGTTAGTTTCGGACAGGTTTTTTTCCAACAGAAAAATAAAAAAAAGGAGCTAATTAGCGAAACGGATTTCATTGTCTTCGATTACAAGCGTAGCATTCAGCCTGTGAGACTTTGTCATACGCACTATGCGTTGTAGCAGGCGATGAGAGGAGAAAGCTGGCTAAATGAAGTACAAAATAAAGAAGAAGCAGCATTCGAGAAGGATAGGAAATAGAAAAATAAATACCTGTCTGGTAACAGAAGCTTAAAAGGAGCTACATGTAAGAGTAACGTGAAGCAAATAGGCTGCTGTATTTTTCATAACAGCAATTAATTCACCTAAACAACAAGCTATTGGAGTATAGATGTGTCTGTATAATCAGCATGTCTGGTTCTAGGACCGGAACCCATTCAGAAACTCAACACTTCACCAACTGTAAATAACACTATGTTTGATGTGCATGAAACCAGAAGGAAATCTTACATGTGGCTCCTCTAAGTGCTGCGTTGTTTTTTTTTTTTGTTGTTGTTGGTTTTTTTTTGGATTACACATAGGAAAAGTTATTTGACACATAACTTCACAAAGTTTTCACGGTGTCATTTCATGACGCCAGAACGCCACGCCGCAAAACCTCTGAACCGTACCGCTGCGTCACCGTGTCGTGACTCCGGAGTCGCTGGGTGTGGCATCTCTTCTTCTGCTCTGATTGGCTGTGATCGGCGTCGGGGACGAGGTCACGGTTCTCCGTGCCCGTCCATAGCCGAGTTCTGATCGGAGGAGATGTGGGGGTGTGACTTGCATCTAGAGATCTGATAGGATGAGAAGGAATAAAGTCCCTTCCCTCCACTTCCTGCTCCTCGTCCGCACCTTTGCTATCGCTTCTTTTTGGAATGCGGAAACTACCCCAGTTTTTAACGTTGGACGCCTTTTCGGACGCCGTCTTTCCCTGACTTGAATTCATCCTCCTAAGAGAACCATTGTACACATTTTGCACTGTAACCGAAGTTTTCATTTCTGCTCCTTTGCTATTGGACATGGCTGTTGCATTATGATCCGTTATACTGTTCTGTTCAGCCTCTTCTATGACCTTTGACCCTGTGTTGCTTCTCTCTGGTACCTGATCCCATATCCTGCTTCTCCGCCTTCTTCTTCGTTCTCCGACCGGCCGCTCCATCTCGTCTGTTGCGGTTTCGTTCCTGCCGCAGTCAGAATTTGGGCCTCCCTCTGAGATGGAAAGTTTAGTTAGTAGAAATCTGTCCTTCTTGGCGGATTTATCCACTCCGTTCTGGCCTCGCCTGGAGGCTCCATGACGTGGGAAAGTTTTTCTCTGCAAGAGCTCAGTGGTACTGTTCTGAGCCGTGTGCCCTTTCAGTGGCTGAGGGGAAGTGGATGTGGAGGGTGTGACCCGGAAGTAAAACATGGCCTCCTCCAATTGCCTGGTGGAAGATATGCCTTAAATGCAAATATATAAAGAAAGAGGAGAAAAAAAAACAGTGGTGAGAGCAGATCACAGGAAGAGATTAAAGAAATAAGACAGACTTGTCTAAAGGAACAGCAAACACAGGGCGGTTATGGTAGTGTGATTTGCATCAATATTATTAAGGGAACAATTATTAAATAATCATATGATCGCAAATTATTTGACCTAAACACGATCATTGAATCCAACCGCAATTATTGCACACTTTTATTAGCCACAAGGGGGAGCTGTAGTACCTGCAGCACCCTACTTTCAACCAGAGTAAGTGAGTGGAGCGGAGTGATTTGAAAGTCGGAGCGTTGGGGCTTTCTGATGCTCCAAGCGCGCTTCAATAACACACCATCACCAGCTCAACTCATGTTAACGACCGATAATGCAGCTGCATACAAAATGAATTCATTTATATGTTGCTAAACAGATAAACACCACTGACAGGACACAAAATATGGATTTCCTCAACTACTATTGATCTCTAATTAAATATTTACAGTGGAGCGTTAATGAAGCACAAATTGGAGCAATTATAAAACGCTTTGAGTTGCTTTTTTTTAATGCTTTGAATTGTTTTTTTTATTTATTGTCAAAGCCTTAAAACAGCAATTAATCATTAAAGCCCAAAAACAGGCAATATATCGTCATAATCGCGAATTATTTCCTTGTCAGCCGAATTTAATAATCGTGCCAACTCTATATATTATTCTAGAATAGACTTTAATTATAATATTTCTAAGTGAAAGGCATCCTGTGTTAGAATCTGATCAGCCTATCGCAGACCTATTTAAATAACATCTCACTAGCTTCCACATCTTATACACACCCAAGTTTGTTTTTTAATTAAATTAAAAAACTATTATAGACGTTGAGACGCTGCAGGTCTTTTAGACCTCCAGCGCACTAATATGCTCACCAGAGAGTCTTCCTTGCTCCAGCAGTCGGACGTGGTGATGAAATATCTGCTCCTGCACTCGACACACAGAGCGTTTGATCTTCTCTCGACGAGTCACCATGTAGGTCAGGTTCCGTACCTGCACACACACACAGCGCATTACATATTACCATTTGCTCAAACCTAGATAACAAAAATATTCATTAGTACTGTTAAGCCAGTTCAGCTTGAAGACCACTGTGTCCCTGCCAGCTAATGCACTATGCATGTTATGTTTAACAACAAGATGAAGGTCTTCTCACTTCCACAACACCGTCACCATTGCACTAAAAATGCTTTATAACCACAACACCAAGAACCTCAATAATTCTATAATCATTTTCCACCAATAGAGGAAACAGTTCGCACTGTAACCAAAGTTCTCATTTCTGTTCCTTTGATATTAGACATGGCTGTTATGATTCATTATACTGTTCTGTGCAGCCTCTTCTATGACCTTTGCCCCTTTATCATTTACATCTGGTACCTGATCCCAAATCTTGCTTCCCCACCTTCTCTTTATTTACTTTCTTAATACAGCAAGGATTAATATATCTACAAACCATGGATGGCTTGATACCATAATTTGGGCTTCGGGAAAATTCTAGAAGGTAAGATCGATACTATCGCTACTATAAGTAAAAAATAACAAGACTCAAAAGATCAGTGAAATAAAAACTATGTTCCAATACACTACCTGTCAGAGCCTGCCATTGGATAATTACTGCAGGGGTGATTATGTTTCAGCTGACAACAAGTTATTTAACCCTAAACGACGCAGTGAGTAGCTTCTTATTTCCTAAACCACCATGTCAGAAGACAGATCTTGTGGTCATGGAAAAGATGTTAATCTGTTTCAGAAGAGTCGAATAATTGGCATGCATCAAGCAAAGAAAACATCTAAGGAGATTGCTGAAACTACTAGAATTGGGTTAAGAACTGTCTAATACATTATTAAAAACTGGAAGGATCGTGAGGAACCATCATCTTTAAAAAAGAAATGTGGTCGGGAATAATGATCGTGATCAACAATCTCTCAACAACAGTAGAACTCAAGGCTACGTTTAATAGTGAAAATAAGAGCAGTTCCAAACGCACAGTGTGCTTTGATTGCTAGAGAGAATAAAAATTAAACTCGGAAGGAGGTCATGTGGTCTGATGAGTCCATATTTTACCCTGTTCCAGAGTGATGGGCACATCAGGGTAAGAAACGAGGTGGATGAAGTGATGCACCCATCATGCATGGTATCGTACAAGCCTGTGGGGACAGTGCTATGATCTGGGGTTACAGCAGTTGGTCAGGTTCAGCAATGTCTGAATGTCCAGGTTATTCTATCTATTCCATCAATGAATTTTCTTCTTCCCTGATGGCATGACCACATTCAAAGATGAAAGCGTGAAGCATAAGACATCATTTTTATACATGGATTGAGCGCCACAGAGTTCAGACCCTAACCACATTGAGAATCTGTGCTGGACTTTGCGCAGCAGTCTTGATCAGTCTACAAGATCTTGGCAAAAAATTAATGCAACTCTGGGCGGAAATAAATGTTATGACATCGCAGAAGCAGATCGAAACCAACACCAACACAAATACTACAGTGAATCATGGTGTTCAATGGTTTCTTTTAATGACGGCAGTCAGTATAACAACTGAACAATTATTTAAACTGTCTATTGTCCGCTGGAGATGTTGTTGCAAGAACATTATTTAAAAACATTTTAGAGAATTTAGTATTCGCTCATTTGGATTACTTTTTTATTCAATTAAAACAAAATACTGCAATAAGCTTCTTAGTGTCGCTTATTATTTTATACATTTGGTAGATGCCCTTATTCAGAGCGACTGATTATTTAATTTACACGCCTGAGCAGTTGAGGATTAGCGGCCCTGCTGAAGGGTCCGGGGAATTAAACCATGACCTTCTGATTAGTAGTCCAACAGAGGAAAAAAAAATAAGTTTTAGGGTTTCAGATAGAACTTCTTTGGATGCTTCCATGCCTATTAGCCAAATGTATTAACTTTGGTCAAGTTTGGTTAAGTTACTAGCAGTTCTACTGCACCGAAAGGCCTCACCTTTATTCCTATAGCAAGTATAGCAATAAAAACCAACCGTAATGTAAAATCCTCAAATTACGCAGTTGTCGAAAACACAGTGCTGGCTGCAAATATTTAATTCCAAAATTATACAAATAGCTGTTTATTTGCTTAAAAAATATTTTTTTTGCTGGTCCAAATATTCCAAGCAAACCAAACAGCCCACATAAATGGATGCAACACAAAACACAGTTTGACTTATTTCCTGTTGTGAGTTGAAACCCAGTCAAAGAGCCAGAGGGACAGAACATATTTTGAAGAAGGAAACCTCAGTGAGGAGTTGCCATGCCAAAATAACTGGGAACTTACTAAAACATACAGTAAAGAAATTCTACAGTATGAAGTTTCAACTCTACTAATATGTAGGGCTGTCACGATTATCGAATTTGGGTGACGATTGATTGTCCAAAGAAATAATTGCGATTTATGACGATTTATTGCCTGTTTTGGGGCTTTAATGATTAATTGTTTGTTTGTTTTAAGGCTTTCTATAAGCATCTTATAATGGCTCCAATTTGTGCCTTATCAACGCTCTACTGTAAATATTTAATTATAGATTAATAGTATTTACGGAAATCCATATTTTGTGTCCTGTCAGTGGTTTTTATCTGTTTAGCAACATATAAATTAATTCAAGTTCTGTGCAGTTGCATTATGGATTGTTAACATGAGTTGAGCTGGTGATGGTGTGTTATTGAAGCGCGAATGAAGTGTCAGAAAACCCAGACGCTCCGACTTTCAAATCACTCCGCTCCACTCACTTACTCTGGTTAAAAGTAGGGTGCTGCAGGTACTACAGCTCCCCCTTGTGGCAAATAAAAGTGTGCAATAATTGCGCTTGAATTCAACGATCGCAGTTAGGTTTAATAATTACGGTCATACGATTATTTAATAATTGTGACAGCCTTAGAATATGATCATTTAAAATATTGAATTTCCAATTCTTTTTGACCTACAAACCCGTATCTTATTAAACTAAACCTGGGTAGAATGTCAATAAGGAAAAAGGGGACGTTTTCAAGAAATTGACTGATGCCCAGTCTAGCCTGGACAGACAGTCTGCTATCAGTGGACTCCTGGGTCTATCTTAGATGTTTAGGTGTGTAAAAATGTAAAGTTGACATTTAAGAAAGTGCTTTTAGGAAGCTCAAAATAGAAATGCAAATTCTGTAGAATCCATTTAACCAGCTGGGAGACACACTTATCCAGAGCGTCTTACATTTATCCTATTTATCCAAATGAGCAGTAAAGGATTAAGGGCCTTGGTCAGGGGCCCAGCAGGGGCAATTTGGTGGTACTTGGATTTTAACCCATAATTCAGTCCAACACTTTAACCACTAAGCTACCACTTCTCTGGGTGGGCATTTAGGCAACAGTTTATTGACATTATGAGGACATGTCTCAAATATTTTTTTATTACAAGATAGTAATACAATTTTAAAATATTAGTTGTTGTAAGAAGCCAGTAATCAAAGTAAAAAATCATGGCTGAGGCAGGAAAAAAGCTTTTACCTAAAAAAAAAACAGGCTAAAGGTTATCCACAAAACCACATAGAGAGAGTTTACGTACTTCCTTTAAATCAGTGTTCTCTAACCAAAACATGATTAAAACACTAAATAAAGAGCTACAGACATGACAAGATAATTGATTCTCAATTAAGCTTTATTCACAGCTTTTAAGTCAATGCCCTACAGGTCAGTAAAGTGGGGCATTACGCTAACAAACTGAACGAGAAGAAGCGCTTACTACGTATAAAGAAAGAATAGCTGTGATGTACAGAATTTATACACTGCCTTAGAAACAAATTTGGAACGATTTTGACTTTTTGGCGTTTTTGCGGTGGTAGCAAGCTACAACAGAAGAAAGTAAAAATAGAGAGTGGCAAACCACTGCTGCACCGTATTGTATGATAGTTACCCGGCAATTACCTTTGCGATGCCGCTGTTTGAGGTGTGTGTGTCTGTATTCATAACTTCGACATACTGCCAGTCTTTGTTCAGAATCCATTGGTTCTCTTCTGTTTTAATATATGGCTTTCATAACGCTAGCAAAGTATCAAACTTATTGACTAAACTTGGAATCTCTGACGAGTTACTAGAATAACGAATGGAGCACCAGACCAGTCCGGGAAAATGTCGAATCGAGTCCGGTGGACAGAACAGCAAGAAGAGAAACTCATTGAGTAATGGAGGGAAAAGGAAGGTGTTTGTATGACAGGGCCTCTCTGCTATTTGTTTACTGTTAGCTACCGTTTAGAGAAAGAAAACAGATCACTGAAAGTCGTGGATTGATGATATAAAATTCTGCGAGTCTTCTTGTGTGCGACAGTCTGACATTATGACAACTAATATTCTACAGTGTGACATGGGGATCATGTCTGATCAGTCCGAACAGTCTGATCAGCAACAATCGCAAAAGACTTTTTTTTTTTTTTAAATTGATTCATTTTTTAAAATCGATTCATTTTTAAATTGATTCATTTTTAAAATTGATTCATTAAACCTCCTAAATGCATCTTCCTCCTGCACATGCAATCTATTTAATATTTATTAAAAAAAAACATCAGTAGAGCCATTTAATATATATCCACAATGAATATTTATTTGTGCTAACCAATGAAATGTCCCCTGTTTGTTAGCTCATTTCAGCACCTGAAAACACACTAAACAAATTACTGAGAAGAAAAAAATACAATTTTACAGATTATCCAAGGCCTCTAATGGAACTCGAAAAATATTAGAGACTGGAAGCACAGTAGGCCATCTTCTGCCACGCTCAGAGGGACACCGAATGAACACACGGATGCCCATTGTCTTTTATCTTTTTGGGAATTTTTTTTCCCCTACAGTTATTCATAGTAAGATAACCTTTAGCTATATTTACACACTAACGCAACACAACACCAAAATGTTAAATTGTTTGTTATGACAATAAAGCATCAAAAATATGCTTTCCTGCCATCAGTGGTGGGCCATCGG
Organism: Bagarius yarrelli; assembly: GCA_005784505.1. Classification (NCBI taxonomy): domain Eukaryota; kingdom Metazoa; phylum Chordata; class Actinopteri; order Siluriformes; family Sisoridae; genus Bagarius; species Bagarius yarrelli. Next base: position 1,168,835 of record VCAZ01000117.1, on the reverse strand, counting down.
GGCCAGCAAGGTCTTCTTTGCTGGCCTAAACACCATCAGAAGCTGACCTACATTTACAACTTAAATTTGTTTTATTAAATTGTATTAATTTATTCCCAGCACTTTATTCTCTTCATTTCGTGGCACTGCACTGCTTCCAGTACGTGTAAGTTAGATGTTTTTTTCGTCCAGTCAGATGTCAGCCTCTATGTGCTGCCATGTCAATTTAATCTGTCCAGAACCTTCAGAATCAGTAGTGCTGCCCATGTAACTTAAATTATATTAACAATTGAACGGTTTCTTTAACCAATCAGATTTCAAATCCGCCTCAGCATTTTTCTGTCCTCTGGTTGGTCAGAGTAAAACCGTTCGACTAGCAAAAGACATCGCTAGCAATCTGCACACATTAATACATTTGAGTTAAAATTTTTATGCAAACAATGGCTGAAAGAGGAGGAGAAATTGATTCAGTCTCAGACATATTTATAAATCAGTTTCAAGGCGTATTTCTCCAGAAAATTCGTGAGGAGATGTCAGCTGAACCCGACGCTAACTAGCTTGTCTCAGCCCAGGGAAGGGTTTGTTAACCACTTCCAGACCAGTGCTGACGAACAGTATCACAGGCTTACAGCCTCTAAATGTATTATATACATATTATTTGAATCCTGAACAGCTTCAGATGATGTATGTGGCACAGTTGCAGTTGTAGTGTAGAGGTTTGGAGTTGTGTTAACAGGGTTTCCTGCTTTATGGTTTAATGGTTTTCCCTTTCAATACACAAAATGCCCCTTTCTCTGTATTGTCACGCTTTGTTAAATTGCGTTTTTGTATAGTATTGATGGTTTTTATAATTGCAACATGAAAGTGGTGGTATTAAGAAGTGGATTAAGTCGGGCAAGTCCCCTCTGAACGCCCAGGTACCAAATGCATGGCCTGCAACTGCCTGCCGTGTACCTATATGTCCGCAGGTTGAGCATAGCCGTAACAAGAATACAGCATATACAACAGAAAGATAAAGTTTGTCTACTTAAAACTAATATTAACAGATTTGGAAAATTCTGCAACATTTGTTAGCTGTCAGTAATTCCTGGCACACATTTGACTGAACAGTCCTGTACTTCAACTATTTGCATTTAAGCTCTTGCATTCTTTAATAAGTTGCTAAATTTATTCTTTTTCTAACTCAGTAGGAACCAGTAGGGACAGTTTGAGGCTACATACCCTTTCCAGGTCTTGCCGCAAGTGGGTGAAGAGACGAAGCCTGCGAAGCAGCACTTCCTGTTCTCGACGAGCGAGGCTTTCCTCCTCTTCTCGCTTGGGTGTAATAAGCGGCTGGTTAAAGTTTGATTTGCGTTTTAACTTCCAGTACTGAAACACAAAGTCCACATTCTCCAGCGGCACGTGCAGTTGTTTGGAGACCTCTTCTATGTTGACGAACCTGTAAAACTCGTCCTCCAGTTGCTGTACACGAAGCTTTCTTTCGCTAAGTTGTGTCCCGTCAGCTCCTTTCGCCCTCCCCATTATCGCTTTACCGTCTATTATGCCACTCTGTTCGTTCCAATCCAAACCCGAGTGTGTGGGACAGAAGGATTTAAACTTGACTTCGTCCTCATCAGTGAGGATGGTGTTCATTTTTAAACCGTGGTGCAGACCGCAGGTAACATGAAAGGCCACACGGCAGCTTTTAGCTGAGCACTGGAGACAAAGAGGAAGAATAAGATGAAATGTCAATCTATCTAGACTGATCTAGCCACAGTGGTCACAAGCCAGACAGAGGAGGGATAGTGAATATATTAGTAGGAGGATGTTAGAAATGAAGCTACCAGGCAGAAGGCAAAGAGGAACACCAAAGAGGAGGTATATGGTTGCGATAAACGTGGGCATAAAGTTAGTGGGTGTGAGTGAAGATGATGAATAGAATAGGGTTAGGTGAAGACAGATGATTCGCTGTTGCGACCCCTAAAAAGGAACAGCCGGAGAAGAAAGAAAAATCTATCTGGACTACAAAATGCTGTATTAGTTTAATTCCTGTTAAAATGGTTGCCATTAAAAACGGGAGTAAAAGTGATAGAGGTGTCAGAGGGATTCCTAATAAATCACTTCTGGTTTTGTCCTAACTGGTTTGATTTTTCTCAAAAGATTGTAAAGACTGTCTCTATTCTAGCGTTTTTTTGTGGGACTTTTGAGTTATTTAACACAATTTAAAGTTCTCAAAACAATCATTGTTGCTGGGAATGACTCCAGCCAGAAAGATTATACTTTTAAACGGGAAATAGTCTTCCAGAACATGGTTTTCTTCAGATGTTAAAAGTACCACAGTTGTGATATTATTAACAGGGTGGATAAATGAGTAACTGGGGCGTCTGGAAAAAGCTGATTACATCTACAGATCTATCAGTTCTCTAGTTTAAAGCCACACAGTGGACAAGCAGGTCCTCTAGGCTGCTGTAATATTGGCTATTAGTGTTTTTTCTTATACTTCCATCAACCATAGAAATGAGAAATTGACTTAAACTGCATGTACAACATTCAGGTTTCCTCACATTTTTTATCTTTTTATGGTTATTCTACACAATAACATTAAATACTGCTTGTACTTAAATTCTGTTGAACAGACACAGTACAGACATACAGCCAATGACATGTTCGGGTCAGCTGCAAGAATAAAGTCAAACACATTTTATTAGACAGTTTTTTTTTTAATTTACAAAAATAAATGTGTAATATAAAAATAAAAATGTTAAATTCAGGGGGGAAAAAGTCATAAGGCTAAAATGAAAACATTAGCCACTAACATTGACTAATGTTACTTCAGAAGTTGGGGTTAAAATACATTATCTAACTATAGTACTCAAGGTGATGTTTCCAGGCAACCAAACTAATGCAAACTAATCTATGGTCTGTCTATTCTTTAATTTTGTATTATTATTATGCTTAAAGAAAAAAAAAAAAAAAAAACATAGCCTGTGTGAACACCCAGCTGTTTGGACATGTTTTACCTGTATGCAAGCTCCGGTTTTCTCTTTACACAGGCAGCAGATTAGAGCCCATCGGTTGTTAGGGATCTGAGAGACACTTGTTATGGGCTCCATCTTCTCTGGGTTACCTATGCTCACCTGTAGAATGTGTGTGTGAGAGAGAAAAGAGAAGCAGTTAGGGTTAGTTTAACCAGTATTAATTTGCAGTTAATTTATATACATATATACATAGTTTTATAAGAATATTAATATAAAATACACATATTGATATAATACACATACATACACATATATACACACACATACACATACATACATTATATATATATAATAACATTATTCCTCTAATAATTTTTTTTTCTAAAGTCAGACATGTCTTAATTATGCTAAAAATATATTTTTAAATTCTTATCCAGCGTTAGAATTTACTAGACATGTAGCAGATCAGTTCTCATGATGGTGTGTGTGTTATATTAGCGTGAACATTATCCTACCTCTGGTATCCACAGAGCACAGCTCACATGGACCCACTTGCTGCCACTGCGGGTGGGTTTCATGGCTCCGCCTTTTTTTGGACAGAGCTGGCATTTAGGTGAGATGCCCAGCGCGCATGTCCGACAAAGCCAGCTGCCTTCTGGAACCTTCAGGATGCCATAACATGCCTGCAGACGAAAAAAAAAAATAATGTTGTGCTATTTATACACACACGCACCCAGTGCAGACACAATCAGTCACCAAATGTTCTTTAAGCCTGAGCAAACATAACCACACACAATGCACACATACTGACTAACATATGGCTGGCATACCCACCCACATGCACGCGTGCACACACACACACACACACAGCATAAGAGCACATAATGTCTGCAGTTAAGAACGTTTACAGTTTATAGATTTATAGGTTTTAATTCATTATTAAGATATGGACTAATGCAGATTGATGCATAAAAATAAATCTATGACATCCTCTTAGCTGTAGTTAAATGAAAACATTTTACGCAAATTTTTAAATGATGAACAAACAAAAAATTATCACTTCGCAGATAACAGCTGTTTGGTTTTAACTATGGACAAAACATCTGTTGCTAAATGAACTGTATCATGTGACCTAATTAAAGGTTCATATAAATCATATAAAGTTTCTTTCTATCTTTCCGACACACACACACACCTGATGCACACATATGTTGCACTTGTCACAAAAGACCATCTCGTTGCCGTCCTCCCCGTCAGGTGACTGACAGACGTCACACACCACGTCCTCGTCATACTCGATCCCAAGCCCCTCCTCTGTTTCCATTGCATGGCTCATGTTGTCATAACAACGGCGCTCAAACTCCTCCATGAGTCTCTCCATGGTGTTCTCGTCCAGCAGCTGCATGCCTGAGGACAGGGCACGGGTTTTCAAACACACCTGCGTTTTAACATGCGTCCCTTAACTTTATCAACAATAAGGTGAGAAAACCTTCCAGATACAAAGAAAAAACCTGTCTTCTAAAATAAACTGTCCATCAAACTAAGGATATCGTCAAAATAATGTTTTAGTAAGACAGTGCTTGCATTATAATTTATACTACAGTGCTGTTTAATTCTCGAATCTGATTGGTTAAAAAGTTTTGGGTAACTGAAAATAAAGAGTTTTTCAGTGAGTTTTCTGACAGGATACAGTTTTCAGGACAGAAAAGTTTGTGCTTATTTTTTTTTTTTTAGTGACACGGTGTGTTGTAGTATTTTAACCTCAACAGAGAGAGAGAGAGAGAGAGAGAGAGAGAGAGAGAAAGAGAGAAAGGGAAAAAGAGAGAGAGAGGAAGAGAGAGAAAGAGAGAGACGAAAGAGAGCGGAGAGAGAGGGAAAGGGAGAGAGAAAGAGAGAGAGGAGAGAGAGAGAGAGAGAGAAAGGGAGAAAGGGAGAAAGGGAGAGAGAGAGCGGAAGAGAGAGAGAGAGAGAGAGAGAGAGAGAGAGAAAGGGAGAAAGAGAGAGAGAGAGAGGAAGAGAGAGGAAGAGAGTGAAAGAGAAAGGGAGAAAGAGAGAGAGAGAGAGGAAGAGAGAGGGAGAGAGTGAAAGAGAAAGGGAGAAAGGATTGCTTAAGGGCCCAACAATGCCAACTCAATGTTGCTGGGAATCGAACCCTGATCTTCCACAATTAGCAGTCCAACACCGTAACCACTGTGCTAAACCACTTCACCTCGTAATTTAATTATTTTATATTATTGTTATTGGTTAAAAATGTTTTTGCTTGATGTTTTGTCTCCTTTTAAATATTTTACATTAAAAACAAGGTCTCTTTTTTTTAAATTAAGGCCAATTAAAATCATTTCAGGCTACCAAAATCTAAAAAAATACCTTCTCAAAGGGCCACCAGGAATTTGACAAGCCCTGTTTCTAGAATTATTTCTGTGTGATGCAGGCTGGTGCATCACTACAACAATCACAGTTTTTAGTATTTTTTAAGTAAAAAATGTATTTAAAAAATAAATTTTAAGTAAAAAAAGTCATTTTAAAAAAAGTCATTTAAAAAAAAAACATTTTCTGTTTAAAGTAAAACTCTAATTTTAAATCCTTTTTGTCACTCTTTTGACAAATCATCATAATAGTTGGGTTGGTTTGTGTAGCATCAAGATGTCGGGCATTGTTTTATTACATACAGTCAAAATGTCAATAAATACTTGAAGGCTATAAATCTAATTAGTAAAAAAAAAAAAGAAAAAAGCGCAGGTATTTTAAGCTATTCAACTGTGTTTACGTTGTTCTGGCTTGTCCACCTTCTTGTAGCATGAGCTGGTTTAAGGTAAATTACTATGCAAATACAGGTCAGGGAAAACCCAGTAAGGGAATGTGACCGGACTGAACATACAAAATGTACACAAGTTTCAAGTAGAGAAACTTCCCAAATTAATTTTACAAAGATTAATACAAATGTAAAGTGTGTTTTTAGATATACAATATATTGTCAAAAGTTTGTGGCCATCACAAATATATGTGACTTTAAACATCTTACTCCCATTTTGCTAGTAAGACAGTGGTGTCCAATCTCTGTCCTGGAGGGTCGGGGTGTCTTGCAGAGTTTAACTCCGATCAAACACACCTGAACCAACTAATCAAGATCCTGCTCGGTATACTTAAAACTTACATGTAGGTGTGTTGGGCCAAGTTGAAGCTCAACTCTGCAGGACACCGACCCTCCAGGACAGAGTTTGGACACCCCTGTAGTAAGTCTTTCCTCTACAATTTGAAGCTTCACTCAGATGTGATATAGATCAGCTACAATATATAAATATTACATGTAATATTAATGATATAAGGCACTTATATCAGGTAAGGAGGTCTGGGGTGCAGTCGGCACTCCAGTTCATCCCAATAGTGTTCAGTGATGTTAACCAATCAGAACACGTCATGTCCTACTGGAACTCACACAGAGGTCATTGTCATGCTGGAACACTGTTTAGGTCTCTTAGTTCCGGTGATGCAATAATGTAAACATTCTAGACAACTGTGTGCTTTTATAGCAACATTTTATAAATTATGGACCTGATGGTAGGGTGTCCACAAACTTTTGGCATTATAGTGCATTTCTAACCGTGTTCTATAATAACTGCGACATAAGCATGTCCGCATACACACTTTTCAGCAGACAGATCAGTTTACAGAAGTAGAACCTGGCTTTGTTGGATAAATTCAGTAAGGGTAGCGTTTAAACACTCACCCATTTGACCAAACTCTTTGTTAGCCACCTCCAGCCAGGCCACGTCTTCCTCGTTCAAGTCATAACGGCACATCCCCTCAGAAAGCGTCCCGATACCCACGTACCCCAACACAGACGCCTCTGGACCCCATGAGCGAATCAGCTTCTTTGGCCGTGTAAACAACACACTGGATGACTTTTCAGCCACAACACTAAAGGAGAGAATTGAAAAAAAAAAAAATTTTTTATTAAAAATAGTTTTATGTCTTGTTACTTGGTCATCAAAGATCATTACTGTTTACATGTGTTTTAGTGGATAAAATACTTTATCCACTCATTTACATTTTTGTAATTTGGTAGACTCATTTATCCAGAGCGACTTACTTATATAATTTTTAAGGGCCATGCTTAAGGACCCAGTTTGGTGGTGTACAGTCCTCCTCCAGCAGACCAACACCTTAACTACTAAACTACCACTTCCTTCTTTAGAACCGTAAATGTCTTTAGAAGTATAACAAATTAGACTTCATTTTATTTCTATAAATTCCAGGGTTTGGACACATTTTGACCAAATTCCATGAGTTTTTCATGACTTATTGAAATATTCATGACCTTAATATTTTATTAAATGTTATTAAATACGAAAAAAAAAAGTTTTTATTATAATAAACTTACCACACGCTTTTTAGTTTAGAACACAGAACAAACATATTTGAATAACACATCCGCAGTAACACAGTTACGTAGAATAATGCATCCAACGCTGAGAACTCCTTAAAAACTAATGAACATAAATCCATGTGAGATAATGAAATAAAGTCAACTGGAAGCAACAATGTTAAACTAAAAAAAATAAATAAATAATTGTCTTTTAAATGATTGAAAGGAGAAGTACTGCAGCTGGGAACAGGTGTCCCGTCAGTCACGGGGGTGAAAAAAGCCAAAGATCGGGTTGGGAGGCTGGCTGGCAGGCACCTTTCATCTTTGCACCTTTAGCATGGCTAGTTAGGGCTGCCTCGCCCATATTCAAAATGTCGAAAGGTTTTAGGGCACATTGTGTACATTTTGCCCGTCCCCAGTCCTGATCTATTACAAGCCACCCCTTATACACTTTTCATTATGAAACCAGACATTTCTTAGTTATCATTTTCCTGACACTGCATGACTGTAACATAAGCACTAGCTACAATCGCGAGTCAGCGTAACTCCACGCAGAGAATGTCATGTGACGCATCGTGCAAACGTTAACTGTTGCAGTAACCAATATAATCAATTAAAATATGCAGCGATTTTTAAAAAATAATTTCCATGACTTTTCCTACGTTTTGTGTTTATTTATTTATTTTTCCAAAATATTTCCAGGTCTGGAAATTCCAGGACTTTTCCAGTTTTTTTTTTTTTTTTTTTTTTTTTTTTTTATGACTGTAAAAACCCTGCATAGAATATTATAATCCCACATTTATTCCTATAAAATGTTTAAAAGCCAGTGCCCTTCAATATAATCAGACAAACCCACAATCTGACGTCGCCGAGTGTTAAAAGTTACAGCTAGGATTCGTAAAGTCTTAATTACATCACATTCCCTGCTTCCAAACATATAAAAGTGAATGACTGAACAGTGACCGCTGTTCTAAAGCGTGTGCTAAATGCTGTAAATGTGAATTTGATAGCACTGCTTCATGTTAGCAGTTTTTACTAGATGTACTGAATGTGATGCAGAAAGAATAAACTTAATTTCTCTAAGTTTCCTAATCAGAATCAAGAGCATCGATAAAATAAAAACTCGTTTCTTATTTAACGCTTCATACCGTTTCGCTAGCTAGCCTCAGGTCTTATGCGCCGCTGAATGTTATTAGTTAAACCGCAACAGATGACCTGCAAAACTACGCTCTAATGTCCATACAATAATCACTTTTTTATGCTACATACTGACAATCATTTATTTATCCATCTTCCAAACCCGCTTATTCCCTAATTCGGGATCTGCTGAGTTTATCCCAGCTGTCTCTGAAAGGGCTAAAGGCAGAGGAGGGGGACACCCTGGACAGGACACCGGTCCATCACAGGGCCGCACACACGCTCACACTTACATTTACAGTATTTGGCAGACTTATCCAGTATTTGGCAGACTTATCCAGAGCGACTTACAATATTCCTTGTTATACAACTGAGCAATTGGGGGTTAAGGGGGTTGGACCCCTTGCTCAGGGGTCCAACAGTGGTGGCTTGCCGGAGCTGGGAATCGAACCCACAACCTTCGGGTTGGTAATCCAACACCATAACCATGAGCCACCACTTCAATTTAGATTCACTAATCAACCTAACATACATGTTTTTGGACTGTAGGAGGAAACCGGAGAACCCGGAGTAAACCCACAAAAACACAGGGAGAACATGCAAACTCCACATTGAAAGCCCCTGACCAGGAATCGAACCCGGGCTTTTTTTTTGCTGTGAGGCATCAGCGCTAACCATTGAGTCACTGTACTGCCACCATACTGACAATCTCTAATCTAAATCTTTTATTTATTAAATACAGCTATGACTAATACTAGTTACATAAACATCACCACCACCAGGACAACCATCTTACACTCAATACAATTCGGTCCAAATGACTGACCGACTCAAATCTGTAACAGGATGCTGACTGTGTGAGTGAAGTGAGTGAAGTGGCTGTCGAGCTACGTTTAAACCATTAAATCCACCCGATATAATGATCTAACTGGCCACAACATCTGGTAATCAACAGCTGGCTCTCACAGTTCGTTAATTAAGCGTTTGATTAGTGTTTTGCATTTAGCGATGAAGACATGTTGATTCGTCTCGCCGTACCGTACTGCAGGTTCGGGAATGGACTCGGGGCTGACAGGGACTTGAACCCCCTTTTCCCATTCCTGCCTCCAGGGATCCGAGAGCACATAATAATCTTCTGGATTGAGCTGGTGTGAGTCATGAAGTTTCATTGCTGTGATTAAATCAGTCCTGAACACCTGAGAGACAGAGAGAGAGAGATAGAGAGGGACAGAGAGAGGGAGAGGGACAGAGATAATAAGAGTGAGAGAGAGAAAGAGAGTGAGAAAGGGAAAGAGAGAGAGAGGGAAATAAGAGTAAAAAAAGGAAAAGAGAGAGAGGGAGAGAGAATAAGAAAAAAGAAAGAAAGAAAAAAGAAAAAGAAAAAAGAAGAGAAAACGAGAGAGACAGAGAGAGAGAGAGAGAGGGACAGAGAGAAATAAAAGTGAGAGAGAAAAATAAGCGTCAGACAGAGAGATAAATAAGATATTTATAAAAAATAAATAAGAGAGAGAGAGAGAGAGAGAGAGAGAGAGAGAGAGAGAGAGAGAGAGAGAGGGAAGGGCGAGAGGGAAAGAGAGAGACAGAGAGAGAGAGAGAGAGAGAGAGACAGAGAGAGAGAGAGAGAGAGAGAGAGAGAAATAGAAAGGCGAAAGGGAATAAGAGAGAGACAGAGAGAGAGAAAAAGAGAGAGAGGGAGAGAGAATAAGAAAAAAGAAAGAAAGAAAAAACGGAGAGAAAGAGAGAGACAGAGAGAAAGAGAGAAAGAGAAAAACAAACATTCAGGATGTTAATATAAAAATCACAGAATCCCACAGTAGCACAAAAACATGACTGATAATCAGCACAGATTCAGAGGGGACATTACCTCCGACGGTCTCTTCCCGTCTCGCCTCCTGTGATGGGAGTTCGACATCTGAGACCATGATGTGCAATTACCTACAGAGGAAAAGCAACACAAGCCGTGAAACTCCACAAATCATGAACCCGTTACACAAACAGCTTGTGACAAAATTCTACAGCAAATCGTAGAGACTTTTAAAAACTCTGCATGTCTAAAAAGCAAAGTATTCCCAAATATATTCTTTCAAATAAATATATAAAACAGCTAGTCTTTTGTTTTAAAACAAAAACAGCCTAGTACTCATTTTGCATTTAGGGAAGGATGTGTAAATAAACACACAAGCCAAACATTTCATACAGGACAAGTTTGATGTTGAGAAACTTTCGCACCGGGTTTAAAACAAATGATAGAAAACTTGTGGTTTAGCCGTCCGTACTAGTCAACTTTCAGCGAGGTTGTTTTCGGCTCGACTTCTCATCTCACTAAAAAAAAAGTGTGTTACTTTCTTCAACACTTGGGTCTCTGTTGAACTACTATACACTCACGAGTTTAATTCGTCCCGTGACGGAGCTGGTAACTCGAATTACTCATATGTAAAATTAATTTTCCCCATTAAAAGGATTGAAATGCAATTAATCCGTTTCGGGGTCCCCAAAAAACAACACAATTTTCTTTGTTACATATTTTTATATAAGTAAAAATAACGAATATTGTATACAAAAAACAATACAATAGGATGTGCTGTAATAAACTGGTTTTATTAAGTATAATATACAGCATTTACCTTGGGGATCAGACGACTCCACTTGCCAACATGCATGTCTGACTAACTATCGAGTGAGACACGGGATGCTGGACGGATGTTACGGCGTTCAATGTGATGTTCGCTTCGCCAACTAGCGGTTGGGTGTCTTAAGCTGAATCATAACTCAAAATTTATCTCGCAACGCAAAGCAAAAAAAATCAGCCGAGGGACGACTCGTATCTTGAAAAACCCGCTAGTTGGGACACTCGGAAGTCGAAGGTACCACTATATATAAGTAAAAGTGAAACTAAACCTGGAATAGGACGTTTATAAAGTCCTATAAATGGTCAGTTGGCTGAATAATTTTGTCCATATAGTGTGGAAGCTCGAAACGCCTCTCAAATTTCTTTAATTATAATGAAAAGAAAGTAATGATAGTGTACAGAATAAGAAGTTAAAACCTTTTCCACTAGACACAAGATGAGCAGACAAAACCGAAAGAAAGCAGAAAAGGAGATGAAACTGAGGTTTTAAAAAAAAAGGTTTGAAAATGAAAAAGCAAAGAGAAAGCGCTTACTCCCATTATCCGACTCCTCGCTGGTGCTGGGAACACGGCTTCGCTTCATGGTCAGCAAACGCCGTCTCACTGGTTTCACTGCAATAATTAAAAACAAAACGCAGTTAACAGCATATGTGCCGATATATTTAAAAGCAACAGTGTATTATACACAATCTGCAATCGAACACAAAATAAATACATAAAAAAAGAAAAAAAAAATTATTTATATTTATAAAGTAGGACATTAAAGCGATATTAAGAAGGAAACTGGTAAAGGTGGAAAAATGTAGTTTAAAATAACTTCTAATAAATTCTAACATGATGCTTTTAATGTGTAATAAAAATTAAAACAGTGTCGTTTTAAAAAGGTCCCTTTTATATTTTTAGCGTTTTAGCCGGAACACAAATATAAACACATCATCTTTACAGAATTATTGGAACCTAAACATAATTACAGCAGGAGGACAGAATTAAAAAACCCTCCATGTTTATTCAATTTTTTCATAGATCCAGTATGGGTCGAAATGTGAATACACAATTCTGTTTTGCAGCACACTATCAAACACAATTATAACTAAATTATTTAATTTATTCTATTTTTTTTTATTATTATTTTTTAACAATGTTATAGGTTTAACATGTGAAATAATATAACTTATAAAAGATTCATCTTTTATTTAATACGCAAAAAATGCAAGCTAAAATATATTAAGCCACAATAAAATGCACCCAATTTCTTTGTCAGATCTAAAAGAATATTAACTTTTTATACTATTGAAAATATAATTTTTACAAGAAAATGCAGATAGAATCGTGCGTTTACATGTTTTCTTATTATTATTATAATTATTATTATTTGTAGTAGTAGTGGATTTAAACAACTATAGCTGGAAGTGGTAAACATTATAATAACTCATAATAATAAACAACAATAACAAGCAAAAACCTGCTTTTCTTTTAATTATTATTATTATTACTGTTATTACTAGCAGATTTAAACGATCATAGCTGGAAGTTTTTGTAAACAACATAACTTAAAGTAATAATAAAAAACAACAATAACAACCAAAACTGTACTATTCTTGATATTATTGGTTGTTATTATTATTATTAGCAAATTTAAATGACCAAAGCTGGAAGTTGTTGTAAACGACATAATCACTCATAATAATAAATAACAATCTGCTAGCAAAAATCTGCTATTCTTAATACTATTGTTATTATTATTATTATTATTATTATTATTATTATTAAATAGACTGTGTATGAATTTAATTGCGTAAAACATCCACAACAGCGGGAACTGTTTGACCAGATCACGTGACCCTTCCGCAAGCCAGCCATTGGCTACAGTAGCCAAATGACGTCATGATCTAGATTCATCGCCAGGATAAAACAGCGGTCTCCCGCTTGCGTTTGATCAACGCCGCTGTTTAAAATCTCTGCTGTAAAATTCATCAGTCCGGAATTTAAATAAGTATTATTATTCACATGGACACGTTTTTAAACAGGTTTCACGCGGTCCAAACACAAAAATAAATCACAGAAATCAGAACAGAAAAAAGCAGCTAAAACATAGTTTGTTTGTTTTTTAAAAATCTAAAGTTCAGCGTACAGTTCGGTGCTAAAGGCTTCTTTGCTAAAAACAGACACGGCGAAAGATTCCTGAAGGCCACGCCCCCTCACCAAAGATATAGCTGCCCGTTTGAATGCCTGACCAAAATAAAACATTAATTCCTATTTTAAAAACTAGCATTTTAGTACGATTTGCATATTTTATTATAAAAGATCAAACACGTGAGGAGTTGGAAATAAAATCGGTCATAGAACCAGCTTTTAAAAACTTCCAGAAGAACATGAAGAAATGTGCGTATTAGCCGGAGCTCGTCTAACGTTACTTCAGTCTGGAGATGTTTTGGTAAACAAAATATTAAAAGTGACTCTGTAAAAGGTTTGGAAGATCAGATGTTTCCATATCAAGTTTCCGATCACTGAAAAGATCAGATCTAATAAAATAATGTGGTAATTTAGCGGTGACAGACAAAATCCAGGAGTCAAAGTAACGACAACTCTGTAAATAGCGGGGATGGGATTTTATTACTTTAGTTTTTTTTTTATTATTACTATATTTGTTGTAAAACAAAAAAAAAGTTGAAACTTAAATTTTTATGCGCCAGAAATATGATGTGTCGGTGATGCGAGAGAAAAAGCTGGAGCTCCATCGCATCCGAGTTGGCACAAACACATTAACAGCCCCGCGTCCCCCCTGTCCCTGTCCCTGTCTCTCTCCGCTGCACTATAACTGCACAAATCATCCTTTCGCTCATAGATAAAATTCTCTCTAAAAACAACGTGGAGGTCAGATCATGTTAATATTTGTACAGAACGGGATTTTACTGCCCCGTGAACTTAATCTTTTGGCGCCATTTTAATGACGTACTACGTTTCTACCACCGGACCATCTGCATTCGAAAAAAAAGCTCGCGGAAATCCTGGAGAGAAAACAAACAGCGCGCGCATGTTGGTGCAAAGAGATCGTCCGGAATGTGCGTTTCACCAGCTTTGCTAAAATGCACTATATGTTTGAAACACGGCTGTGGTACCTGCACGGAGGAGAAGACGTCGCTGTTCCTGCGTTGGCGTTTCCGTGTAGCTAAGCGATGGTGCTGCTGCTGCTGCTTACAGTTACAGAGTTCGGGCGGCACGGTGTGCTAGCAGCAGATCGTCGGCTCCCCGCCCCGCGCTCCCTCTCTCTCTCTCTCTCTCCTCTCTCCCTCTCTCTCTCTCTCTCTCTCTCTCTCTCTCTCTCTCTCTCTCTCTCTCTCTCTCTCTCTCCCTCTCTCTCTCTCTCTCACTCACGCACGCACGCACACACAAATACAAGTTACGTACACGGTGCATTTTTTTGCGTCGCCGCCAGAGGGCGTTAGATCTCAACCAAAAAGGCCAAACGCGCCCTGTCGAGGACCCGAGAGCAGCAGCTTGATTTTTTTTTTCATTTTAGGCCTTTGACGGTCGCAAATAAAAAAAAAAAAAAACAAATAGAACATTATATTTAAATAACAAAATATTTATATGTATATAAAGAATTAAAATGAATTAGAATTTATTGGCGTGATTTTGCATATTAGTGATGTATATATCATTTTTGATCAAACAAATGATCAATTTTTACATTTTGAATCCAATAATTTTCATTCATTTACTTTAAAAACAGATTGGCGCAGCTATTCGGCTTTTTATTTAAATGAAAGAAAATTATTGGGAAAAAAATGATTTGCCTGTTTTATTTCGTTAAGTTTGCATTAATTATGCATGATTTTATTTCAGTACAAAGCACACAGGACAATATGTTATGCATAGGAGTCAATGTGGTCATCTGCTCAAGTTATCGAATAATAGAATTATAACAACTTATTAATTTAAAGAACTACATTTAGGGTTTTCTTGTTAATAGGAAAAGCTATCTATCTGTCTGTCTGTCTGTCTGTCGGTCGGTCGGTCTATCTATGCTTGTTTGTTTATTTGAACATGTTTACTCACTATTGAACATGAATGTTATTTTATCAATAGTCGCTAGAGGGCGCTAAGTTTTAGCTGATTTCTGAACTCTTATTATAGACCTTAAATCCGCCATCAACGACTTGTTCAAACACATTAATCGTTACGTTTTTTACATTTTCTTAAATTACCCACAATGCCTCTAGAATACCTGTTGATAATAATATAGAAATGCTTTTTCACGTTTTCATCATTTTAAGTTAAACTAATGTCTCCTATACACTCAAATAATACAAGTTGAATAATTAAGACATTTAATGTCAAGTCAAGTCTAGAAGCTTTTATTGTCATTTTAATCATATAGCAGACACAGAAATACCCAGTGAAATGAAAGGTTCCTCCAGGATCATGGTGCTCTAAGAGTTTCTACTAAAAAAGAATAACACAGATAAGGACTAGAGAATTAGTTGTCCTAGTGACAAAGTGCATATGTGCAACCTGCCTTTTTTTTAACAATAGACAGAGCTTTACTAAAATACCAAAATAATTAAAAAAATGACTAATTTAAAAAAAATAATAATTTATCATTTATTTTATATAATGATACTAGACAGAAACTCCTAGAAGAACCAGACTCTGGGGGACTCATCTTCGTCTGGGGACACTGTGGACAATGGATAATGTCCTGTCTACATACAACTACTTTTAAACAGAATTAAGACCAGGAGCTTTCGAACAACTTATAAATCAGTAAACACTTTAAGTTAATTAAATGTCCAATGATGCAAACCCCAGACACCAAAAAACGAGGACTGATGGACTGAAAGAGATGCTCTATCTGTTAACTCTATCTGTCATCTGCTAAAAACCGCTAATTTACATAAAAAATAAGCAAATACAACACAATTAAAAATGAACATCAGACCGATCGTATGCACATCATAAGCACTTTATATTTATATGTTAATAAAAAGTTAATAAAAAATGAGAAACAAGAGAAAGAAGTGTATTACTCCACACTGCGCGCGCGCGCACACACACACACACACACACACACACACAAATGAAATATTAGAAAACCTTATAATTTAAAAAAAACACCACTTTAGGTGACTTTTTTTCCATTGTATTATTTTAATAGAAAATGATTTCTATGAGCTGCGTTAATAAAGCTGTTCAGATGATCAAAGGCAGAATTATTTTGTGTATCTTTAACATAATATAAAATAAAAATAAAAGAAAAGGAAAAAAAAAAACACAGCCAATAAATTAGATTATTGAGTTTTTCATTTTACAGGAAATTCCCGCCGAAAGCTGGGGAAAACACTGGACACGTCATTGGCCCCAGAGGGCGGGCTGTCAATGAATGTCAAGATTTGATTGGTTGATGATTCTGTCGCTAATTCTTTAATCAGATGTGACGTCTTTTAACGAAAGGCTAGCGCTATCTTTATAATGTCGGATATCCCAGTTTAACCACAACTAATCTGATTACAGGCAATTATGTGGACATTACCCTAAAAAAAATTATAACTTAATCAAGAAAAACTTTTGTCACACAATTTGGATTTTTTTTTTAATAGGGTCAACAGTGAAGCCCTGACAGCCCACCACTACTGACCTTAATATCCATATCTGTAGTGTGTGTGTGTGTGTGTGTGTGTAATTACCTTAAACTGTTTTGTGCTGAATTGTTTTAATGTCTACATAGTTCCCATTTATATTCTTAATTCCAGGGCAACACGATGGCTTAGTGGTTAGCACTGTTGCCCCACAGCAAGAAGGGAGTTTGCATGTTCTCCCTGTACTTGTGTGGGTTTACTCCGGGTTCTCTGGTTTCCTTCCACAGTCCAAAAACATGTATGTTAGGTTGATTGGTGATTCTAAATTGCCCATAGGAGTGAGTGAGTGTGTGTGTGTGTGTGTGTGTGTGTGTGTATGGCCCTGTGATGGACTAGCAACCTGTCCAGGTTGTAACCCTCCTGCCTTTCACCCTTTCAGAGACAGCTGGGATAAACTCCAGCAGATCCCTGTGATCCCGAATTAGGGAATAAGTGGGTATAGAAGATGGATGAATAAACCTTCATTTTTATCAACCAACTTCATCAGGTGAAAAAATGTAAACAACCCCTTAAATTCAAATTTTTTAAAACGGTAAAAAAAACCCAACAATTGTGAATTAAGATTTACTTTTAATTTCTCTGTTCTGCTGCTATATGTTTGGGGTTATTTAAGAGCGAGGATGGCGTCATAGGTTTTGCCTGTCCTGCACACCTGCACGTCGGTGAAGCCAGCCGCAGTGAGCATGTGTGTGTAATGAGAGGGCGGATGCTCTTTCCCCTCGGTCTGAACCAGCATGTTTAGGGAGAAGAGTTGAGCCAGGATGGGGCCTTCATGGTTCTCAAATAGCATAGCCTCTACCAGAAGCACACCTCCACCTACACACAACACACACAGACTAAAAGTGAGTACAGTAATTCACTGGTGCTTTACTGAAAGTGAGAGCACCACAAAAACAGATACTCTTTAAACATAACGCTTTAGACATGTACAGAGGAGGGATAGTGAATATATTGGTAGGAGGATGTTAGAAATGAAGCTACCAGTCAAAAGGCAAAGAGGAAGACCAAAGATATAGATATAAAGATATAGGTATATAGGTGCGATAAACGAGGACATGAAGTTAGTGTGTGTGAGTGAAGAGGATGTAGAGAATAGGGGTAGGTGGAGACAGATAATTGGCTGTGGAGACCCCTAAAAGGGAACAGCCGAAAGGAGAAGAAGAAGACAAGCCAGTCCATCTCGCTGTGCGCACCTGAATTACAGGCTGTATGAATTTTCCTCAGCAGTTTCAGACTTTTTTCCTCCTTCCAGTCATGTACGATCCGTGCTAGAATAAACAGATCAGCAGCCGGGAGGTCTTCTTGAAAAAAGTCCCCTTTTCACACATGCACACACACACACACACACACACAGTGCATTAGCCTATTGACTGTTTAAACATCAGATTAAAATGAAATGATCAGAAAGTCAATAATAATTTAAGATGCAACGTAAAACCCATAACGTGTGACGTGGATTTATTTACTGTTCCATTCTGATTGTAATGTATTTGCAAAACAAACTAAAGGATCTCATTTCATCATACAGTCGTTACCTACACTGAAGACACCATGTGTTCCTGATCACTTATTAATGATTTTTTTAATGCGACTCATTTTATTCAAACTTATTGTTTCAGGATTCAGAAAACTTTATTAACAAACAAACAGACAAATGAGTAAAAAAAACAGTAACAAGAATAAATAATATAAATATTGTACAAAAAGTGACTTGT
The DNA here is from genome assembly GCA_005784505.1 of Bagarius yarrelli. Taxonomy (NCBI): domain Eukaryota; kingdom Metazoa; phylum Chordata; class Actinopteri; order Siluriformes; family Sisoridae; genus Bagarius; species Bagarius yarrelli. The sequence continues at coordinate 1,150,414 of VCAZ01000117.1, read as the reverse complement.
GATTACACTGTACTGTAAAAACTGAAGTTGTGAAATGTGTGTGAAAGACCTTTTAATACTATTGTGATGACTGATTAATTATTGCATTTAAAGAAATTGCAAATGAAAATTAGCATTTAAATGTGGAGTTTTTATCAAGGTTGTGTTTCTTTCATTCTATTCTTCCTGTGCAGTGTGTATGTGGAAATGTGTGTGTACGAGTATTCATTTTCTTTATTGTGTTTGAGCTTGAAACCTGAATTTTACCTTTCAGGAAAGCACACACACACACACACACACACACATATGCACAGGTATATCAATATTTAGACAATGAGAGATTGTTATTTTTGCTGTATAATACAGTGTGTGTTGGGGGGGGTGTTCTATAATATTAATATTTCAGAAACAGAAATTATTTTCAGTATCTTATTGAAAACTTATTCAGTTGTAATAATTCATTGCTTACAATTTACTTACCACAAGAAGTTTTTATACTTTTAACGATGAGAAAAAAACGGATTATAGAATTGTTTGTCAACTTTATTGTGGACTCATTAGGTCAAATATTCTTGGTAACAGAGTCTGACAGTAAAAGCAGGGCAGGTATCTATGCTCGCAGGTTTTCTGGGGTGGCAGTTACAACGAGATATTTCTTTTTTCCCTTAATTATTATTATTTCTATGTAATAGAAATGTGTATGTACAATATGTACAAGTCGCCTGCTGAGGTGAACCGTGTTCTTCACAAGATGCCTTATGGTACCAGAACCTTGATAGGTTTTTAGTGGGCCCTCCACCCATGCCCTTTACAATCCTCTACAGCAGTGGTTCCCAACCCCCTTTTCCCCAAAAATATTTTAGGGCCCCTTCACATTTAATGCATTTCCTGTAATTTTGTGTTTCAGGTATTTCTAGCACCGCAAGTGAGAGTTCCCTCGCTGGGTCCAGTATGTCTGATTCATTACTATCAGCTGCTGAAGGTGAATCAGTGAAACTCGCTCGTTTTTGTGGAGGACGAATTACAAATTATACATTATACACATTTTTTGGACCGGGGGATCGTGGATAAAATTAGCTATAGCGGTATGCTTGTTCTGGTTAATGCACACTGATTAACACTTTTCAAAATATGACGTGACCTCCCCACAGAGCTCGCTAAGCCCCCTTGTGAGTTGGGACCCCCCCCTGTTGGAAACCGCTGCGCTACAAGACTATAGTTGGCCATCTTGCAATCAGGGGTCTTTTCTATTGGGTCATCCCTAATAAAAAAATTTTAAAAAAAAACAGCACTTTCTTACAACAATCCAAATCTGTCTTTTTCATTGTGGTCCACATTTAGCTGCCACTAATGAGGCTAGCAGCCATGATTAGGTCTTGCATTTCTTCTTCGTGGTATTATAATAATAATAATATTAATTATTTGTAGTAGTATTTTCTGTTTATATATATTCCATATATGTACAGCAGACAAAAGCTAACCTTCCTGAAAGTTGATAGTGTCATCACTTTGACTGAAGTGCTTCTTGGTCATTTGGATGACTTTTGGCAAGTCCAGGACCGTCACTGAGGAAGCAGGGTAAACTTTAGCCACCTCACGAGCCAAAGCACCTGAACAGCCTGCAAACAGAGTAACATTCATTTAGATACATTTTATGTATAGTGAAGAATTTTATATAAAAGTTTTACAAAAATAGAGAGATTTGGGGTTTTTTTATTTATTAAACAAAACAATCTATAAAATAAAAAAAATATTTGCTAACATACATACCTCCAACATCCACTATGGACTTAAATCTGGACAGGTCAATAGCAGTCGCTATGTCATGGCCATCAATCGCCCATGAGGAGTTCATCAAACCTATAAACTTCAACATCTCATCATCTGACCTAAAATACAGCATAAACAAACATTTAAGGACAAGAATTACTGAAATCTGTCTCTCTCTCTCTCTCTCTCTCTGTCTCTCTTTCTTTCCGTGTCTCTCACTCTATCTGTATCTCTTTCTTTGTCTGTCTCTCTCTCTGTCTTGCTCTCCATCTCTGTGTCTGTCTTTCCCTCTCTGTATGTCTCTCCTCCCTCTGTCTTTTTCTCTTCTTTGTCTGTTTCCCCTTTCTGTCTTTTCCTACTTTCTCTTGCTGTCTCTCTCTTTCGCTGTCTCTCTCTCTTTTGCATTGTCGTTCTCTCTTTCGCTCTGTCTCTCTCTCTTTCGCTCTGTCTCTCTCTCTTTTGCATTGTCTTTCTCTCTTTCGCTCTGTCTCTCTCTTTTTCGTTCTGTCTCTCTCTCTTTCACTCTGCCTCTCAGTCTGTCTCTGCAACAGTCTTTGACTGCTACAGTCTCTGTCCCCCTTAGTCCTTCTGTCTACCTCAGTCTTTCTGTCTACCTCAGTCTTTCTGTCTACCTCAGACTTTCTCTCTCTGCCCTCCTACACACATACAATCTGTTAAGCACTTTCTGCTCTCTTTACAGATGCTCACACACACACACACATCTCCTTAAACGGCCAGTATAAATTCTGTTTTAAAAATTTTTGCATTTCTACTCATACACAAAGTGATACAAGAGGACATAGAGGACAAAAAAAATTCTTTTTTTTTCTGATAGAGAGGCCGAGCGAGACTGAGAAAGAAACAGAGTGAGACTGATAGAGAGACCAAGCAAGACTGTTAGAGATACTGAGCGAGACTGAGAGAGAGAGAGACCGAGCAGGACTAAGAGAGAGACTGCAAGACTGAGAAACAGCGAAAAAGAGAGAGAGCGAGAGAGCGAGAGAGCGAGAGAGAGATTCAGAAGTGCTTTATTGGCATAAACCCTGCACAAACCCTAAATACACAACACACACATACTAAACACACACTGAACACATGGTGAACTCACTAAACACACATAAACACCATCACAACACACAATTATTACACACACACATCCAAACACTTACACCTCACACTACACACTCAGATACTGACGTTTGTATATATCTTTATTAGTATTATTTTTATTATTATTATTATTTGTGTATTGTTGTTTTTCCTGTTGTTCCTGTTCCTTTATTTTGTTTATAATTCTATTGTTTCCGGTTTAGCAACAGTGTAATTTATTTACATTCATGCCAATGAAGCACTTCTGAATCTGAATCTGAGAGAGAGAGACAGCAAAAAAGAGATAGAGAGAGAGACACACAGCGATAGTAAACATAGACCATTTATCTATTTTAATCTTTTGACTATTTTAGTGGGCCAGATTGAACAAGTGTGTTTTTAAAAGTGATTTGAGAATAGATAGGAAAGGTGCCATTCTAATCTCAAGCGCCAGATTGTTCCATAACCGAGGCCCGGTCCTCTCTAAGTTTTGTGAACTTGTGAATTAGGAATTACCCGTGTGTTTTTTTTCTAAACAGTCCCTTTATATTGAAAAGCACCATGCTACCGAGAAAGTCATTTTAAAAATGCCATAATTCGTCATGCGTTGTGTGAAAACAGGAAAGGGTATCGAACACAGTATGTACAGTAACACCGCAGTGTGGGAATAGGTCAGAAACTCACCTGTATATAGCTGAGAAGATATCTTCTGATGAAAGACCAAAGGTTTTTTCATTTTGGTTCCTTCCTTCCCTGTGAAGTTAAAAACCGCATTCTGATATTTAAGCATCTTAACCATAACCCAAAGATAAGCAAACCCTGGAGACAGCTGCCATTAGAAAGACTTGTTGTGAGACACTGTATAATGTGAGACACTGTATAATATCAGACCCTAATTAGGAGTCTGTCTGTCTATCTGTCTATCTATCTATCTGTCTATCTGTCTGTCTATCTATCTATCTATCTATCTACCAACCCATCCACCCACCCATCCATCCATCCATCCATCCAGAAATGCTGGTAGACACACTGGGGAAGCAAAATTACCAACACATGCAAGTGTGTGAGAGTACCAGTGTGTGCTTGTCTGGGTCATCCTATCTAGGATCAATTCAAGTCTTTTCCTATATATTTTTGGGATCAAATACTGTAAGTTTGCGTAATATTGTTTATATAACATTGTGCAAAGAAGACATCACAAGTATTTCCTTTTAAAAAGATCTCATAGCATAAGAGAGAGAGAACCAAACTGCATCAAAGTATTTTCAAGAATTTTGCAATTCCATTTCCTTGTAAACGCAAAATAAAGGATTTACACACACAAAATACACACACATACAAATATAACGAAAGAAGGATTATTGATCATTAATACAAATTTGGTATGTGAGAAATAAAGAAAAAAATGTTAAATGTTTCAGCAAATTAGCGCTATTTATTAAATTTGCCGTCACCGTGTTATTTGAGCAGACTTTGCTTTTTTGTTTAAACATAAGTGGTACAAGTGTAAAGCATTCATATGGACAATAAGTGACGCACATTCATAGGGCGGAATATCAAGGGAAGCGTCACATATAGCTCATATTTCGGCCATTTTTCTCTTTTAAAATTTTAGGGCATCCCTAATAAAATCCGATGACTTCTAGAACATAGAATCCCTTATTATGACTACATGTCCTCACTAGGGGTCACACCCCCTAGTCTGGTACCCACAGTGATCTAATGTACTCTTCCTCTATATAGTTCTACAATTGAAATCACTACCAAATTTACAACAGTCCCCCTTTTTTTAGTATAATGTCGTACCTGACGGCATCTCCTAGGTTGTTCCAGATAGGGTAGATGGTCTGCGACTGGTAGATGATCATGTCATATAGAGATTTAGGGCTGTTTTTGGCCAAATACAGATTAGCAACATCAGTATTGTTGTAATTGGCTAAAAAAAAGAAAAGCCAAATGAAATCTTGAAAGAAACTGGGGAAAAACATAAACCACCACAATGTTTACCTTATTCAATATTTTGGATTTTAAAGTGACCTTTGTGTTAATTATTCAGGAATCAACCTTGAATTATTTATCAGGTTTAAAAGGGAGAAGATGGTCTGCTCAAATATTAATCGCCATTTCTCAAATTCTACATGAAGATCAAAGAGTTCCTCAGAGTTGAAGTAAACAGGAATGAAACCATATTTTTAAATTGCTCTTCAATGCACACGATGCTGTTGATAAGATATCAATAAGATGATAGATCACCTTAATATGTGGTTTTTAAAAGAAGATATATTAAGCAAAAAATGTTGTGAAAAGAGGTTTGTATTAAATGTTTTTATAAGTTCATCGGTGCCTGGTTTATTCTGTTTGAATTAAACTGTAGTAAATGTACCTGTGCCCTCTGTTAGCTTCACCTCCAAGACCTTAATACACACAAGCACATCAAGGAGCCTCTCTAATCCATCCTCACTGGTGCCGAGATCTCGTGCTATCGCAGTTGCAGTCAGAGACTTCTGGGATTGCAGAAGTAGGTCGAACACACCCAGTTCACAAGCTGTAAAGATCACCTGCCGAGGAAGAGGAGGACAAATTACAGCCGATGTCAGGAAAATAAAATGTAAAAGAACAGATGTCAATTAAAATTCTGCAGGAATGGTAGAAAATATCAAATCCTGTTTTAACAGTGAGATCAATTGATCGATCATAGACAGACAGACAGACAGACAGACAGATACATTATTCATCCCAGATGGGATACTCACGAAGTGCTGCCAATTGTGCAATTTGCTTCAAAGCCAGATCGATTTTCCCAAAGCTGGAAAATTGTGTCTTATGAGGGTTGTACCAAGCTGAAACGCAGGCTGTCTGTATGTCTGTATGTCTATATGTCTTTTCCTTTGGTTAAAAAAATTAAAAATATGTTTGAATTGTCAGTGATCCCAATTTACATGAATACTTTTGGCATTTAGCAGACGCTCTTATTCAACACGACTTACATTTATCTCTTTTTTTTTTTTTTTTTACTTCAACTGAGCAATTGACAGCTTGGATCCTACAATTTCCTAATCAGCAGACCAGCATCTCAACCAGTGAGCTACCACTTCCCTACCACTAACATTACCTACATTCCTGAAAAAAAGTACTGCAGAAACCCGACGCAACCAATTGCAGCGCAGGGCAGGATTCGATGTTTCAATGCAAGTGCGGGCAGTAGAATCCTAAATTACTAAAACGAATACATTTTTATTTCTCTACTGCAAAAAGCAACAAGGACGACTAAAGTATGATAAAAATGATTTACTGGTGCAAGGATGGAAGCTACAGTAACTCTCGTGTGGTTTATCGCTTAGTGCTACAGATATTATGTTCACCAGTCCATTGAATTACACTCAAAATGAAACATAATTTTTTTTTATTTTGTATTAATTATATTAATTGTATTAATTTATTTGTATTTAAAAGGAAAGCAAGTAAAACAAATAACAACTGTAGCTGTTCATATTATAGTGACTATGATAAAATGTTCAAAGTGGGAGGAAAGCAGCAGAACGCTGAGATCTGGTCAGTGATGGCAAGAGCCTCCAACCTTGGACACTCTGAAGCCATTGAAGTACTCTAGGAGTTTGAAAGGGTAGTCGAGTTCACTTTGAGATGAATGCTCAGCCATCGTGAAAAAAATCCTGAAATAAACAAGAAAAATTTATTCTCCAATAAGCAAATCAACAAGTTAACATATATAAACTACACAGACCAAATATAAGAACTATAATGTTTATTTGTTTAGTGAACATCTTATTTCAGATTAAGTCCTATAATAACCCTTTACCCTTCTAGGAAGTCTTTCCACTAGATTTATTTACTGCTTCCTTGCACATCTTTGTCTATATGCACATTTGTTTTATCACCTGGTCGGCGTTATTTAATTGAATTTACTGTATAGTGTTGTGTTTTGTCTGTTTTTGTAGTGTCTAAATTAATGTCTGTATTGTTTATTTGCACTGTCTGTTCTGCTGTGTTTGCACCAGGTTGCACACATGCACTTTATGTTGCCACGACTTAATTTATTCTTTAGTCTTCAGCCCTGTGTTGTTCTTCTGTTATGTGGCTCCTTATTGTTTCATGTAATTCTGTGTTGTTTTGTGTAGTACCATGAGGTCCTGGAGAAACGTTGTTTCACTTCACTGTGCATCTGCTGTATATGGTTAAAATGACAATAACAGCTTTTTGAATCTGAACTTACACTAGATTCATCCACAATAGTACGTTAGTGAGATCAGACATTAATGTTGGGGTGAGGAGGTCTGGGGTTGAGTCAGTGTTCCAGTTTATCCCAGAGGTGTTCAGTGGGGTTAAGTCAGAGTCAAAGTCAAAGCCGACGGCGGAGTAAAACTAACACACAATCAGCGACAATAACTTACAAAAACAAGGCAGAAAAAGAAACAAATAACCAAGACTCGTACATCTGGTACAGACTCACACATCTGGCACAGAATCGTACATCTGGAATGGACTCGGCTATCTAGCACAGACTCGTACATCTGGCTTCGGGCTCACACATCTGGTACAGACTCATACATCTGGCACAGACTCACACATCTGGCACAGACTCACACATCTGGCACAGACTCACACATCTGGTACAGACACACATCTGGCACAGACTCACACATCTGGCACAGACTCATCCTTCTTATAGCCAAGAGACACATTTAAGCTTAAACTGAAAGCGTTACCACCCGTACACGTCAAGTATGCGTGATGACGTAATGACGTAGGAGGCGCAAAACTCAATCAGTAAAACAAGGTGATTTCAAAAATAAATAAATAAATAAAAATACAAATCAACTGTTATTTTTTAAATTTTATTATAATAAAAAATCATAAAACGTATTAAATAAAAAGTAGAATAATTAAAATTAAAACTGTTTAGGAGGAGGCAGAACAACCTTTTCGGGGGGCGGGGGAGTTTCTTCTACAAACCAATCAAAAAAACAGCATGTTTTAATCAATTACACGGTGACCTTAATACGATAAAATTCTAATAATAAAAAAAACACATAACTTGAGGTTTAGGATAATTTAAGATGTAAAAAATTACAGTCTAATAATTTTCGCAAATCAGACAGAAGTTGAATTTGTATCACATGACCTGCCAACGTGATTCAATCGACCAGTATGCTACGTTCAATAGCTGTCTGGAACAGATGTTTAATGAAAAAAACAGCTGTTAACATGTCCACAGTTTCCCACTGACAGTGTAGATATTTCAGTGCGTCCAAAAACATTCAATCATTACAGTAGTTTTTACTTACCAACAGCACAAAACCGAGTCTCTTTATTTTTTATTTTCTATCAGTTTAGACGATGTGCCAAAAATTTCGAACAAATGCGTAAAACTGCAGCTTTACGATATATAAAACACGACAAAGAAACACGAAAATCCCTTCAGTTGCCCCCTAAATAAACACGACTGTTTGCACTGATAAAGGAATTTATTTTTTTGTTAGTACATTTCACCAGAAGAGGGCGCACAAACAGTAATTTGGTCAAGAATTTATTTTCTTCGGTGGATTAAATGTTCATGTTTTTGGCGCCTCAGTGACCTCCGTCGCCATCTTGTAAAATCAACGATCATGTGATATGTCATGATTAAACATATTAATGTAATAATTATACAGTTTTTATTATGAAAAATGTAAATTAGGGAATTTTTTTACACATTTAACCACACCTAAAAATCTATTTTAATTTGTATTTTCCTTTTTTTAAATTAACATTTTAAAGCATTTTTAAAATAATTCCAACCCACTACAGTAAAAGCTAATTAAGTTATTAGTAACTTTAGTATTATAAAAAAATTAGTGTATATTCTGTTGCTTTAGTCTATTCAAAATTATATAAGCAGTATTTTATCCTAACAATTATGCTAATATTAAATTATAAATTATGCTAAGTATTATTACAAAGACACTAGCTTGTGTGGAGGAACTTTAATAACATTTATCACATCATCCGAATGAGTTTGAACTAGCTAGTCATTTAGTTAAGTACTAGTTAAACACCTAATTCAAATCTATCTACATCATCTGTATATGTCTTTATTGGTCACATATACTTTTAACAGCAGAGTGAAATTTGTTCACATCTTAGTAAGTTGGGGATCAAGGCGGAGGTTCAGCTGTGATACAGCGCCCCTGGAGCAGGAAGGGTTAAAGGTCTTGCTTAAGGACCCGACAGTGGCTGGCTGGTGGTGGGGTTTAAACCCAGGTCAACAACTCAGCGCCTTAACTATTTATGTCTAATTTGCACTGTCTTTGTAATGTTTGTATTGTTTATTGCACTGTCTGTTTCTGCACTGTCTGCACCAGGTTGCACACATGCACTTTATGTCCATCCTGTTTAGTGGCTCTTTGTTGTTTTGTAAATTCTATGTTCTGTGTAGCACCAGGGGGTCCTGGAGAAACGTTATCTCATTTCACTGTGTACCGCATCTGCTATATGACTGAAATGACAATAAAGCTCCCTGAACCTTGAACCTTTCTGTAACGCTAGAGAGGGTAAAGAGGGACAAGGCAGAGGACACCCTGGACAATATGCAACTGTTGCAGAGCATAAACACATGTACAACCCACTGACAGATAACTGGTCAGATAATCTAGAGGAAAACTACTAAAGCATATGGAGAATATGCAAACTTCACATGCAGGTCGGAGGAGGGAATTAACTTACCTCAGAGGTGTGAGGCAAAGCGTGCTTATCACTAGGACATCATGTCAGACTTGATAGGTACCCTAGTTAGTATGTGAACTTGGATTTACATCCCTTGCTAATCCTAGATTAACATTTCAATCAACCAATCATAACCATCAGTGTGTGTCGACCAAACTGGCCTATTTTTTAATCTCTAATAAAAAACATAAAACACTTAAATGTCCCCAGTAATACTTTACATGCTGCACTGCACAATTACAGACATCATGTATGTGCAGTGTAGTTACTGTATGAACATTTTCCTTACCTTTAAGACCAAAAATAGATGTGTGTGTGTGCAGTGAAGTGTATTTAGGTGTATATACATAAATAGAAAGTAAATCGGTAAATTTTTGGTTTTTTTTAATTAACGGTTATAATAATTTGCTTTGTTATTGTTAAAAACATTAACAAACGAAAGTGCAACAACAGTAAAATTACTGTGTTCTGTCAGTAGTTAAGGTGTTGGACTACCAACTACCAATTCCCAGCACCACCAAACCACCACTGCTGGGCCCCTGAGCAAGGCCCTTAACAGCTAATTGTATAACAGGTAATAATGTAAGTAGCTCTGGCTAAGGGCATCTACCAAACGCTGCAAATTTAAAATGTTATGTCCTGCTTTTATCACCAGCAGACTGGACTATTGTAATGCACTCCTGATTCACCTTCCCAAAAAGACCATTAGACAGCTGCAGTTCATACAGAACACCGCTGCAGCCAGGATTCTGACAAGAACCAGAAAATCTGATCATATCACACCGGTTCTCAGGTCCAAACACTGGCTGCCGGTTAGAATTAATAGTTTTGTTACTTGTTTATAAATCACTCAATGGCCTTCAGGAGCTAAATACATTTTTAAATATGTAAATAATAGGTGGGATAAATAGGTGGGAAGTGGTGGCTTAGTGGTTAATGTCTTGGACCGCTACCAGAAAGCCACCACCAAGACACCAATGTGGGCCCCTGGGCAAGTCCCTTAACCTGTAATTGCTTTGTGGTATGAGACAGATAAATGTAAGTCGCTCTGGATAAAAGCGTCTGCCAAATGCTGTATATGTAAATATGTTCACTGAATATAAACCAATCAGATCATTAGAAATAAATCAGACATAGCAAGGAATCACTTCAAACAAGGAATGTCTGCTTTTGGCTATTACGCAGCCCACAGCTGGAACCGGCTCCCAGAAGAGATCAGACGTGCAAAATTAGTAGCCATTTTTAAATTCAGACTCAAAACACATCTGCACTGTGATACAGACCGAATCGACTATAATCATATTATATTTATAACCGTTTTCATTTATTTATTTATTTATTTATTTCTGTGTATGTGAAGCACTTTGAATTACCAACGGTGTATGAAATATGCCGGTGGGGTTCCAGAATCTGACAGATGTGAAGTGACGTGTTCTTACCTGCACAGATGTTGCTTTTGGGTAACTAGACAAGTGTGTAAAAATCAGTGCATTGATGCACAATAAACTGCGGTCACAAAAAAATACTAATAAAACCAATTCTAAAAACGTTACACACACCCCGACCCTCCTCATTTCTGTAAAGGAGATCATTAAGGCTGAATGCTGTACACGAGACAGGGGCAACACTGGTTTTATTACCCAAATCTGTTTTATTTGTTTATGCATCGACACATCTCCTCGTCTTGCTCACTCACACAGAGTGCCAACAATTAAATACGTAACATGGGGAGAAATTGCCATTAGCTCACGGTTATGCCAAACATGCTTCAATAAAATGATACACATATTTACAGAATCCACCACTTGTTTTTCGCACCTCCCCCACCCCCCAAAAAATCAACCCTCCCAAAAAAAAAAAGTGTTTTTTTTTTATATTTTGCCCCCTGCCTCGTCTCCAATGATGATCTTATACTGTTTCTTTCACACTTTAAATGAACATCAGCAAAGAAATGATAATAATAAAAAAAAAGCGAACGAGCGAGCAAGAGAGTGAGAGAGAGAGAGAGAGAGAGTGAGAATGATGGAACAGGTTTATGGCCAATACAACACAGTACAGAGTCCATTAACTACAGCAACATGGCAGTAACACTGAATATTTTGTATAGTCTATGTACAAGGTGGTAATGAGGTGGGGAAAAAAAAAAAAAAAAAGATCTTTCCAGCCGGAAGCCTGCTGTTATCATTGGTTTTAGTGTTAACAGGGGTGTGTTGTAATTGGGCCAAAAGTTTTTTGCTGTTTTATTTTGCTGTAAATTGTTTTAAGGGAGAAAAAAATAAAGAAAGAAAGAAGACGTTTGAATGGGAACAAGAAACTGGTATTAAATGATTGAATGTTGACTTCAATTAAAAATAAAAAAAAAGAAGGACAAAAAAGGTTTCGGGCAAGAACTCTCCAGTCCCCAATATTTTCCTCATCACCTACACAGAACGTTTACAATCACACTGTGATTATTCCAAGGCACTGAAAGTGCATACCATACCCGAGAAAAGGGGTGGAGAGAAAGAATCATCTGTAGTTCTGAACTAGAACATCACAACTTACACTTTAGATAATAGAATTAACATCTGGCCACCTAATAGAAGGAATTTTTTTATTTTCATTTCATTTAAAATAACGTTGTGTGTTTTTTTTTTTTTAAGTGCAGATGTGACCCAGCATCGGATCGCACCACTTCACCCCCTCTCTCAGTTCCACGAGCACAAAACATTGAATTTTTAAAAAAAATGTGGGATTTCGGTGTTTCATACATTTTAACATCTCGTCATCAACAAGCCCTCACCAGGACACACACGTGAGCAGGTTTTTCTTTAAAAAAAGACCCAGGAAACGTAGAGAGTAAACAGCTTAGAGCATAATGCAAAGAGGTGAACAGGAGACCAACCCGAGGTCCAAGTCGACAGTGGAGCAGGAAGAGAGGGGAGAAAGAAAAACGTTGAAGGGGTAACTAACTTTCCAGCAGAGCAGATTTATATTCTGATGGACTGTTCTGGAGCACAGAAGCAGACAAAAACATTTGAAAGAAATCCTGGGAAATCGAAATGTTTTAATTTCCCTTCTGAGACACACACCATACTCGGCTCAAAAAGGGCTTAATATTTGGCTGATGAGTTAAAGCAGGTGTGCTGCAGCTAGGAAAAACAACAAAAAAAATGCACATAGAGCATGGTGCAAATAAAGGAGAGAGGATTGACAACCACAAGAGTTTGTAGCAGATATAAAGGGACGCTTTGAGGCAAGTATGGTTTTCGATTTAATGCTCCAATCAGATCTACATCTGTGCCATCCATTTGGATGGAGCACGGTTGCTGCGGAACACTTTCTGCCGTTGGCGTACTTTCTGCGGTCCTGCCTGGGGATGTAGGATCAGAGAGAAGAGATGCAGAATCTGTGGAATCTACTCCAACAGACTAGTAGTTGTCCAATAGTTTAGAGTTGTTGGGCTTAAGAGTGATGTTTGGGCTAAAAGGGACAAATTGGCTGGACGCTAGCGGTCTGAGTCTCAGGCTTTGGTCACATCAGTCGCTTTTCAGATGGTCCTTTATGTCCTCCTCGTCTGTGTATTCCGAAGGTTCATCCCCAGGCTTCAAGAGGCGACCGACATAGTCATATTTTTCTGCAGGGAAAGAAAACGTGTTACAAAGATATACCAGTCAGCGAGGTCTTTAGAACAGATGCAAAAGTCAAGAAAACAACAAAAACCCTAACTGTCTATAAGACATTAGTAGGGGTGGCCCGATACTACTTTGTTATAGCTGATATCGGTAGCGATACTTTGAACTTGAGTATCCGCCGATACCGATATGATCTGATACCATCTTTTTCTCTCTTAAACTGTAAACACATTTGTAAGGAGGTATTTCGATGTCATACTTCAAAGTCACCTTTTGTGAGACAGTTTGGGATTATTAAGTCCAACGATATTTGATCCATCAAGTAATTTTGGCCAGTATTGGTCTAAGACCAATACAGGGTATTAAATCGATGGACCAATAAGCATCATAGCACTTGGTAATATTACTAACTTTTAAATTCATCTTATTAGTCTAAACACCACCCGCAGGTCACGTTTTAAATATTTTAAGTACCAGGAAAAAAGTGGTGTCTGCAACAACCTGCAGACACAGACGATGTTTGTTGGTCAAAGTTCATTTTTTCCAGAAATAACTGTGGTTAAACTTCTGAAATTAATTTGTGGAAATCGCATACGCTACTTCAATCAGGAAAAGAAGCTACGCAGATTTTACACAATTTGTTCGGATGACAAACTAGAAAAAGAAAGTAATTGCAAAAAATATTGAAAAACAAAAAATACTTAAAGTAAATATAGGAAAAACACCAGGGAGACACGGTCAAAACTAATTGCATATGTTTTAACACACTTAAACCGCAGTGTATGTGAGTGGGTAGCTATTTTAAGGTCAAATCATTTTTGCTTCCTATAAAGGCTAAAACAAATCGGTGTACACATTCCAAACACACACACACACTTACCCATAAACTGCATTTCCCATTCTCTGACACTCTCCATCTGAACAGCATTAAGGTCCGACAGATCGTCGTATTCGTCTCGTAGTGCATCTTTCTCCAGACAAAACGTAGCCAAACCACGGGAGGCGTCCCGACCCGCAAAGATCCCATATGGCCCCTCTGTGAATAGAGAGAGAGATTTTAACATTCATTATTAAAAGTACTGTAAAGCAGCTAAACATTATCTGTATCCTTAAAGAAAGAAAAAATCTGTGTAGTCTGTGTAGCCTTTAAGTGGGAGTAAACAAATAGTTTAGAATAAATTTTAAACAAAATATAAAGTGTAAAGTTACTACACGAGTTTGATTACAGAAAAGACCTAACCTGCAGAATCTAAACAATGTTCATAATTAGGATAAAAATACACGAAAAATGGAAACTGGAGATGAATTGAAGGATTATTGTTAATAGAGATAAAGACAGATGATAACATATTTCTACAAAACCCGATTCCAAAAAAGTTGGGACACTGTACAAATTGTGAATAAAAACAGAATGCAATGATGTGGAAGTTTCAAATTTTCAATATTTTATTCAGAATACAACATAGATGACATATCTAATGTTTAAACTGAGAAAATGTATCATTTTAAGGGAAAAATAAGTTGATTTTAAATTTCATGGCATCAACACATCTCAAAAAAGTTGGGACAAGGCCATGTTTACCACTGTGTGGAATCCCCTCTTCTTTTTATAACAGTCTGCAAATGTCTGGGACTGAGGAGACAAGTTGCTCAAGTTTTAGGAATAGGAATGTTGTCCCATTCTTGTCTAATACAGGCTTCTAGTTTGTTCAACTGTCTTAGGTCTTCTTTGTCGCATCTTCCTCTTTATGATGCACCAAATGTTTTCTATGGGTGAAAGATCTGGACTGCAGGCTGACCATTTCAGTACCCGGATCCTTCTCCTACGCAGCCATGATGTTGTAATTGATGCAGTATGTGGTCTGGCATTGTCATGTTGGAAAATTCAAGGTCTTCCCTGAAAGAGACGACGTCTGGATGGGAGCATATGGTGTTCTAGAACTTGGATATACCTTTCAGCATTGATGGTGCCTTTCCAGATGTGTAAGCTGCCCATACCACACGCACTCATGCAACCCCATAACCATCAGAGATGCAGGCTTCTGAACTGAGCGCTGATAACAACTTGGGTTGTCCTTGTCCTCTTTAGTCCGGATGACATGGCGTCCCAGTTTCCCAAAAAGAACTTCAAATTTTGATTCGTCTGACCACAGAACCAGTTTTCCACTTTGCCACAGTCCATTTTAAATGAGCCTTGGTCCAGAGAAAACTCCTGCACTTCTGGATCATGTTTAGATATGGCTTCTTTTTTTGACCTATAGAGTTTTAGCCGGCAACGGCGAATGGCACGGTGGATTGTGTTCACCGACAATGTTTTCTGGAAGTATTCCTGAGCCCATGTTGTGATTTCCATTACAGTAGCATTCCTGTATGTGATGCAATGCCGTCTAAGGGCCCGAAGATCACGGGCATCCAGTATGGTCTTCCGGCCTTGACCCTTACGCACAGAGATTGTTCCAGATTCTCTGAATCTTTGATGATATTATGCACTGTAGATGATGATAACTTCAAACTCTTTGCAATTTTTCTCTGAGAAACTCCTTTGTGATATTGCGCCAATATTTTTCGCCACAGCATTGGGGGAATTGGTGATCCTCTGCCCATCTCAACTTCTGAGATACACTGCCACTCTGAGAGGCTCTTTTTATACCCAATCATGTTGCCAATTGACCTAATAAGTTGCAAATTGGTCCTCTCCAGCTGATTCTTATATGTACATTTAACTTTTTCCAGCCTCTTATTGCTACCTGTCCCAACTTTTTTGGAATGTGTAGCTCTCCTGAAATCCAAAATGAGCCAATATTTGGCATGACATTTCAAAATGTCTCACTTTCAACATTTGATATGTTATCTATATTTTAATCTGAATAAAATATTGAAATTTGAAACTTCCACTTCATTGCATTCTGTTTTTATTCACAATTTGTACAGTGTCCCAACTTTTTTTTTGGAATCGGGTTTGTATAAAACAAAGCTAAAATAATAAAATAAATAACATTTCTTTAAAAAAAAAAAAAAAAAAACACAACACACAGGTGCATAACAATAATAATACATCAGTAACAATAATATAGAATATAAAATTCTATTTTTTTTATATTTATTTTTGTTAAAATAAATTTTTGATGGGCGCATATTTAAAAACAAGCCCATCATAATTCTTCCTGATAAAAAGCGTTGTCTTAGGACATTAAAAATAGGACATTGCAGAAGTATGTGTTTTACTGTTAAGTTTACAGTACAGTAATGACATTCTGGAGCAGCTTCTCCTTTAAGTAAAGAAGTAAAGGAGGACATGACATCTTATATAAATAACTTCATCTTCTGAGTTAAAAGAATAAATAACTTTTCCCCCTACTATAGGATGGATTTCTGAGAGTTTTTTATGCTGGAGATAAAGCAGAACTAAAGATTAGTGTATGAAGATGTAATAATATGATAATGAAGACAACGGAAATAACATGTACTGACACAAAGCCACACTTTATGTGAACTAGCACACGTTACTGTTGAGATTTTCACATCAACGTTAGCGCTGTATAATGTGGAAAAAATTTTATTTTATTTAATTACAAAAATACTGAAAACACTTTGCTCAACCGCTTCTCACATGCCGCGTGTGTGTGCAGCCTGTTTACAGCAGGGTTGTCATGGTAACAGGTTTCACAACTCATCACACTGGTTTTGTATTTGTTCTAAAGTCATTTACTAATAGAAATATCTTAGAAGGCCATTTTAAATGTAGTTTTAATTTGGTTTTTATTGGTATCTGTAGCTAAACCTTACCGAGTTTTATTTTTACAGCTTTAAAACTATTCCTTTAAAGTTTACAACACTACAGATACCCGAAAATAATAATTATTTAAATGCATTTAAGTATTAATTAGCATATAGGTACATACCGATACAGACAGCTTATATATCAGCATTAGAACGGCTCACTGTTTATTTTTTATCATAAACCCAAAAGAACAATCCTATCATCATGTTCATCATCACCTTTTCGGGGAGTTTTTTTTAATAGCTTTTTTATTTTAAAAATCACTGACATTTATGACAATTACACACTTTTTACACAAACCAGGAAGTGTGTATTTCAGCTCATCGTTATGCAAGAACAATTCACAGTTCAGCGGCATGAAACATCGCTCACGTTTCGCAGAAGACGAGGAAAACAGGTAAAAAAACGCTATATGCAGTTTTCTTTTTTATTTTAGATGCCAAAGAAGCTTTGTGACTCCCGATGTTCTATTTTCTCCGGGAAACTGGCCCAAATGGCTCTTTGAGTATTAAAGGTTGCCGACTCCCGGTCCAGTCTTTGAACGTTGTGCTCAGGTGGTGTTGGTTTGGACAAAAACTTTAAGTGCTATCAGGCTACAGTTAGCATTTTCCAAAATGTCCTACTGCACCTTTAAGTGCTGATGAAAAACAATGCATTACAATAAACAAAACCTTTTGATCGGTGACGTCTTCTTTAGCTGTTAACAGGCCACAAAGTCATAAAGAAAATTTAAACGCATCAAATGACACAAAAAACAGAGCCGGTTCTGGGTCAATTACAGTCCGAAACTGTGTCAGAGCCTTCAAAAAACATTGTTTTCATCACCGAGTCTATTAGGTATATTATACTAATACTGGGTAGGGCCTTTGTTTTGCTCACAAACAGCTGGGCTGTGAAAACATTCCTTTGAGATTCTAGACCATAATGTTGTGATTGCATCAAAAAATTCCTCAGATTTTTTTTAAAGTACCGAAGTACACTTAATGTCACGTTTGATGGGTTTTATACTTTGTTACATGCTGTGGTATTATACTGGAAGTGGCTATTAGAATACTAAAAGGGATAAACTTTGCATTTAGTCATGATTTACTGGCATTAACAGATTAAAGTTTAACAAGGAAACATTCCACACATCATTATACCACCGCCACCACCTAAACCTGTCCACACAAAGCAGGGTGGTTCCATGCTTCCTACTGTTGGTGCAAAATATCCTGAAACTACCAGCTGTGTTACGATTTTGCATTTGTCTCACAAAAGTTGAACGCGATGTGGTCTTCCACAGGTTGTGCATCGGGGGTTGTGTTCTACATGTTGCTTTCCTGGGGTACATAGCTAGCAGAGTTATCATAGCCTTTCTGTTCAATCTGCATTGACTATTTGTCAACAAGGCGTTTCCCGTCTGAAGAACTGCCTCTCACTGAATGCTCTTTCTCCTTGTTGCCCTATTCTGTGTAAAGTTTAGAGACTGTTGTGCTTAAAACTCCTGGGAGTTACTCTCAGCAGTTACTCAAACCAGCCTGTCTGGCAACAAATATGCCAAGTAGATCACAGACTTTCCTGTTATTTGAATGTTTGATGTGAACGTTAGCCAAAGTTGCTAAGTCGTCTCGGAATGCTGCATGATGAACTGTTTACATAATTACACAAATGAGTGGGTGTACAGGTGTTCCTAATAAAGTGCTAAGCAGGGGTTTGTAGCTTGTAAATTTACTCTCTCTAGAAAAACAGGCATGCATGTGCACACCAACTGTAAATACACACACTTTTGTAGAAGCCTAGATGGGGTTCAATAAAAATACACTTTTAAATCAACACTAAAGAGAACTCGAGTTTACTCTCATTTCCCCATGTGGCTTTTTGCTCTAGCTCTTAGCCATGAAACCACAAAATCCACACTTTTTTTGAAATAAATCCGAATTTCGTCATTTTTTGTACTAAAGCAGTCTGACATCTCAGGGAGTTTTTCCTTGTCACCATCGCCTTGTCTATCAGGGACAAACTGATTTCTGTTTTATTCACATTGTATAATTATCTTAGATTGTGTAAAGCTCCTTTGAGACAATGACCACCATAAAAAGAGCTATACAAATCAAATTGAATTGAAGAAACACAACATCACACACATTAGATATTTACATATTGACTAAAGACCTATTCAGACGGGACGAGTTCGAGCCGACGTCTGTGATTTTATGTACGGATTCAGACGGGACTGACATTTGTGTGTTTATTTCCGAGGTAGGAGATCACATGTTCAGGATGTTTGTTTATGTTTATTTAGAATATTTAGTAAGCGTTTTGTAGACATTTTATAAAAACTGAAATATAAATTTAACGCGATTTTGTAGAACTGGGTTGTTATAATAAACCCAGTGGAATTGAAATGTTTTCAACTTGTAAAATGTGCATGTTCTGTAGCCGAGTTTAGAAATGAAAGTAATCTTGTCTGACACTGATGAGACAGTAATCAGTCTTAACATTTTACGGATTTATTTAGTAATAATTTTTACGCCATGTCACCAGCAATGGCTCCATTCATGGCAAGAAACACATTTCAGTTTTATTCATTCATTTGTATACATTGATGATGTTTTAATATAATAAGTTACTATTCTGTTTAAAAATATTAATTAGTAATACAAAAACAAACAAAAGTAAATTATAATTATTTATATAGTTTAATAACATATACATATATATATATATATATATATATATATATATATAATTATATATAATAATACATATATAAGTTAATATGTAAAAGGGGGCAGATAGAAAGTGTTCTTTTGCTCTTTGACACAGCATGGACACCAGTTCAATGAAATACAGCTGGCTTAGACATATATGGTCAAAATCTGCTTATTATTGTACATCTTTACAACAGACATTTTGGACAAAGACAGATTTACCCACTGTCCTATATATTAGTATTGTTATGCATTACATTTTGTTTGGATCACTGGGTCGAAGAAACAGGAGACAGGCAGAATCCATCAAGGATGTATAAAGGGCCATTCTGTCTGGATTTCCTTCTGTGAGCAACTGAGTAATTAGAGAAAGTGCACAAAATAATCCACTAATTATCCAATTCGGTTGAGTTAATTTCAATTATTATGTAGCACAGACTGTGAGTAGGCAATAATAAAGCATTTTCTGGAAATCTAGCACACACAAGAGACAGCAAAACACAGACACTGGAGGAGAGCGAGAGAGAAAGAGACAAGAGAGGGAGAGTAAGAGACAGAGACAGAGATACACACAGACAGACCAACAGAAAGAGACTGGCAGAGAGACAGGGACACAGACACTGGCAAAGAGAAAAAGAGAGACGAAGAGAAAGAGACACACACAGAGCGACTGACCGGCAGACAGGGGCAGAGACACAGAGCGACTGACCGGCAGACAGGGGCAGAGACACAGAGCGACTGACCGGCAGACAGGGGCAGAGACACAGAGAGGACTGACCGGACAGACAGGGGCAGGACACAGAGCGACTGACCGGACAGACAGGGGCAGAGACACAGAGCGACTGACCGGACAGACAGGGCAGAGGACACAGAGCACGGACTCAGAGACACAGAGCGACTGACCGGCAGACAGGGGCAGAGACACAGAGCGACTGACCGGCAGACAGGGGCAGAGACACAGAGCGACTGACCGGCAGACAGGGGCAGAGACACAGAGCGACTGACCGGCAGACAGGGGCAGAGACACAGAGCGTTCCTAACAGTGATATTTAGCAATAAAAAGCCTCTTGGAACCAGAAACTACTCAAAAAGTACTTCTAACTGAACTTTAACTGACTGTCTGTCCACTGAAACAGCCTTTAGAAATAAGAAGGAAAATAATAAAAGACACAAAAGTCTCATGACTCGGACGCTGTGAGAGCGCTGGCTCACTCAGACCGCACAGTATGATGTATTGTGGCGAGAGAGTGCAGAGAGACGCTGATTTATTGATGACTGGATAAAAATAAGAAGGCAAACGGTCTTTGACGCGCTGCGTCATCTGATTCTCATGTGGGGTAAAAACTCTTTTTTTAATACATGAGCACAAACAGACAAAACGAAATATTTGAAAGGAAAAAAAAAAAACCCTATTCAAAACAGCAACGTGCGACCTTGTGACTCAATCCTAATCGTTTACTTAATAAGCAAACAAACATCATTAAGTTAACTATGAATTAATTACCAACCTCTATGTTTCAGTATTATTTCCTGTTACTAAAGGTTAAAAACTTGGCAGCTGCCTGGTTAAATCCACACTGGAATTAAGGGCTGGACAATGTCAAGTTTAAAGCATTCAGGCGCAAGAAACAAACAACATTTGTAGCTTTAACAAAGATTAATTTTTACCAATCTGGACGGTGAAGTCTGTACGGTCTGATTTTACATTTAAATGATTTAATTTCTGTGTCTAAAACTCCAGAACAACAAAACTGATTATTTCATCTACATCTTTGTTCTATTGTATTTATCTATGATTAAAATTAAGGCTTTCTCGATTATTAAATAGTCGTACGATCGCAATTATTTGACCTAAACACAATTGTTGAATCCAACCAAAATTATTGCACACTTATTAGCCACATGGTGAAGCTGTAGTACCTGCAGCACCCTACTTTCAACCAGGGAAAATACTATTTATCTATAATTAAATATTTACAGTGGAGCGTTAATGAAGCACAAATTGGAGTGATTAAAATTTTTTTTTAATGCTTAATTGTTTTCACACAAAAAAAAATGTCAAAGCCTTAAAACAAACAATTAAATCCCCAAAACAGGCAAGAAATCATAATTGCAAATTATTTCACTGATTTTAATCGTCACCCAAATTTGATAATTGTGACAGCCCTAATTATAATGTGTGTATTGTATTTTATGCAGATGCACTTCCTAACAAATTCACCTTAATTATTCTAAAACAAACAGAGCTATTAAAGTCATCTGATCATTTTTTTTCATACAGCAGAAAAAAAACAAAATATCGCAATGTAATTTGTTTTTTTAATATCATGCAGCTCTAACAGGAACCAACCTGAACCTTAATTTAATTAGTGTATTTTATCCGGCTATAAACAGAAGCCATGTTTAAAGTAATATTGATAGATGGAAAAACTGATGATAAATTATAAGGCTTTAGATTTAGTCTTTTCTTTGTTCACTGGATTTTCAATAAAAGTGTGTTTATTTTGCTTCCAGGCAAATGTTAGTCGTTTTCCTTTTGAGGTTTTAGAAGCTCCACCAATTAGGCGTCCGAGTGGTCCGAGTCCCCAGGTGGGAATGCATGTACACAGCGTGCCACGTTACACACACACACCCACACACACACACACACACACACACACACACACACACACACACACACACACACACACACACACACACACACACACACACATCTGCCCCATCTGTGCAGAAAGTGTAATATTAGCTGAAACAGATACCCTGTACAGACTGAACATAAAAGAATTACAGACTGAACTGGTGGAAGGAAATAATAATAAAAGTAATATCTGATCATATTTACCGCTCATCATATTTACCAACTATTGATGCATCATTGGGGGAAGAAAAAAAAAAAAAAAGATCTTATGTGCCGTTTGTACAGGTTTTCAGTGCCCTGTATAAAAACAGACAATAAATGTGACTATATATAAAATAATAAATTTGTATTAGACAGCCAGAGCACATGGACAGAGCAAACGCTTTGATTTTTACAGGAATAACGCAAGTGTTCTCATTCGGATCATTTATTACTCACATTTTTCCTTCACCACATGATGCTTTGCATGACTTATTGAAGTTACTTCGTAAACAAACCTTTCGCTCTGCTGTCGAAAATCATTTATTTCTTAACAGAAAAACACAGTACATTGCTTTGAGAGAGCTCATAAAGGACATCAGCATGTCGGTTTCATCCGGTGGGAAAGATTTAGTGCACTTAAAACTGCGACAAAGTGACTTAATGAGTCGCCCTATAATGCTTGGGCTTTAGCGTCACCATCAGGTGTCAGAGACTGCAGGGTGTTAATGTAGTCACAGCTGCAATTACGATGGAAGGTCAACAAATTAGGGATTTTTGCTTTACGCTGCACCGTAGAGGACGAGAGAACACAAATTACCCGTCCTCTTTTTTTAAGACATCTCTGGTTTCGTCTACACAAAATATAATACAGGAAATCAACAATTTTGAACTTTAATCTATTCCACTACCAAAAGCCAACCGAGCCAAAGCAAAGAGGAGTTTGTGTGTGTGTGTGTGTGTGTGTGTGTGTGTGTAAACTCAGCAAAGGCTAAAAGGACATGGTGTTATCAGCTCAACCATATAAATAATCCAAAATGAAGCAGTGACACGTCTGAGATCAGAGGTCATGTTAGGGTTGCCATGACACGAACAAATCCAGCCGAATTACACATTATGGATTTTTACAGCTTCCTATCAACCAAAACATACACACGCATGTGTATATATTTATATATATTTATTCAGTAGCGCGGCAACAGATGGCAGTTGATCTGTAAGGATCACAACCCACGGTTCGATTCGCACTTGGCCCACGGATTAATTGATCATTTTTTTAGCTTGCGGATTTATATTTTTAGTTTAAAGATGGCAGACTAAGAGACAATTTTACTGCCAGATATTGTTTTAAGTAATTAAGTAACTACAGGAAGTTTAAATGACCGGGGAATGTTAATCATTTCACGAAGCCTCTTACATCATTCGGCAAGTTTATCGCTGCAAGATCGTGCAGGAACTTTACAAACAGAAAAAAAAAATTGCTGCAGATCTATCTAACGCATCGTCTATCGCGACCAACACAGAAGGTTGGACATCAAGGGCTACAGAAAGCTACGCAACTGCGACAGCTTACCACATCACAGTGGAGTGGGAGATGCAAAGTTCAGTGCTACAGGCACGCCCCCTTCACAAGAGTCACACAAGCACAAATCTAGTGCAGGTACTGACAGAAGCAGTAGCAGAGTGGAAGTTAGAGGGGCCCAATAGAACTCTTTTAGAGACCCCAGGTAATGTTAGAAACAAGGTAAATGCAGTGACAGAAGTTCGACTGGCCACTAGGATTTCTAGTGAAAAGCTGTTATCCACAGCAGGTGACATATTGACCGCTAAGACGTCTTCGCTCTCCACAGAATGGAGACGTCATTACAAGTTTAGGTCCGTTTTCTGGTCTCGGGTTGTTTTTTACATGTTACACTTTAACGACTGAGAAGTGAATATTTTATTTAAATATTTTTAATAGGTTAGTAATTAATTTATTTTATTTTCGCTAAAACTACAGATGCCATAGGGTTATTTTTTTCATTAACATCAAAAGTTATTTGATGCAAGCTTTCTAGTAATAAATGCAAAGCAAATCATGCTTGTCTTTTCCACTTTTTTTGCCAATCCGAAAAATCAGACTCTAAAACCGTGATGTGATCTGAACCGTGAGTTTTGTGATGCGTTGCACAACTAATATTCAGAAGTCTACACATGATGATGTTTATAAGGAAAAAACTGAGTATGAGGATTGATGTGACAGCTGTGGTATGTGAACCGACCAGACAAAAGCAAGTCTGGCAGGATGAAGGTTCAGAACAGTTTATTTAATAGTGAATCGAACGTGTCTGGTAGTTAGGCACGGGTTTGTATATCATATTAAGCCTTGCTCAGGGGACCCCAGTAGGGGTGGTAGCTTGGTGGTGCTGGGAATCGAACCCACAATTTTCCAATTACTACTGCGTCCCCCATGCCAAACCAAGTTAAATTAACCTCCCGCACAAAACGCAAATAGGGGTAAGGGGCCTTACTCAGGGGCCCAGTGTTGGTAACTTGGTAAAACTGGGAATCAAACCCACAATCTTTTGGTTGGCAGTCCAACACCTAACTACTGAGCCGCCACCGGCTAGTTAGGGGGGGAAGAAAGATGGACCCCTGGCTGCACACGCAGACAGCTTCCGTATCCCAGATCGACATTTGGTTCACTACACATGCGCACTAGAACCCGGTTTAAACTAATGTCCTAGTGTAACTGTCCATCTCCCTAAATATCCACAAATAACGAATTTGCAGTACGACATCCGGCCTGGTCGCTGCATGCCCACGTCAGATGTCCTTTAATTAACTAAAGCACCATAAAACCTCTAACTTTTAATAAACTTACTTAAGTTTTAACGTATTATTAAAAATAATACTTTAGTAAACAATGTTAGTGGGTTAACCAAGACAACATTCAGTGATCTAGTATAAAAAGGTATATTAGTATTATTATTATTATTATTATTATAATTAGACAGTCTTATTGATACTTGTGACGTATGAGGTCACGCGAATATATTTGCATTGTCAGATTAATTAGTTAACATTCAATAAGCAGTTTGCAACACTTGTATTTGCAACACTTTCTGGTAAAAACTAGTTGATTTATTCTAACTAAGAATAGTTTATTTACATACAAATAACAATATTTACGTATCCGGGATGTCGTGACGACTGTCGCAATTCATATAGATTTTTACTATAACAGCTTTCAATAAAAAAAAAAAGTTGGGGATTAATTTAACTAAATAAATAAAAGTTGAAGGATATTAATATATTATTAAAATACGGTCAGATATTTTTTTTTAGCCAAAACAGGGCGGGTTTACAAACACACACTATTCCCTTCATGAGGCTACTATGCTGATAAGAGGATAATGGCGTAAGCGCACTATTTAGGGCACTACATCGTAAATAGCTAGGTTTTAAGTACATGAATGTATTTTTAGCGGATACAGGCAACTAAAGCTGAATTAAAACTCGAACTCTTACCGCGTCCATAAAACTTTTTGCCGGTGGTCACGTCGAAGATTTTCATGTTAACTGCCATGAGAATGCGCGGGTTCTGGACGCCGTCGTACTCCCGCAGCTGCTCCAGAGTGAAGTCCCGCCGGCCCATCTTAGGCAAAGCCGAGGCCTCGTCTCTTTGGTCCGCGTCAGCGCCTGACCTCCTGAACCACCGTCGGTAAACGCCGTAGCAAGCGGCCAGAAACAGGAGAAACAAAACTAAGTTGAGAAGCATGCCGCCGAGACCGGGCCCTGGATCCAACGCCTCTGTTGTTGTCCCCTGCCCGCCACTTGTGTCAGCTACTCCGCTCCTGCCGTCCCCATCGTCCGCCATACTGCACGTTAGCGCCCTACCCACACAAACGATTCCGCCCATTTCACGCTCTACAGGGCGTCTAATTGGCCGCCTAAAGAGGAACCGTGTCACGATTGGCTGCTGGGATTCGGAGCTTTTTGATTGGCTCCTGCCGTTTTAAGGCGAACGTTAAAGAAAGTATAGTAAATTTCTAGGGGGTTTAAATATGTACCACAAACACACACACACACACACACACACACACACATTCAGTGGCGTTGCATCACAGACATTTAGCTCAGAATAATTTCCATTAATAAATCTTGACTGTATAAATAAAATATATTTAACTCACAAATGATTTATTTATTCATCTTCTATACCCGCTTATTCCCTAATTTAGGGTCACATGGATCTGCTGGAGTCTATCCCAGCTGTCTCTGAAAGGGCGAAAGGCAGGAGGGGGACACCCTGGACAGGTCGCCAGTCTATCACAGGGCCACTCACACACACACTCACTCCTATGGTCAATCTAGAATCACCAATCAAGTGCAGGTATTAACATACATGTTTTTGGGCTGTGGGAGTAAACCGGAGAACCCGGAGTAAACCCATGCAAGCACGGGGGGAACATGCAAACTCCACACAGAAAAACCCGTGCCCGGGAATCAAACCCGGACCTTCTTGCTGTGAAGCAACAGTGCTAACAATTGGGGCGTGGTGGGTTATGGTTAAGGTGTTGGACTACCAACCTAAAGATCGTGGGTTTGATTCCCAGTTCCACCAAGCCACCACTGCTGTGCCCTTGAGCAAGGTCCTTAACCCTTAATTGCTCAGTTGTATAAATGAGATAAATGTTAGTCGCTCTGGATAAGGACATTTGCTAATGATGTAGAAGACACCATGCTGCCCTTCACAAATGATTATTAAACACAAAAACCTCCTTTCTTTTCTTAAGTATAATTACTCTGTTATAATAGTGTTTATGCATTTACATTCCGTATCTATTGTCAACATAGTGATGAACTGAAAGTTGACGACTTAAAAAAAACTTTTCCCACTGAAAAATACTTTCTAGCTTTGGGGTCAGCCAACCTTTCTTGCAAAGTCTATCTTTTAATATAGTTTTTGTGTTGGAAACCCAAAACAAACCCAAAACAAAACACCACTTTGCGAACCAGGTGGGATGGCATGTCGTTGAAAAATGCTGTGGCAGCTATGTTGGCTAAATGTGCCCCCAGTTTTTACAACCGTAAGTCAGGTGTCACCTGCAAAAAACACACAATCACCAGTCTCGTGATCCACGCCTTCTCCTCCACAATTAAGTTTCCTTTGCTTGTTGCTCCTCCTAAGTAACGGTTACTTTGCTGCAATTTAACAATTAAGGCCTGACTCACAGTGTCACACTAAACTAATTGTTTGTTCATTTCAGTTAAGCAATCAATAGAATGTACTAAACAACATCCTCTTCTTAAACATCATATTGAATATTGGCGTTCCACAAGGCTGTGTGTTGAGTCCTTTACTGTTCTGTCTCTACACCCATGACTGCAGACCTATGCATGGTTCTAACACCATAATTGAGTTCACAGATAACATCAAAGTAATTGGCCTTATTACTGACAATGATGAGTCAAATTAAGGAAAGGGGATAAAGCATTTGGTTAAATGGTGCACTAAAAATAACCTGCTTTCTACCAGCAAGCCTAAGAAACTCTTTGTGAACTTTAGAAAAACAAGAAGCAACACACGCACCTCTATTTACATCAACAGGTCGAATGTGTTACCAGCTTCAAGTTCCTGAGGATTTACATCTCTAAGGATTTAACCTGGTCCTCCAACAACTCCTGTCTGATTAAGGAGGCGTCCCATTGTTTTTGCTCTCTGAAACTTCAGAGGAAAAATGACCGTACTCCAGCAATTCTGAAGAACGTTTACCGTTGCTGAGAGCATCTAAGCCAGCTGTATCACATCACAGTCACAGACCGTGAAGCAGTACAGAGTGTGGTGAAAAGCACCCAACATAGTAATTGGGGCCCCATTCCTTGCTGATGAGGACATCCATGGAAAGTGGTGTCTGCATAAGATTCTCAGCATCCCTAAGGACACCTGTCACCCAGCACATACTGTTTACCCTTTACCACATACACGTTTATCCTCTTTCCATCAAAAAAAAAAGGATCAGTTGCCTACAGGCCAAGACTGGCAGGCTTAGGAACAGTGTTTATCCAGCAGTAGTTCCTTATTTGAACTCTTTAACTTAATTTATTAAACCTCTTTACTGATAACCCCTGAGAACTGCAATATATTAGCTGGTGCCGTGGTGTAGTGGGTTAAGGTGCCGGCACCCTGGTTTTATTCCGGCTCGGGTCCTTTCCGTTCCCATCCCCTCTCTATCTCTCTCTGTACCCTAAATAAAGGCAAAATGAACTAAAAAAATAGAACTGCAATATATTAATGTATATTCTCTGTACATTTATCTGTACAGTCTTACAAATATACTGCATAATAACATGTATACGTGTATATATATATATATATATATATATATATATATATATACACACACCACACACACATACATGTATATACATTATTATGCAGTATATTTGTGTGTGTGTGTGTATATATATATATATACATATAGATACAGTATATATTATACTCTGTACATTCATTCATATTTTGTTCATTCCTGTATATGTATGCATATTCTATATGTTCATATATATTCTGTATACTTATCCTGTATATCAATTCTATCCTGTATATTTATACATAGATTATATGTGTATCTATTTTTATATATCCATACTGCTATTTTGCACGGCTGCATTTTGTGGTCTTGTAACCATGCGCAATGACAATCTAATCTAATCTAATCTAAAAAAGCATGCAAAGTTTGGATATGTTCTTTGCTGAAAGTCATTTCCAGAAGAAATACACCAATGAATTGGATTTGGGAAATTGGGAAAGAATACTACAAAGATCAAGTATGTAATTTTATAAACTTGGATAATAATAACATTTCCAATTATAATTGAAAGGAATAAATGCAACAGTAATATATATTACAATATTCGGATCAGAAAAGTAGCTAAATATCACTGTAAAATGACATGACAAAGGTTTTGGGGGGTTTTATAAACATATTTTTAATATTTTTTAGATATGCATTTTCATATGATACAATTTATAAGGCAAAAAAGGAGGAGAAAAATATAGGAACCTGTCATGCATACGAACACACCAGCGCACGCAAAAAAAAAACAATACTACAATAATACAGCTAAAAAAAATTAAAATCATCCAAATCAAAGCAATTCTCATCAATTTTATGTACAGTTTATATTTCTACTATATAGCTGCATGTAAGTTATAATATGCAATACAAATATAATTAGAATTAATAAAATCACTCAAAATTGAAAAAAAAAAAAATAATAATAATCCCTTCTCCGATAGAATGTAAAACCTTTTTTTTTCTTGGAACATAAAACTCCTTTTTTTAAATTCAAAAGCAATAAAAATACTTAAAAATAAAACTTCAAGTACAGAGAAATATTTCAGATTTAAGCAAAAAAAAAAAAATTAAAGTTAAATCTGTTAAAATGGAAAATTAAAGGATTTTGCAGTGAGTTTTTTTTTATTAAATTCTTTTCATTTTATTACAATCGCACACCAGCTTAGCCTCTAAAAAGGATGCTGTTTTTCTTTTTTCTTTTAAAACACTCATTTCACAGTTCATCCCAAACACTAGGCACCGATAATCTACATCTCAGTTTAATTTGTATAATGACATAAATTCCGATTGCATACTATAATCCGAGTTCTTTTTCCTCAAATAAAACAAGTTTTTTTGGTATATTTTCTCGTCTCGTCATAGATCAGCGTCATATCTTTAGAATCTGGCACACACACACACACACAAAGTTTATGACACCACAGAAATAAAACAACGTCGGTGATATATTTCCTGATGTAATGTGGGTAAAAACATTGAAATGTAAGGCACCCCAGAAGAAAACAAAGAAATGTACATTCATACTACACAGGAAGGCATTTACCACAAACTACACGCGATGAAATGTTCGTAAACTTGACACAGCAGAATGTTGGGTTGTTTTTTTTTTTTTGACTCCAATCGTTTTCAGTCCATTTAAAATTGAGTAACTGTTAAAACCAACTATGAGCCAAAAAAGCTGTTTCTGCTAAAATACAATATTCTGGTTGATACCTTTTGTAGTGAAATCAGTTAAGCAATAATGATTCAATACTTGAGCTTCATTTCTAATGGATTGGCTTGTTTACTGGTAGAAGATATGTTCGGTCTAGACCAGGAATATAAATTGGCCTTAAAATAGCCCTTTTTATTTAAAAAATAAAAAAAATCCATCCATTTGACAATAAACATTTAGTTTTGCAGATGTAGATCTTTGGTTTTGCCCTCCGTCTCAGATTGTGGATTCTTCTTTACATTCTCCTTCGCGACAGAAGTTGCTTCATGGACTTCGGTGCTCTTGGCCGTCGCTTTCTGATTGGTTGAGGATGATTTGGCCAGCTTCGCAGGTTGATTAGTTGAGGTCAATTTGCTGTTTGCTGGCCCGTGATTGGCTGAAACGGGTTTAGTGTTTGCTGGAGAAGCTGACGGGTTGATTGAATCTGTTTTGGCTTCTCCTTCAGCAGCGGGATCATTAGAAGCTTTGGTGGGCGGAGCCCGTTTTGATGACGAAGACGAGGTTGAGTTGTAACGTTTGCGTCTGCCCTCGTCACCTCCAGAGGAGGAATGTCTGCGTCTTCTGCCCCCCTGGTCTTCGCCAATCGGTGGCTGAGAAGAAGAAAATTAGCAAATTTATTTTGTTATATTGTTGAAATAATAGATTTGAAAGAAAACAGCATTTTTAACAAAAAAGGAAAATCTTGCAGTCTGTAGGTTGGTCAAGCGGTCAGACACACATGATCTATCACTCAGTTGCACAGCCCATCAGTTACTCAATCGCACCGCTCGTCAGCCACTCAGTCGCACCGTCCGTAAGTCAATCAGTCGCACCGTCCGTCAGTCGCACCGATTGTCAGCCGCTCAGTTGCACCGATTGTCAGCCGCTCAGTTGCACCGATTGTCAGCCGGTCAGCCGCACCGATTGTCAGCCGGTCAGCCGCACCGCCCGTCAGCCGGTCAGCCGCCATCTTCAAGGTCAGTCAAAATTTTACACTGTTGGTCTTTCAGTCACCTGATTACCCACAACACCAGATACTTACAGTGTCAATCACTCACTCACTCATTGACACCATCACTTACTTAACCACACCCTAAATAACATGAATAGTCACCCACTCACAGAGCCTTTAGTGCACTCCCTCTGAGTCACGTACAAAGAGAATCAGTTTGGAACAGGTTCGCATACCTCCACTCTGAAGTCATCTATGCTCCTGAATTTGCGCAGGTGCTCCTGCAGCTTGGGATCAATGACTTGGCCTTTAATTCGTGAGTACTTCAGGAAAGCCCAGAACTTTTCTAGACCATAAAGTTGACCTATACATACAACATGTATAGAAAGAATAATGATTAGTGGACAATTCACACAACTGTGCACCAAGTTAAGAATGCATTTTTTTTTTTGCAAAACACATTAGGACAAAAAATGCGCCCATACTTCTTTAACAACTTCCTTAAATCACTCGAACCTACACTGCTTAACCATCATGTTTCTCCGCATGCTACAATAGCATAAAAGAAACTTTAATGATAAGAGTATCTTACTCAACCTCTCGGTTTATAAATACAACCTCAGAGCGCTGTAGCTGCCTGGTACGGTGTGTAGTTACACAACCATTTATTGCCAAAATATCTTAATGCAATAGTAGCAGTTATGTTAGGATTCCTGATCCGTTCCTCATATAACATAATCACAGTTTTATTACAAATTCTAACAAACGAAAGCTTCTATTTTTTTATTCTGACAGTCAATACAAAATATACTGAATTGTTAGTTTATTTGCTCCAAAAATGAACACAAAAAGGTAATGTTTTGAACGCTGTTTGTTCAATTGTAAAAAATAGAAAGTGCATCTGCTCTTACTTGCACTAGTTATCAACACTAACACTTTTATGAGTTGTTTGAACTTAAATGTGTGTTGGCAGTGTGTGTACGCAACCACTCTATAATGATAAAGATCCACCCAGTGGTTTTTTTTTCCCCTACGATTGTTCCTACGAGTGTTGATTGACTGCCCAGACACTGCCGGGTTAGTACAGACCCGACACAAGCAGCGTTGCCAGATAGGGAGGGTTTCCGCCCAATTGGGTGTCTTTTGATCAGCTTTTTGTTACAAAGTGTAGGAGTTTATGAAGTTATTTTTTCCAGTTCAGACAGGTATTTTTTTTTAAATGGAAAATGGCAGGTGATTTTCAACCCATACAAAATGTCCGTCATTGTTTCAGGGCTAGATCAAGACTAGACTGCATTATAAACGAGACTAGCATAAAGAAGGATTTGCTAGGAATTTACTCCTGAAAAATGGCACTGTACCAACGGTACCAACTTTATTTTCCCTTCAGAATATTTCCTTTTTTTTTCTAAGAATCTTTACAAATCATTTTTTCTAATATTCATATATATAAAACGTTTTATTTTCAGAGCACATTATGTCATGTCGTCTTTTCTAAGTACAACTTTCCTCACAGAGGAACCATACAGGATTCAGCGGGTCGCTTTATTTACAAGTGTGAAATCTGAGGTGCGCTTGAGTGGTGCACACTGGTTGGGTGTGTAACTTTCCACGGCCGTGACGACAATTCATAAGCACACGTTTATAATGATCAATGCATTAAGGTTATTGTCTTATTACAAACTGTGTACGTTGTGGCTAAAGATGGCAACACAACACCAATCTTACCTTTGTAGATATTTTATAATAGTGTCGGTTAAAGATGAATAAGTCCTTTAACAGTTTTGGATCAGTAAAAAATCCCCACAGAACAGAGGGGTCAGTTTAGCAGAGCTCATTATTAGCATTTGAAGAAATATGCACTGAAACGGATCACTGTGAACAGAACTGTTTCTGTTTCTATATATTTACATTTACAGCATTTGGCAGACGTCCTTATCCAGAGCGACTTGCATTTATTTCATTTATACAACTGAGCAATTGGGGGGTTAAGGGCCTTGCTCAGGGGCCCAGCAGTGGTGGCTTGATGAAACTGGAAATCGAACCCACAATCTTCGGGTTGGCAGTCCAACACTTTAACCATAAGCCACCCTATATATATTATTATATTATGATTATCTATCTATCTATCTATCTATCTATCTATCTATATTATATATATCTTTTTATTAAGACCCTAAAGAATCATATCGACTTGTGCAAAAATGGACACCTTTAAACACCATCCATCAGTGTTGCTTAGTGGAAATTATAGGAATTTTTAGAAGTAATGTCCTGCTGTAGTCACCGCTTGGTAGCTTTTATCATAAATCACACTAAGCAAAACTTGGTTTCTCACTGCTTTGTCAAGGTCATGTACCTTTCTCATAGTCCTGCAAAGTTTCCTCCTGAAAGTCCTTGAAGATGTCGGGTCTAAACCTCTTCTCTAAACCGTAACTGTAAAAGCGGAAGAGGC
Organism: Bagarius yarrelli; assembly: GCA_005784505.1. Taxonomy (NCBI): domain Eukaryota; kingdom Metazoa; phylum Chordata; class Actinopteri; order Siluriformes; family Sisoridae; genus Bagarius; species Bagarius yarrelli. The sequence continues at coordinate 1,116,707 of VCAZ01000117.1, read as the reverse complement.
ATTCCAGTCCATACCTGCAAAGACACACAGCTTTGGTTAAATAAAACCCCACTATTAAAAAACAACAAAGGCAAGTTGTACAGGTGAGTACAGTAGCAGGTCAGGAAGAGCAGTTTACAGGTAAAGGACTGAGAAGGATTATTAAGGGTGAGCGCAGGTAATGACAGTTAAAGAGGAGAACAGATGAGGAAAGTTAAGGAAGCACAGGCATTTATAGTTTAAGAAACAGACAGGTGTGGCTTATGAAAGAAAAAGTTAAAAGAGTTAAAGAAGAGACGCTGGCCACAGAATCACAGGTGGGGACAGTTTCTAAAAATCAAAGGTGAGGCTGGTGGGAGAAAAAAAAGCACATGTAAGGGGAGTTAAAGAAGAGCACATGTTAAATAAGCACAGTTAGAGAATCACCAACAAAGAGTTACTGAAGAGCAGAGACAAGCAGAGAAGAGCACAGTTGGGGCCAGTGCACAGATGAGACTGGTGACAAAAGCACCAGGTAAAAAGAGTTAACAGAAGAGAACAGGTGCAATGTAAAAAAAACAAAAAAAAAAAAAAAAAAAACGTTAGAAAGGCATAAGAAAAAAAAGAGCACAGAGAGCACGGGTGGAAAAGCAGCACAGGTAGAAGAAGCACAGTTAGAATTAAAGAAGAGATGTTACAGATGAGCACAGGCTCAGGTGAGGCTGGTGACAAGAGAGAGGTGCAGGAAAAGTTTATGGAGGTTATAGAGCTAAAGAAAAGCCCAACTGATCCAGTTACATCAGAGAACAGAGAGACACTGTAAGAACAACACAGGTTAGGACAGGTTAAGAAATGCACAAGTTAGGACAGGTAAAACAGATACAGATACTTGATAGAACCCACAGGAGAGTGGTTATTCGAATGCACAGGCAAGGACCAGGAGATGGTTTTGCGGGAACACACTGCATATTATTACATAAGGGCACAGGTGCAATGTGTGGTGTAACAATAGCGCACAGGTGTGCAGCACAATGGTATAAGTGAGCACGTGTAACGGTGCGGTGTGGCATCACGGGACAGCAAATGTGTGTTTGATATTACGAAAAACGTAGGCATGGGATGAGCTACCACTAGGCATGGATGTTGAATAGAACGTGTGAACATTTTTCAACATTTACAAGACTCAGCTTGCATTGAGCAGCTGCTGCTCCCACACAAACACAGATACACACACCTCCGCAGTCCACATTGCGAGCGGTTGTACAACAACCAGCATGACCTGTTTACCAAATACCTGTGCTGCAAAACCTGCCACAGTTTATGAACAGCTTCCTCCATGCTTTTGAAACGGTATTAACACCTCACCTGCAGTTTCTCTCTCTGGCTTTGAGCTTAGTCTCTAGAGGAATGCTGCAGAAGCTGTGATATTTCCCAGGGTTTTAAAGTGTGTGTGTGTGTGTGTGTGTTTCTGTCTGCTGCCAGGTATGTGAGAAGGAATGAAGAGGAACTGATGGTACCATTTCCTGCCACACCCTCTTTGCTAAGGATGCCATCATAAGTAATACCCATGTGATCACTTTATCTACAGTATTTTACCATGTTTACATTCTAGCTGAATCTGAAAAACAACTGCTTCCATCCAGTTCTCATTCAGCTAGACGCCATATGACAAAATGCACCGTCTAACGTGCATCTATTTTCTAACGTCAATATTCAACACCAAGCTTTAAATTAGGTCAGTATTTGAACACCTGCAGGTCAGTATCCAACCAGCTGAAGGTCAGTATCCAACCAACTGCAGGTCAGTATCCAACCAACTGCAGGTCAGTTATTAAAACACCTGTAATTCAGTATTTAAACACCTGCAGGTCAATATCCAACCGGCTGCAGGTCAGTTATTAAACACCTCTAATTCAGTATTTAAGCACCTGTAATTCAGTATTTAAACACCTGCCTGCAGGTCAGTATTTTAACACTTGTAAATCAGTATTTAAATGCTTGCAGGTCAGTATTTAAACCCCTGCAGGTCAGTAATTAAATGACTAAAGGTTAGTATTCAACCGGCTGCAGGTCAGTTATGAAACACCTGTAATTCAGTAATTTAAAAACACCTGTAATTCAGTACCTGTTTTAAACACCTGTAATTCAGAATTTAAACACCTGCAGGTCAGTAGTATCCAACCGGCTGCAGGTCAGTTATGAAACACCTGTAATTCAGTATTTAAATGCCTGCAGGTCAGTATTTAAACACCTACAGTATTTAAACCAGTATTTAAATGCTTGCAGGTCAGTATCCAACCGGCTTCAGATCAGTATTTAAACACCTGTAATTCAGTATCCAACCGGCTGCAGGTCAGTATCCAACCGGCTGCAGGTCAGTATCCAACCGGCTGCAGGTCAGTTATTAAACACCTGTAATTCAGTATCCAAACCCAACCGGCTGCAGGTCAGTATCCAATCGGCTGCAGGACAGTTATTAAACACCTGTAATTCAGTATTTAAAAAACGCCTGCAGGTCAGTAGTTTTAAAACACCTGCAGTATTCAAACCAGTATTTAAATGCTTGCATGTCAGTATCCAAACCGGCTGCAGGTCAGTTATTAAACACCTGTAATTCAGTATTTAAACACCTGCAGGTCAGTATTTAAACACCTGCAGGTCAGTATCCAACCAGCTGCAGATCAGTATTTAAACACCTGTAAATCAGTATTTAAACACCTGTAAATCAGTATTTAAACACCTGCAGGTCAGTATCCAACCGGCTGCAGGTCAGTATCCAACCAACTGCAGGTCAGATAAAGTATAGTATAGTATATTCAATTCATTGTCATTTGTTGAAGGTACGTGTACAGAGCCAATGAAATGCATTTTTCGCATACCCATCTTAGTAAGTTGGGGGTCAGAGCGCAGGGTCAGCTATGATACAGCGCCCTGGAGCAGGAGGGGTTAAGGGTCTTGCTCAAGGACCCAACAGTGGTTGACTTGCCAGAGGTGGGGCTTGAACCCGGTGTTTCTGGTCTTCAGATTAACAACTCAGCACCTTAACCATTTTGAGCCACCCCTGCCCCCCTTTAAAACACCTGTAATTCAGTATTTAAGCACCTGCAGGTCAGTATTTAAACACCTGCAAGTCAGTATTTAAACACCTTTTTCTTATACAACTGAGAAATGGGGTTAAGGGCCTTGCTCAGGGGGGCCCGACCATGGCAACCGTGACTGCTAATTGGAAGATTGGAATCACACTCCAATCTTCCAATTAGCAGTCCAACACTAACACACTCCACCTGTGTCTGAAAACTCGTCGCTTATCTAGAGTTTAATGCCAACCTGTAGTTTTCTTTGGCGTCCTCCACCGCATACTGCCTGAATTCTTCGTACATTTTCCTGTTAAAGTTATCTCTCAGGAAGAAGGACCAGAATCTGAAGAGTGTATTCATCTCCTGGGATTGACCCACTCCCAACCGTTTCCTCTCTACAAATCGGACAAACACACAAAAAACAAGAGGACAAATCTCTGTTATTATTGCTTACATCGAACATTGATTTCTTTGGCAACTCTTAAAATGATTTACTGTGTAAATGCTTTGCATCAAGATTGAGAAGTGAAGCTAATTATTGTGTACATAATAGTTCTGCAATTATCAAAGAAAGGACCACAGGAGAAAAGGGCGTACCGTTGAGACACCTTCTGCGGTACTTGTAATAAACCTGCTGGGTGAAGCCATTCTCTCGGAGCAGCTCATGGGATGGGTGCCAGAACTTGGGCAGAGACTGAGGAGTGCAGCCATAACTGGCTGACTGCAGAGGGGCGCCCTCTGATGGAGAAGCATTTGAACTACTGCTCAGACATAGGGAGGGGGAAAAGAGCAGGGATTAATTGAATTAATTGAATCAGTGATGCGTCGTTAGTGTGTGTGTGTGTTTCCAGCCCAACCTGATGGAGCTAGTGCGCGGTCTGTGCTCACGAGAGTCCATCACCCAGCCCACATGACTTTCCATTGGAGGGTTGGAGCTGTGGCGTGTTTTCCTTTTCCTAGGAGTCTAAAAGAGACAGAACACAATACAATTACATTACACAATCACATTACACAATCACATTACACTTTCACAAACGTCATCCTGTTCATGTGTGTGCGCATGCTCATGCAAGAAATAAATAATTGCACCTGCAAAAATGGCAGTCTTTCTACAAAAATGTATATAACCACAGGAAATATGCAACATGCACAGTTAATTTAATCTATAGTGCAAATAGCAGCCAGGCATATTACTATAATAGATTTTTTTTAATAATCAATACACATAATCTAATCCATCATCATTCTTAAGTAATCCTCACAGTTTAGCTATACTTCCTTATCCATGTTAACAATATAAAAATATTGAATATCGGATATGCCGCCATAGATAATTCATATCTGTACCTGTTTGTCAATGTTTTCACTGTCCTTCATAACGGGATAAAAGCGGGGTGTTTTGTTGGGGTCCTGCCGACCAGGTGTGCGTGGCGTACGAGGGGTCCTGGGAGCACTAGGGGATTCTGGGACGTCAGTAGGAACAGATTGGGCCAGGCTGGGCTCATCTAGAGAAAACAGACAAGATAAATAAACTAAAAATATAATTAAAAAAATAAACAAACTACCTAAAACTGTTAGAAAAAAAAACAAACACACTAAAGTTGTTTACTATTCCGTAGACGCAAATATAATGTACAATAGTATGTATATTATTATGTAATTAAATAAGCACATTTAAAGAAAATGTTTTTTCAAAAAAAAAAAAAAAAAAAAAACTAAAAAAAAAAAACCTTAAAAAAAATATTTACAAATGAATTATCGAAATTAAAACAAATATGTATTAACATCTGCATTCCAATAATAATTTACAATAACATTTGAGCAAGTATGGTGTTTGTAGAAGATTATCCTACTATGATATACATGCTTTGCTTGTTAATAAGTACCTTAGAGAAGGTCTACATCAGTTACATAAACAGGAGACAGGTACCTTGGCATGGAGGAGGAGGTGGCACTTCCTGGTTGGGGTCAACAGGTAATTTAGGGGTCAAAGTTTCAAATTCATCCTGGGTGATCAGGCTGAGCTTCTTAAAGTTCTCTACCTCCTGAAAAATAAAGAGGAAAAATCACACATGCAGGTATCAGTATTTGCCAAGTTAAATGTTCTGAAGAGATCCGGATAGCAAGACTTTAAATCAGGGGGTCACCAGACAGACTCGGTCCCTGGAGGGTCAGTGTCCTGCGGAGTTTAGCTCCAACTTGCCTTCACACACATTTACGTTTAGGACATTTGGCAGATGTCCTTATTTCAGAGCGACTTTCATGTTTTGCTTTTATACAACTAAAAAATTAGGGTTAAGGGCCTTGCTCAGGGGCCCAGCTGTGGTAACCTGTGGTGGTGGGAATCAAACTCTCGCCTGGTTAACCACTGAGCTACCCCCTTTCCCCCACACCTGCGTTAAGTATACCTAGCAAGACCATGATTAGCTAATTTAGTTGTGTTTTTAGGGTCGGAGATAAACTCTGCAGGACAGCGGCCCTCCCGGGTTGAGTCTGGTGACCCCCTGCTTTAAATCGTAAGCTTTTGTGATTGAACACTCTCTTCTGCCTACGATACATCTGTTTTTCCGGTGTCCCTGCATCCGAATTAAGCATAATTCCATACTAGCTAGTGTGAGATGTGATATTTACCACAGTAGATGTGAGATAAGTAGTATTCCAAATTCTTGGTTTGCAAAAAAAAAAAGTTACTATAAGACTTCTGCCCGGACTCTCCCGTAAGGCCGCAGCAGAGGGGGTTAGTCATATACCAAAATGGTGGAAAGCGGCAAAAAAACATTGTTCCTTTTGGAGAAATTGCACTAGCCAATATTATCCAACTTTAAATCTGCGCTGCTATGACAACAGATTGGTCACTGTCCCTTTTTTAACGGTCGGGAAGTACGTACTTACTCAAATGTAGTACAGATTTGAGTGGTATGTGATGTAGGGAGTGGCAGTAGTCTTATTTCAAAAGTATATTTTAACATTAGGACCAGGTGTAGAAATTCCCTTAGTGAAACAAGTGCAAGTTTTCACCTGGTTAAATAATAACAAGGTCATTTTGGGAGCGTTGCAGCTTTTACGATAGATTTTATTCGAGTAATTACACACATTATATAGGAAAAGTATTTCAAAATAATACCAACAGGATAAAAAATATATATAAATAATTTCCTCAGACCCAAAGATACTATTCTGCTCTGAAATATCACAAAATGTGCAAGCTTTGCTTTATGGTGTTTGTCCTGTGAACTGTTCGTTCTGTACGTTTTTTTCTTTCTTAGCTTTTTCTTACTTTTTCCATGTCCAAGACAAATACAGGCAAGATAAAAACTACTAGAAGGAAAGATAAACGCAGATAAACTACAGCCCGCATACAGGCTATAGATATGGCACTCGTGGGGCGGATTGTATTTGTTACTAAACGTTTCCATTAAAATAAAACGTTTTGAGGCTAAAGATTAAATCACTGTAGTGATTTTTTAAAGATGAAGCCGATTTCCTAAAGGGGTGCTGAATTATTATTATCCGAATAGAACTTACACCAGTATTGGCACCGACACAAAAAACACATCAGTCGATTGCTGTAAAGTTTGTCTTATTAGATAAACTGTGTGCCAGCAATTGGTATTATAAGTTACCCTGGAAAGCTTCATGCACTACAAGGACAGGAGCAACGGTGTCAAGCAGTGGTGGTAAGAAATGTGGGTTTATTTTAAGAACAGATGCATTTTGGGAGCCCGGACAGACTGGCCACCTGAAAAGGATATGTACTGAGTGACATGTGAACCGAGATCTGGAGCCTCTGGAAGGAATAACTTATATAATTAGCAACGTGAAGCTATGATTCAGTGCAAACGCAACTCTTCTCGGGCTCCGTCCGAAATCGGATACTACTTAAATATGTACTACATTTAAGGACGTTTAAACTTTTCGACCAATAAAATAAGTATGTTCTTATGATATGGTTAGGGTTAGTAGGTATAAGAAGGATGAATAAAATTCGGACAGACTACAGCCGCCATTTTGATGTATGACGTCACAGAAGTGCATATTGAGAGTTGGATAATGTTTACATTAAATGATCTAAAACAAGTGAAATTTAACTACAAAGAACAATGTTTTGTCATTAAGCACTTAAAGCTACTTAAAGCATTCTAAAGGTGCCATGTCGCGAGTCGTCTGACCCACAGCCTCATGGGATAGTAAAGTGTACATCGTATGTATACGTCAAAATCCAGGCAGGAGTCATGGGTCATCCGGGAAATTTTCAAATACTGCCTTTTGCATACTAAAGACTGAGACGTAGTATTTGTCCAGTATATCAGTTCTGCTTACTAAATAGTATGGAAGTATGCGACCTCTTTTTTTTAAATAAAGAGCGATTTTAGCACAAGACATTTCTTTAGCTTTTGGTACTGTTAAGTCTTTACAATACCCCCCCATTACCTTATTGTTGGTACCATCCAACTGATTCTCGTCCCCCGTCCACAGGTCCTGCTCGTAGTAGTAAAGGCCATCGTTGATGGCTTTAGCAAGCTCAGCTGTGATTTTGGCCCGGGTGACGTGGTTGCCTGTGCGGTCTCCGCCTGGGTGCTTGCGCAGGTGCGGCGGCGTTTGCGTGACGATCAGGATCTTGTTCACGTCGCTGTCATCCATCTCGCCATCCGAGTCGTCGTCCGACCAGTCGGTGAAAGTGTTCTTGCGAGGGGCGGCGAGTTGCTCTAGCTCTTCGTCGAACAGGAAGTCAAGTTCTTCCTGGTCAGCTTCGGGTGGGGGATTTGTCTGGGCCAGTGTCGAGCGTTCCTGAGCAAAGAAACGATTCATACGTGAATTCGGCAACTCAACCCAAACTACTTTTATTCTTCGACATGAACACATAAATGTACGGTCAAAATTTGTATCGATAAAGACCACATTTTATGCAGTTAACAGGGTGTTTATAAAAATATGTGAATTAATCTGATATAAAAATGCAATAATCTGTAACATTCGTATTATTGCACAATGGAAGTATACAGTATAGAAGCAAAAACAACCCCAACTCTAACCCTTACAATCAATAAAGTTTAGAACATGTGACTTAGGCTGTACACTGCAGGTCCTGATGCCCAGTTCCGATTTTGTGACCATATCCGATTTTTCGAACAACCCGTTTACACCATCTTTAAAAACTGTATCTGATATCTGATATTTTCACTAGAAACCGCAAAACAACCCAATGTAGACGTACTGACTGGAAAGGAAAGTTAAAACAGCACAATAATTAACAGATGCGAGGAACAAAGACGAAATGATTATTCAGTATGTTACTTCTGCATTATATTTAAAGGTCGGCAAAACAATGATCTGTTCAGGCAGAGAGAAAATGAGCAGAGCCCTTGTTGCAGCCTGGCTGAACGCAGCCTTGACAGCTCATAGTTATAAAAATATTTATTTTTTTATTTTTTTATTTGATAGTGCGGAGGAATAAACTTCATTACATAAGCACTGGCTTTATAAAATATCTTTAAAACTAAAAAAGCATATGTATAACTGTATTTTATATCTTAATATTTGTCGATACTAGAGGTTGCAAAATCGATACACGATCGTTTAAAAAAAAATAATAATATTGCGATAGTTAACAGTATTGATTTTTTTACACAGCCCTTGTTTAAAAATTGTATAAATCGCATCCTGCATTTGGAGCTGCAGTGAAGCGACCATAAATTCGAAAGAAACAGGAACAACTTGCTCATTTAGTCAAGAGAAAATGTACAAGGTCTGTTGAACATGGAGGCTTTTGTAAAATATTCCTGAATGTTACGCTAGAAAGAGATATTTTAGCATCCATTATAATGCGCAAATTAAACAGCTGTCCAGAGGTAAGGATCTGACTTAGAATCAAGAGGAAGGTGGTGATGAGAGGTTTTAGATGGCTAAGAAAAAACCAGGGGAGGGGGGGGGGGGGGGGATGAAAAGAAGAATGAAGAGAGTAATAGTGAGAAGCGAAAGACAGAAGCATGGTGAGAGACATAGTAAAGAACAAAGTAAATAGGTAAAGCGATGTATTTAAACTTTTAAAATAAATTATAGTTAATTAATTATACTGAATTCAATTGCCAGCAATAACAGATCTGCTTTACGATTACTACGATGTTCCCCTTGTTAAGTGCTAAAATGTCGCTAAAATAATAAATATTAAAATTTAATAATTATACAAAATAAAAAATGTCATTATTGCTAAAGTGCTAAAATGTTCTAAAAGCTCTAAAATGTCAATTATTAAAATAAAATACGAATGAACATTAAAATGTAATAATTATGACATTTTAGCACTTTAGGAATATCGTAAAGGAACAGTTCTATTATTGCTGGTAATTGAATTCATAAGTATAATTTAATTTAAAAGTTAAATTAATTTGTGTTATGTAATGAATTTTGAAGCGTTAAATGCATTCGCACTTTGGACAAATGTAGTGTATGTTTACAATAAAGGCAGTAAGTTAAACTATTTATATTAATTCAGAGCCATGTCTTAAAAATAATACAATTTCTCTCTAAAGCGGAGACCTTTACCTTATTTTTCACAGACGTGTTCCGGTGCCGTTTTTCCACCTGAACCCACTGGTTGTCCGGATCAGGCACGCTGCTGGGCAGCTCTTCGGCGGTCCTCTCATCCAAGCTGGACACACTTTTCGACTCCACGGCGGACGACTCGTCTGACTGTGGTTTGGTGTCGGTATCAGAGCTGTCGTTTAATTGGCCGTTTGTGGCAGGAGGAGGCTCGACTCTGAGGGTCTGATTGTCCGGGGAAGTGGAAACTAAATGGAATTGAGGAGAAAGTGTGGTTAGCTGTGGTAATCGTAAGTGTGTGTTTTGTACTGTATTTAATCGCCACAGCCTCACACTCAGCTCTAGTTACTAAAGACTCATGTAAAGCATGTACAGAATGTAATAAGGTGTAAAGAAGCAGGTATATATAAACACTGTGGGGGTTTTTTATGAGCATGTATTTTTTTTAAATTACTAGTCATACTGATTATTTGTAAAAGCATATCAAATAATTAGATGGTTATAATGATTGCTAGAATATCTAACAAATTATGCAAATGATTTCAGTACCTGCAGTTCCAGAGGTGAATGTTTGTCCAGGGATAAACTCAGGACAGTGAATGAGCTGGCTGAAGTCTGTGTGTGTGGAGTTGGCGGGTGGCCCAGGGATCGGCCAGCGCTCTGGATCGTCCTTTCTACGAATCCGCTCATCGACCAGCTCCACCACGTCACTGCTTTTTACCGCCTAAAAAAAGGCAACCATATCGTTAGGAAGCCAGAACTCAAAGTTCACATGCTGGACTAAATTAGTAGTCAATTAGTAGATTATAAGCACCTCTAAAGCCTTTGTTACCGATAGAATATTTGCTTTGAAAAACGCTCTTAAATATGAATAAACTATGGTTGCTTTAATTCTCTGTAATATTTCATTCAAAAATTTTACTAATTTCTCACTGGTAAAACTAATGCTTATTCCTACTACACAAAGTTTTTTAAAATTCAGGGTCGAAGGTTACCTCGACGATGAGGCTGATGTCGGTGGTGAGAGCTTGGATGCGGCGGAAACCGGCGATGAGAGAAATGGGAAGGAAGCCCTGGGAGTCCATCTTTCTCCTCAAGAAGAAATCCCGTTCCAGGTTGTGAAGGCTGAAGTAGTACTCGCTTCACATACAGACAGAATACGCAAAACTTTAATTCATTTGCAAACACGATCAATAAATAAAATAAACAAATCTGATATATCGTACAGCGATGTCTATAATAATGTGTTCAATTGTAGGAAAAATATCTACTAAAATGCCTTGCTAAAAGTCATATATATATATATATATATATATATACACACACACACACACATGTATATACACACACACAACAAATAAATAACTTTTTTTACCCATACAGGCTTGTATCTAAGACGCATACATTTTCTGGAAAAGATTATATACTTTAATGGAAATAGTCCAGCACGCCTAAATAAATATACTACTAATGCTGCACTTTTACTTTTTGGCCCATCTCAGAAAAATCAGCTTCAAAGAATTAAATTAAAGAATACTTAATAGAGCGAAAATAAAGCACATAGACAATATTTTAAAACAGGATTTCTCAAGCAGATCACCATTTCCTCAAAATAATTACATTACATTACATTATTTGGCAAAAGTCCTTATCCAAAGTAGAAATGTAAAATAAATAAATAAATAAAATTAAAAAAATTAAAAAAATAAAAAAAAGGAGGAGGAGGAGATTTAGGGGTCTTGTTCTGGGCAATAAGCACAACAAGATGCTCTTATAAAAGGCTTATAAACTAGACTATATTGATTATTATCCTCAGACTTCAACCTGCCCGACTGAAACGTCAAAAATGGGATTTCCCATCAACAAAATAAAGAGAAATATCATCAAACTATAAAGTATTTCTTTCCACGAGGAGACAGGGGGAAGTAAAGAAAGACAATTAGATGTGATGGCAAACGTCACGATTTTGAAGCACGTGTCCAAAAAAAGTGCTGTGGAATGTGGGTGGAGACTCTGAGGATGACTACCAGGGATTAGAATGAAGACATAAGCAGATCTAATGAGGTGAGGTCTTGAGAAACAAAATACCAGATGATTTTGAGTTTTGCCTTTTATTCATTCATTCATTCAACCTATTGCCAAAAATCAGTTTTTAAAATATTGAATAAAGCTTTATTTTAAATCTAATTACTTGTACTAAAACTGGGGGCCTTTTACAAGGTGTAAAAAAAAATTGAACAAATGTTGGCATTGTGTACTTTTGCCTGATATTTTTCTAATCAATCAACTCTGCTGCAGTTTCCATGGGAAATAGTATTTTAAATATATTTTACAATAGTATCTACTGCCACTACCTGCATACTCAGCTAAGTAAAAGATAAATAATTAAGTAAGGCAGGAGGGGCAAATTTTTAGGAAACACTTCAGGAACTCCACCCAACATTCCATTATGTTTACTAAGCTGACTTTATAAGGCAAGTCACATGCCTGTATATGCCAAGAGGTTGGTTTACTTCATACCAGGGGCGCTGTGGAGAACACAATGCCTGCAAAAATGCACTAATGTTTTATGGATCACGTTGTTAAATTCCTTTCACACCCTTAAAAAAAGTTTTGGGTGCTGATCAAATAGTGAAGGCCACAGCAGGGTTTTTTTGCCCAAAGAAAATAAAAATTGCAGTGATAAACTAAGTAATTTTAAGCATGTGATGTATCATACAAAAAATTAGACTCAAACTTTTGCAAAATTAGCAAAAAAAGATGGATGGATGCATGACTGGATGTGGGAATGGGTAGATGGTTGGACAGACGAACGGTCGGAGGGTTGGACAGACGAACGGTCGGTGGGTCGGACAGACGAACGGTCGGATGGATAGATGAATGGCTGGATGGTTGTGTAGCTGGTTAGATGGTTGAGAAGATGCATGGCTGGATGGTTGGACAGATGAATTTTCAGGCAGATGAATGGACAGATGGTTAGACAGACGAATGGTCGGACGATTGGACATACATGCGATCGGACAATTGGACAGCTGAGCGGACGGACAGTTAGACAGATGATAAATGGCTCGATAAATAAATGGCTGGAGGCTTGAATAGATGGCTGGGTATATAAATGGTGAGTAAGTGGATATGTTGAATAAATGAATAGATGGACAGACAGACAGCTATATAGACTGCATTATATCGACACTCAACGTTTTGCATGAACAACAACCGTACAACCAAAGGTCTTTATTTTTCTAAAATACTACTAACAAACATGGTTTACTTATTTGGGCTTATGTAGTTTCTTAAACTTTAAAGTTCTTCATATTCTGGTCAGATTTTTTGAAAATAATGAGTATACTAAAAATTCTTCTAAAGACGTGTTGGTAATGTTGCCCTGCGTCCTTTATAAGTTGCTGGGGTTTTTTTTGTTTCAGTGTCTTGAACTGTATTTCCCTCTCCTTCCCGTCTCATACTTGAACTTGGTCACAGTTTAGGAGCAGCTTTAACCAGAACTTTACTCCCCACTGATCCTGGGTCTGTCCTTTTAACCACAATTATGTAAGCAGCAAAAAGAACTGATCCCAGAACAGTGCGTCTGTCTGGGTATGTGTACACATGTACTCCCAGTGGGGCTTCGATAGACAAGCACGACTGAGCTTATTCAATAACATTACAGAACACACACACACACACACACACACACACACACACACACACACACCACACACACACACACACACACACACACACACTTGACTTTCATATTCAGCCTATTTACTTTATTACCTCCTTACTCACACACACAAGTTCTTGACTTTAAATCTCATACCCTGATTCACAAAAATACATGTTTGGACACACACACACACACACACACAAGCTTGAGGTTTCATACCGAGATCATTTACAATTCCACCTTAGGCAATGATTCTAAATATAGGGGAGACACACACACACACACACACACATTTTCTCTAGCCGATGCAATCAGAGCTCCACCTACTGGTGACTATTCTTTTTGAAACACATCACTCTAGTTGGTAAGTATGTGTGTGTGTAATACTAGGACATTATAGCAGTACAGAGACAGCCTGGGAATAAAGACAGCAGGTGGAAAACTCACATCTGGCGCTTGATGTATTCTTTAAGCAGACTCTCTTCGATGGTGTACATCTGTACTCGGTTCCCGTCGTCGTAGAAATACATCATGTTGGTCCCGTAATCCGCAGGCATGTTGGAACCATCGGCGTAGGATTCCCGATAACCGTGGGAGTAGTCAAAACGTCCTGCGGAGTGTGCAGGGTTGGAAAAATATTTTAGTAAAATAATAATAATAATAATAATAATAATAATAATAATAAAAAGCTGAAATAAATGATTTGATTATTTATGTACATTTTTTTAGTTGTGGGAAAGTTCGACAAGCCTTCAAAAACAGCGATAATTCTTCTCGTAATTTTTTATTTTAACCTTTATCTTCTTGTATTTGTGCGATTTGTGACCATGGCATTGTATTTGGTTATTTTGTACACACAAGACTTTGGACCTTGTTTTCTGCCACATGTTTGTGTGCTTATCGCTCTGTGCATCAGATTAACAAACGTTTGTTAGAGGAAACTTTTTTTTTACCGAGACGAAAACAAAGTTAAACAAGCAAAAAAAAAAAAATTGAATGAATTACAACGAAAAAAAAATGTTTCTGAGTATTCGATTTGATACTCGGTGCATTTTTGAAACCTTATTTCAATATTTTATACTTAGACTTAATAATTAAGTTTTGGAATGCTGGTCGTTAGATTGTGGGTTTAATTCCCGGCACCACTAAACTACCACTGCTGAGCGCTCGGTTGGACGGAAAAAAAAAATTGCTCTAGATTAGGGTGCCGGCTAAATATCAGAAGTCTAACTCTAAATTGGAGTACAGTCAGGACTAAAACGTTGACACACTCGATATGTAAATACCTCGGCCACGACCTCTGCCCCTTCCACCTCTTTTGCCTCGTCCCCGAAGGCCCCCACGGACACTGCCACCCTCGCTGCGAATGCTTGACGTGTCATCACTGAAATCCCTCCTGTAACCTACACGAACAGAACACACACACACAAAAAAAGCTGGAAAAAAAAGCAACACACACATACACAAACTAAAAATTCCCAAAACCACTCCATTTGTTTTTGTTTTTTTTAACAGTAATACAAACTATGTGTGTTAAGTGTACGTTTTGGACACACCACAGCAGCCGCCTTACACAACTGCATGACTTAACCCTAAGGCCCTGCTACACGGTTTAATGCAACATGATACTCGTCACATCCCCCCCCTGCCCACAAGCACAGCCTCAAATATAGAGACACGAAGCTCCAAGACCTCACCCTTCAGATCGATACCGAAATAAACAGGGCGCTTTCGGAATCGAGAGCTAATCGCAGGACAGGTCAACATTTAACACGCTTGCTGGTATCTACTTGCTGGTTTATTTCATTCTCATTGTAGTCGCATTAAACATTTTTCTCATGTCTCATTACCAACCATTTGGTTATTTTGTTGACTCTTCGATTGTTCTTGGTGGCTGGCGTGCGGTAGTACCTGATCATCAACATGTTGAATGTTAGTGGTGAATCTAAAAAATGATTAGGTTACGATAATATTTCTAGGTTTGAAATCCGACCTTAATTATCAAATACAGGTAAAATTTATATTTTAAAATAAAATGTTCAAAATATGTCTCTGGCATTGTTTAAAGAGCCGATCCAAATATGGTGGTGGCCCGTATCCGGCCCCAAGCGCTGCAGTTTGGGGAAATTTACATTTTTTACATTCAATTTACATTTACAGCATTTGGTATCCAGAGGGACTTACAATTGAGGGTTTAGGGCCGTGCTCAGGGGCCCAGCAGTGGTAACTTGGTGGTGCTGGGAATGGAACCCTGATCTTCCAATTAACAGTCCAACACCTTAACCACTGTGCTACCACTTCCCCAACGGTCTAGATAAAGTATTTTTTCCTGGTGTTTGTTTCTTTCAGTCACTATTAATATTTAATTAATTAACGCAAGTAACGTTTCACTTTTTAACACTTTAAAGTCAGATAATATAGTGAATAATTGAGGAAAAGGAGGAAAAACCAGTCCTTCATCAGCTTTACTCTTTTTTTTTTTAGTGTTATTCTTTCTAAAGTCACACAAACGGAAACTATTCATTGCTGGAGAATTTGTCCCGTGTTGGTTGGACTTCATTAAGCATCATCACCTTTAAACAGCACTTCCAAGCAAAAATTCTTTCCCTACAATTTAAATAGATGTCTTAACAAAATTGGGCACCCCACCCAACATTTCAGGTTTTACTCGGTTAAACGAATGTGTGTCTGTGTCCCTGAAAATACTCTAGAAATCCTTATCTTAGCAGTCGGCTCTCTTTTAGCTAGGAGATTTCTGAATACAGAAAGTCATGTGATGAAAATCAGACGTATATTTATTACTACTGGGACATTTTATAGTATCTGACGGCCTTTTTTAGCTCATGTTGAGGAAATTGAAGTGGACAATATGGTGAAACGGAAAAAGGAAAGAAATGGGAACTTGTATTACATCAATCCAGTCATTCAGTTGTTCATTAGGGACAAACTTACACTTTTAACTGTTACTGCATTTAGTGTAAAAGTGCTTTAAGATAATATCTATTGTTAAAAGTTACTTAATGGAACTTCACAGACGTTGGACTATGTATAATGTCTTTGTCTGGTATTTGGGGAATGAGGGGTTACTTTTGTCTGTTTCTTTGTTGTGTTAAATGTAAAACCAATAAACAAACCTTTGATCAGATTTTTGTGTTATTTTGTCTATTCAAGTCAAAGTTAATGACCAATAAGTATCTGGAACTGATCAACGATGATGAAAAGAATGATATCATTTTTCTGTAGAATATACTAGAACTAACTATGTCCTTACTGATGAAGGAGCTGGGTGGTTGAGTGTATTACCCCTGACTGATTGTGAGCGAGTGTAGGAGTGGTGTCTCACCTCTCCGGCGGGCAACGCTGCTCTGGGTGTCTTTTCCCGGCTCCTTTTCTAGTTCGGTGGTTAGATGAGTCTCCTGCTGCGCCTCCCTGTTCTCTTTACTGTCGCTACCGTCACTACCGCTCTCCTTCTCTCGTTTTTCTCCTCCACGCTCCCTCCTTCTCTCTCTCCGTCCGGCTGGGACTTTCTGACCCTGTGAATTCAGTGCGTTCTGCTGCTGCTGGAGAGATCAAGTGATGGACAAAAACAATCAATCGCAGATCGATAGCGTTGTTCACACTACAGACAGAAATAAGTACATTCATCTTCACTGCACTATTTAGGGTATATTTTGACACTAGAAAATTCTAGTGGTGTTTTTTTGTCTTTCTTTGGGACAGCAGTCTGATACCAACAATTTCCGTGTATTGGAAGATTTCGGGGAACCTGCTCTTAAAATGGTATTGTTTAAAAAAAAAAAAAAAAAAAAAAAAAAAAAAAAAAAAAAAGTGATAAAAGACAAACACAAGACACAGAAATTGATGACTTATTTGTTTCTGGCTACATAAAGTTTATTTTTCTATAATAGTATTTAAATGTGCAATAATATAAACTTATTACCGAAACCAAGGACGTTTTACCAAAGAAAAAAGATGGAATAACCAGTAACAAAACTAAATAATGTCTGAAGCTAACAATGAAGGAACTATTAACTGGAACCTTATTTTTTTTAATGCTACCACTTTACGCCACATTATCATAAAATGTAAAATGGCAAAAACAATTATAATAAAATAGAACTATGGACTTCAGGTACATGTTAAACTAAAATGATCATCAGTTCAAAAAGTATTAATCATTAAGTGGTTACAGGGTTAAGGGGCTTGCTCAGGGGCACGCTTACCTCCCAATATCTTATCCTGACACCTTAACCACTCAGCTACCACTTTCCTAATTCGATATATATATTTTAAAGAAGGAATTCCACATGTACAACCCTAGGAAAATTAATTTGCTTGCACATTTTTAAACAAAGGTGTGTATAAAAAAACGAAGGATTTTATTTTTTAAATAGAATGATCAGAAATTGATTCAATATTAATTCATGATGAGGCTGTAATTTGTGTATTTGCATCACTGATATCTTTACTACAACTCGAATTCCAGAAACGTTGGGACGTTTTTCTAAATTTGAATGAAATGATAGATAACTGAGATAAAGAAGATTATAGATAACTGAGAAATTTTACACTTTTATCCTCTAAATGAGCTCATTTTAAATTGAAAAACATCTCAACTTTTCCAGAATTTAGGTTGTATAAGGGTGGAGAAAAAAAAAAAATTGGGGGGCTTTATTAATAGGACAGGTGGGACCGGAAAGGAACCGAACCGGAATCGAACCCGGGTCACAGGAGTGCAACAACTTGTGTATGTGGGTGCCGGAGCCTTAACCCGCTACACCATGGTGCCAGCCAAATAAAATATTAAATATAAAATATAAGTTCACACTATTAATAATAATATTAGTCATATTACCTAATGATGAATTCAGTCATTTAACTAATAATGCATCATGGCCATTTGTTTAATATTAAAATGCAATTAATACATGTTATATTCCTATTATATTAATTCTGCTTAGTTTTAAACAGTTTCTGGAGGCCATACTAAAGTATAGATTAGATAATACTTACATTATAAGCTAATAAAACATTAACTATAACACCTGAATTTACAAGCAAAAATTACAAAATTAAATAAACATTACATAAAAAGTCAAATTATTTTTTGCTCACCTCCTTACTGGCTATTTCTCCAGGAGTAGGCCAGTTGGTGATGTCACTGAAATCACTCGACTGGGTAAAGAGGAAATTTCCACAGGAAGAAACAAAAGAAAAAAAGAGGAAAAATAAGGATCGTACTGAAAATAATCGGAATGTGCAGCAACATCAATGAAGAAATTTAACAATTGAAAAAAAAACAAAAAAAACAACACAATTTTATTGTTGTGCTTTTTTTTTTCTTCAAAATTTATACAAAATGGCAAAAAAGTGCAAAAGAGCTGAAATAAATACAGTAATGACTCGAGTCTAAGCATTACTTTTTACAAAATATTATACAGAAACTGAATTATAGATTATACTGTGCCTGGAAAAAGTATTCATACCCCTCGAATTTATTTTTTTTTACCACACGACCACAAACTTAAATGTATTTTTTTGAGATTTTATTTGACAGACCAACACAAAGAAGCACATAATTGTGAAGTAGAACGAAAATGACACACGGTTTTCTAAATTTTAAGCAAATATAAGTCTGAAAAGTGTGGTGTGCATTTGTATTCAGCCTCACTGCGTCAATACTTTATAGTCACCTTTCGCTGCAATTACAGCTGCAAGTTTTTTGGGGTTTGTCTCTACCAGCTTTGCACATCTAGAGACCGAAATTTTCGCCCATATTTTTTTGCTAAAGAACAGCAATTTTCTAGTCTTGCAACAGATGCTCAATGGGATTTAGGTCTGGACTTCGACTGGGCCATTCCAACACATGGATATTCTTTGATCCAAACTATTCCATTGTAGCTCTGGCTGTATGTTTAGGGTCATTGTGTTGCTGGAAGGGAAACACTTTCCCAGTCTTCAGTCTTTTGCAGCCTCCAACAGGTTTTCTTCCAGGATTACCCTTATTTAGCTTCATCCAGCTACCCATCAACTCTGACTAGCTTTCACGTTCCTGCGGACGAAAAGCGTCCCCACAGCATGATGCTGCCGCCACCATGTTTCACAGTGGTGATGGTACGTTGAAGGTGATGAGCATTGTTACTTTTCTGCCACACATAGAGCTTTGCAATTAGACCAAAAACTTTTTCTCTTTCTATCCCAACTTCCCCACTTTTAGTGGCACCCCTGAGCTGCTGTACAAAGGAGATTTCTCGAAATTCCACAAAAAAACAAACAAATCCAGTAAAATATATTCTTGTACTTGCAACTGTGCAGCTGAAAAAAAAACACACCACCCACACAGAAGTCAGTGTACGCAAACACACCTACAGACAAACACACACCTACACAAAAACCCCAGACAGGGTATCCTAACAGCAGATCTCCCAGGTCATTATAGCACAAAACAAAACAAGCAACAGACAAATACGACTCGACTGTAAGCACATCGTCAATCACGACTTTTTAGGGCTCGCAACCTTTTTCCCCCCCTGGTAGTCGTACGGGCAGGCACTCTAGGTTTTGTTAGTAATGACTGACAGAATGACTTCGAGGAGTTGGTGAGCAGGTTTGAGGCGTCTCTGACAAATATTTTGTAAAATCAGTGCTGCCGCTCCCTGTACAACAGTTTGTGTGCTCACAAATTGAAAGCGAAAGTAAAAACTTTTAATTGTAGTTTTTATCTCCTAAATATTGACGGTGGCTGCCCAACACCTGAAAATTACATCAAAACATAAATACCTAACTTTCTTTGGAAAAGAATGCAAAAGCTTTAACAACCCGCCGACTAAAAGACAATAACCGCAGGACGCAGGTCTAGTGATTTTACGAGCCCCAGCCTTTCTCAGGCTGCATTGCAAGTTGGGACGGTATTGGACTGATTGGGGTTCGATTACCAGCAGCACCAATTTGCCACTGTTGGGTTCCTAAGCAAGACTATTAACCTCCAATTGCTTAGTTGTGTAAAAGAGATAAATGTAAGTCGCTCTGGATAAGAGCGTCTGCCAAACGCTGTGACTGTAAATGGAATGTGAGTTAGCCACACCCACTTTTTTGCATGTCAAAGTATATACGAAATAAACAAATCTATTACGCTCGACAATTTATCCCGTGGTACCGATATACAGCGTCACACCGCCCAGCCCTAATTTTTAAAGTGTATCACTGCCTCAACCGACAGTGTTCAAAGCATGACATGACACCACAGCACACTACGATCACTTACTCAAAGATAATGCATAAAAAAGTGACTGTAGTTTACAAAGCCAGGTGCTATTATTGCTTTTCACTTGCTCCAAGGGAACTTAATGACAAAGGAGTTTAGTCCTAATAGGGGAGAATTTGGTTGGTGACAGGAACTGCATTGGGGTGGGAACTAGAGATGGGCATTAGAGGAAATTTTCTTTAATTGATTATTGGAAAAATACATTTTTTTCAAATAGTATTTTGTGACAACAAAAAAAACACCAAAAAAAAAGGCAAGTTTTCCCACAAAATTTCCAAAAGTTTACATTTTTGTTGTAGGTAAAAATTTACACTACATCATTCTACATGGTGTAAAAAAGTTTGCATGGTTTTTTTTGCAGTAATTAACAGTTTGACTGGTAACAGGTTTGGGGGCAGAAACTGCACTAGGGGTGGGAACCACAATTTGATTAGTGAACTCCATTGGAACTCCATTGGGTAGAAAACTGGATTTCGATGAAACCTTAATTCAGGACAAATTTATGCTAATAGCTAACAAAGCATGTCTTTGAAGCCAGTTAACATTTTAAAGCACACCTGTAGAGTAAAACCCAAATAATGTATGCAAATCTTCGGTAAAATACATGCTATAAAAGAAATGCTGTGGAATTTTAACACAACTTCAGTTCATCACTCACCTTACTGGACTTTCTGGATCTTGGCTTGTTGGCACGTACCACCTTGGCAGAGTTTTGGGATTCTGTGGACAAAAGGAAACGACCATTAGTCTCATATGTAAATATAACAAAAACTTATTCGATTTCAAATTAAATTTAGTTAATAAATTCTGGCAAAAAGACACTAATGAAGACGAATACTACAGCCAATAATGTCAAGAGGCAGAATCAAATGATATATTAAAAGGGTAAACGTAACTGAGTGGTTTATTGCACTGGTTGAACTAGGAAACCATCATCGACCTAAACAACAATTAATAATCAGACTATTATTTATTGTTAAATTTTACCCATAAAATCACTATCTAAATTAAACACCAGTATGTTCTATACAATTATACAAATCATTTAATCAGCTAATCATATACAGGGCTAGCAAAATTGCTAACCCGACATCCCGAGGGGTAATGTGTCTTCCTGTTGGGCTACCAAAATGTGTCCCCACCCTGCCTGTCGGGCTATCTCAGAGAGAGATAAAAGATATTTCAATGCACACACACCTTTTTGCCTCAATACTTACAACCCCCCCCCCACACACACACAGGCTTTTGAAAAAAAAGACATCTACCAACAGGACTGATTGAAATAAAAAAACAGGATGTAATTTTAGAATGTTTAGAATAAAAACCAGTTTTTAGGACTTGTGTGAAAATCTTGAGCTAGAACCCCATGTTAAAATCACTATTTAGGACATAACTGCAGTGACCAAGCTCAAAAATTTTATAAGCAGCAGTAATGAAATGGCAAAACTTGATGCTGGTGTAGAAACATTTTTGGTGGAACTAGAAATCATGTGGTCATTACAACATTCACTTTTAAGCCCCCTCCCATCTAGAAGAGCTGTGTGATGAGAACAAAAATAGTAGACCGAGATCATATTGCTGCACACCAAGCTGGGATATCCCTTATAGTATATATATAATACTGGGGCCACAATTAAAGACTGGCTTGTTTTTCGGCTGAAAGCCACAGAACAAAATGTTTGTTGTTTGTAGCAGCTTGTTGCAATATTAGTACTCGCTAAAATCGTGATAATGATTATCAACTTAGTACCAAAATCTCTATACATGTATATTATTATCCATGCACCAAAAAGGGGTTATATGTAATGTAAATATGTGTGTATTTATATTTTTATATATATATATATAGAATTTGTACTTCATTTTATTACTCTGCAAACTTTATTCATATAAAAATGCATTGTTTAATTACGCAGTAACCTTAAACAATGTCGTACAAATAAACAAACCATTTAAACTTACTGCCTGGTCAGGGAGGAAGGAAAGAGAGGATAAAAGAATAGAAAGAGAAAGAAAGAAAGAAAGACAGAGAGAAAGAAAAAGAAAGAAGGGAAAAAGGATGGAAGAAAGATCAAAAGGAAAAAAAAGGAAGAAAGGATGAATGAAAAAAAGGATAAAAGAAAGAAGTGACAACAAGAAATGATGAAAAAAGAAAGGATGAAAAGCAAGAAAGAAAGAAAGAAAAAAGAA
Organism: Bagarius yarrelli; assembly: GCA_005784505.1. Lineage (NCBI taxonomy): Eukaryota > Metazoa > Chordata > Actinopteri > Siluriformes > Sisoridae > Bagarius > Bagarius yarrelli. The sequence goes on along the minus strand of VCAZ01000117.1, from coordinate 1,094,011 downwards.
AGACAAAAAGAAAGGATGAACGAAAGAAAGTATTAATTAGCTTTACAATGAATTAGGATATGACTCTCTGGATGTTACCCTCGTTATTTAGCCCTCAGTATTCGGGTACAGCAGATTTCATCTTTTGCCCTCCAGGATTAGTACATGAACCAACATTCCTAAATATCTTGTTAAATGGCAGCTACAGACGGAAGGCCAAAGTTCAACCTTTCACCCAGAAAAGTGTTGGACGGACAGATAGAATGGGAAAACGACAGGTAAATCTGAAGCACACGGTCAAAATTAAAAGAAAAAAAAACCAAAAACAAAACATGGCCGCTTTGAACATGTCGACGTGCTGATTATGAACACCGTATGTAGTGCACCCCCACCACACTACTGCCATGCGGCATGCTCAATTATCAACTAATGGCTGCTGGTAGATTTAAAAAAAAACAAAAAAAACATGCTCCGTTCAGGCACCTGCAACACAAGGTCAAGCCCACACACCGGTCAAACATTAACTGCAGAAAACACCATGCAAGGCACAAAACACTGAATGAGACAGCCATCATTACAATGAAAGGGGCCCCCAGTGGTATTTGCAACGTGGTCTAAAGCATTAAGCCCAACACTGGCAACCCTGCCTTTCTCTTGTACTGTACAGATAACAACTAATCAGCTGCTTTGTGCAAGGAAAAAAAAAAGAAAAAAAAAAAAAGCATGCTATACTTAGCATGGCCACCATTGCAAGAATGCTGAAGGATTTCGGAATAAATAATGTTTCTCTGATGTCGAGGCTCTCGGAAAAAAATAAACTGACAAGCTTCGTCCTACGACGGATTTGTAAAAATGCTCTGCGGTTGGGAAGAGCGTGAAAGGAAGCTCTCGCCTGAAGCAATCATAGTTCTAAAGCTCTCTTAGACATTATCCACTTTAAAAAAAACCTACACACACGCCAAAACCAGTTTTGTGTAGCTCATTGTGAGTGTGTGTGTGTGTGTGTGTGTGTGTTCAACAGGCAAAGTAAAAGCCACCCAACCCCTGGGAGTGTCAGAGGTCATTTATCATCACATTGGTAAGGATGTGTCTCATGATAAGACTCCGAGCGCTAGCTAGCTATGAGGGGTGTGACGTCGCTACATGAGATACAGACGTACTGACAAGGCGCATTCGCTGCAAGCTGCCAAAACAAAAGCAACTACACCCAAATGAAACAGGTCAGATCATTTCACACGGCGCGAGGAGAATCGAACACAACCCGTTCTTCCTATTCAAATCTAGTCAAACTGTCGAAGTGAACAGTTAACACGAATGTTAGCGCTTTAAACTTTCAGACAAGTGTGTGTGTGTGTGTGTGTGCGCGCATCATTAAACGGGCTAATCCTTTGTAAAAACGTAGCAACAAGGAAACACCCATGTTTAACAAAGTGCTAAAGACTTAGTGCTATAATCCGGTGTTCAGAAATGGGATGTGGCCAGAAAAGCTGCGCTTTAAACACCAACAATCAACTCAAAACAGAAGCACGTCAATTAGAAAAATAACACAGGATATAAAATGAGAAGAAATGCTACTTAATTCTATTAAAAACACAAGTACCCATAGCAGCTTTTATCAATCAAAAGGGTGCCACAATACACAGCGGCTTTTGAGGGAATCTCAACAACGTCTGTATTTTTTTTAAGAAGGTTGAAGAAATTTGGCATATCAACCAAAATCCTCAGACCTCCTCAAACTTCTACAGATGTACAGTGGAAAGTGTAATCACCAGCTCAATTACAGTGCGGTTCGGGAATTGGACTGCTAAGGAAAGTCCATCTGTGGTGGAGTCCTTTCCTGCAGGACATTTACAACACCAGGGTTCTCAAGAGAGCCCATCGCATTATAAAAAAAATAGCACGCATCCCCAACGCAATCCGTTCACACTTCTGCCGTCTGAAAGACCATACAGAAGCTTGAGGGCTGCACCCTAAAATCCTAGAACACTTGGTTATGTTTATTGTATGTTTAGTGTTTATCGGTCAGGGAGCCGGGCAAAGTAGTGTTTTGACCTTACCATGCAAATGACTAACTAACTAACTAACTAACTAACTAACCTACTAACTTAAAGCAACCAATCACAGCTTGTTTAATTAAGCATAAACTTCACATCATTTGAGAAATCAGCGATGACAATGGGAAAGAGGTGGTGCAGTGGTTAGTGGTTAAGGTGTTGGACTGCTAATTGGAAGACCAGGGTTCGATTCCCAGGAAAACCAAGCTGCCACTGCCGAGCCCCTGAGCAAGGCCATTAACCTAACAATCGTTTAGTTATATAAAAATGAGATGAATGTAAGCCGCCATGGACAAGGACGTCTGCCAAATCCTGTAAATGTAAATGATTAACTGTTGAAGGTCTAAATTAAGAATAAAAACACTCTTAATGATTAAAGATTTAATGTACTGATTTAATATAGATTTTAAATAAATATATAAATATTCTCCTAATACTTTGCAATAGTTTTTTTCCCTAATTTCCTTTTTTTTTTTTTTTTAATACATTCATCCTATTAATAATTTAGAATATTCAAAACTAAGAAACGATCGTCTGCATAACAGCAGTGGGGCGGCGTCTTAAACCCCCTGCCTATAAGCCTGGTAAATTCCATGATGTTCACAGGAGCTTGCAAACGTTTACACGAACACCTACGACGCCATTTTCTTTTCTTTTCTTTTTTTTTTTGCGATCACATGAATGCAAAACCGAAAAAAAGACAACGTCTGAAGAAGCTTGCGTTTTTTTTTTTTTTTTTTATTACTGCAGATTGTCTGCATGTCACAGCAAGCATTTAGCCAAATCCCGCTTCGATTCACGTGGGCAAAACCCGTGTTTGCCTCTCCGACAAGTCATTAGATACGTCATCACTGGTGGGAGTTAAAAAAAATTGAATTAAATAAAATCCTGCGCTTGCAATTTTATTTGAGTTAAGTAGCTTTCTGCAAAAATGAAAGCACAAAAGCAACTCAAACTTAAGAATTAGGCTTTTTTTGCTGCAATAATCCACACAAAGTAGGCAGATTGATTTTATACCCTGCTAATCGGGGATTCGGTATTAAACTCACTCGACTCGGATGTAGTGATTATGATGTAAAGACTTGTGTTTTGGTGTTAATGAGCGAATTCCATTGATCTGTCCATGCTTCCACTTTGCTGAATCCAATGGTGTCCTGGAGGATTTACGAGGCTTTTGATATTCTGAGAACTGGCGGTCACAGCTGTTGGTCTCCACACTCACACACTCTCGCGCACACGCGCACACACACACACACACACACACAGGGCTACTCAGGCCGGTTTAGGAAACAGGTGTTAACAAGTGCAAAGCTTTTCATATATCAGCCTACTGAATACTAAAGCTTTCAGAATATTCGCATATTTTAAATAATAAATATAAATAAACACATCATAAAACTCATCCAGGACGATTTACGTTTATCTCTTTTATACAACTGAGCAATTAGGGGGTTAAGGGCCCTGCTCAGGGGCTCAGATTGGTGGGAATTGAACCCCGATCTTCCAATTGCCACTCCAACACCTTAAATACTGTGCTACAACTTTAACTTCCCAACTTCCCAAATGTAGAGCATATGAAAAAATAAGTGCACCCCAATTGGCAAACTAACGCACTACGAATAGTGCAAGTCATGCGTTCAACAAGAACTAATGCACTCTTAAAACCAGAATGATATAAACTCTGCCAAATGCTAAAAATTACAACATTTTTTGGAGTAATGTATAGGAGACAAACCTAAATAAAACCTGTTTTTCACTCAAATGAGGATGGGTTCTTTGTTGAGTCTGGTTCCTCTCTATTTCCATCTCAGGGAGTTTTTCCTTGCCACCGTCGCCCCTGGCTTGCTTATCAGGGACAAACTGATTTCTGTTTCATTTTCATCTTATAATTTCTTCGATTGTGTAAAGCTGCTTTGTGACAATCACCACTATAGAAAGCGCTACACAAATAAAATTGAATTGAATTGAATAAAAGCTTGTGAACGGTCCTTATCACTGATACTGTTGCGTCACAGCAGATCACATTACTAACCATCAGCGCAACACCGAAACGTCGTAGGCCATCGCTCCCTCCAGGATTTCGCTTGTTTTTAACGGTCTATTGCGGCAATAATGCTTAATTGTTCTCAAAGTTTGTGATGCAAAGTATTTTTGCATTTTAAATTTGCTAAACACGTATATTCTTCCAGCGAAAACACAAGAAATGAATAGAAGAGGGTTTTGTTTTGAGATCATGAAACAAATCTGCAGTAATTCTTAAAAAAATAAAAATAAATAAATAAATAAATTCATTCATTCTTCCAAAATATCAGTGTGATGATTTGCAGAAATGATCAGAAAATTAAAACTTAAAACATCAACTATCCTTTACTTAACTTCTAACTAGGGTTGCACGATATATCGTTTCAGTTTCCGATATCGCAATGTGTGCGTCTGAACAGTCACATCGCAGGATGTGTAACGTCGACTGGGGGATTATAATTAAGTGTATTACAGTTCAGAACGCAGGTGATTTGTGGATTAATTCTGAGGTGTCGAAATCGAGTGAAAGTTTAACATTAGCACATTGTTTTAAGGTTTGTTATTAGGTAAAAATTTCAAACAAAGTTTAACACATTCAGGTGCAAGAAACAATCACTTCTGTAGCTTTAATAAAGATTAATTGTAGTTAACTTATACAGACAAAGACCAGAGTGATTTTACATCCAATTATTCAATTTCTGTATCTGAATCTCAAAAAAAATAATTATAAAACACACACGTAATAAAACAAACATTAGAATCTTTGTTCGATTATATTTATCTATGATTTGGGTTTGATTTTTACGTTGATGCACTTCTTTAGAAAAGACCGCAGTCATTCTAAAATTGTAAATTCTTTCCAAATATATAGTTTAAAAAATATGTAATCGAAGAAATTGAACAAATATCGCAATCTCGAGCAGCCCTACTTCTAAAACTGGAGTAAAGTGTGTGTATAAGTAAAATAAAGACAAAAAAAAAAACCTCACGGAAACGTTGAAAAACGTGTGTTAATGCATCAAAATCTGAAAATCGCCTCTGGATTAAACACTACCAACAAAATTGTCTCTTTTGTAGTGTGTACGTGATCCTGATATTAAAATCTGTCTGGATACCATGTGCAGAAAGCCTTAAAAAAAAAAAAGAGCAAAATTTATGTTAAAAAGCCTGAGATGTTGAGACAATAATAAAAAAATAATAGCAAACTGTCACCTCTTGATTTACTGAAGTGCTTACAGAAATTCTAATCTATCAAGAAATTATTATACTTAATTTTTGCTCTGTAAGTGTTAAAAAATTAAACTATACACAAATCCACAGTCATTTTTATGTGTTTGGTGGACAAGTATTAGTTCTAGTCTAAAATTAATTTTAAAAAATGAAGGAAAAAAGGAAAGAGGGGGTCAAAGGTCAAACACCAGTGCACGTCCCCAACATGCTGATTTCTGTCTTTGTTGCCAGGCTACAAAGGTAAGAGACATTTCAGGACAAGCTTTGCCTACAGGGTGGCTGCTAAAAAATAAATAAAGAATGATATTTAGTAGCTTTAAAAGTTAAGAGTTGCAGCTTCAGACATTTTTTTTAAATGGGTTTTACATTTTTTTGGGGCAACATTTTCCTAAAATTTTTTTAATTTGCTTAGAAATTTCTGCTGTTTCTTGCGGTCGAGTCAAATGAACCTGATGCATTTTATTATGGCATGAAAATTACAAAAAAAAAAAAGGCCAAAGTCACCATTAGTCATTAAGTCATGATTATTGTTATGAGACGAATGTAACGTGACATTCAACAAAACAAAGTTTACACTATTTTAACATGAGCGGCTTCAACTCATTTCAGGTTCATTCAAAATATTTTTACAAAACCGAATAAAGGTCAGAACGGCAGTAAAAAAAAACAGGAAAATGTGGTCAGAATGAGTAAAAAGAAGGTACGGCTAGTTTACATATATATAAAAATTAAATACTAATCTTAATCAGGTCCTGCAGGAATTTGCGGGCTTGTAAGTTTGTGATTTTTGTCACAAATTTCAGGGCAATTTTTTTTTTTAATGGCAACGTAGCAATGTTTTGGGGTGTTTTACGGCTATAAAATTGCACATTTAAGTAAAAATTGCACCTCTTTAGACATGGTGCAAATCAGGTTACTTCTGCTTCGGCTGAGATCATATGGGAATTGCTTTGCAGGGTCTATTTCAGTCATTTTTGTCAGTCAATGGAGGAATTTAGCTTTAGCATGTACATACACAATGACAAGGAAGTGCATTTGGTGAAGTATTGGTCAGGCGTATTTGTGTGGGGCAACAAAATGAAAATCAATTAATCAATTTTGCAAATTGGAAATAATTGCGTTAACATTTACAGCATTTGGCAGACGTCCTCATCCAAAGCGACTCACATTTATCTCATTTATACAGCTGAGCAATTGGGGGTTAAGGGCCTTGCTCAAGGGGCCCAGCCGTGGTGGCTCGGTGGAGCTGGGATTCGAACTCGCAATCTTTGGGTTGGCAGTCCTACACCTTAACCATGAGCCACCACTTTTCCACCATTTCCCCCCCTCTACACAAAGTGACTATGTTTAATGGTTTAAAGGAAGCCTGATCAATTTACATGGTAATAAATATACTTATTTTGGGTGTATGAAAATAAATCATGTCCATGTCACCCAATTCGTTTACATTCGTTTAAATGTGCCTTCGTTCCTCTTGTCCAGTTCACAGGAGCGCACTTAAGAGTTTGAAACACAATCTTCTCTGCGACTGCACAACTTTATCCAATCGCAGTGACTATTTTGCAAAAAATACGACCAAGTATTGCACGTCCTCGCGCGAAACGTAAGGACTACATCACCAAACACACTTTCTTTGTTTCTTATTCTGAGGATGTGCTAATAATGTGCTAATTAGGTAAACATGGCACAAATTGTTTCGCTGCAAATTGCTTTGGTATAATTGCATCAAAAAAAAAAAAATTGCAACAACTTTATTAAAAAGCTGTGACAATCAACAGCAAAAAAACTCCAGGAAAACTGAAAAAAGTGAGGGGGAAAAAAATTTTTTTTTTTGATTAGGTGATAAATGATCGCAATTTATTTCCTGATTATCGATTAAAGACATTTTATCAAACGCTTATCTTTAACAACGACCTTAAGAGAACTTTTATTGCTTCCCATGAGAACTTTTATTGCTCCCCCCTCCCACACATACACACACCCCATGTTGTATAAATCCCCAGCAGATTAGCTGGTTCTGGAATCACAGCCCCAGAATCCCAGACACTTTCTCTACATTTTCTCATCCATGAACTGAAAATGTTCACCAATTCCTGTATGACTTTAGGCATTGTGCTGCTGCTATATTATTGGCTGAGCAGATGCTAGCGGTAGTGGTAGCGCAGTGGTTAAGGTGTTGGACTGCTTATTTGAAAGATCGAGGTTCGATTCCCAAGGCCACCAAGCTTGCACTGTTGGGCCCTTGAGTTGGGTCCTAAACCTCTAATTGCTGAGATGTATATATAAAGGAGATAAATGGATAAGGACGTTTGCCAAATGCCATAAATGTACCTGAGTAATGTACAGGTTTACTAGTGTAAGTGTGTATAAAGTGTGTATGTTTACATGTCGTTCCAATATATCAACAATGACAGTGTGTAGATCCTGGATCAATCACCCTAAAGCTGATATAACGATATAAATCATCTAACGAGAGGTTATTATGGAGTACAAGCACTTTATAAAGCTTATTCTGTGCAGCTAAAGCTAAATAAACTTCTATTTTCTATCTGCATGTTTTGCTATATAATTTGAGAAAATGTGTTAAAACCTGTCAGACAAAACCAGTTATTGTCAGGTCATGGTGCGTTAAATGAGGGAAGATCACTGAAGATTGCATACGGTTAAACTGGAGAAATATTCACACACACACACACACACACACACACACACACACACACACAAAAGAAAGACACAAAGCAATTACAAACTCTAAATAAACTTAGACGTTCCATATCCTATTCATTACTCCGTGCACTGAACCAACAACACACACGGCTGGACGTAGATGGCAACTGAATCTTTTGGGCTGTAGAACTCTGTGCTGATCTGAGCGAACTTGTTTTAGACACTTGAAGCCGAGGAATCTGAATTCCTGCGCTCGGTGCGAAAGGGCAACGGCAAAATACATTTTGACATTCGTCATCGTGTCGCCATGGAAACCCAAAACCACACGTGATGAAGATACGCAGCAACGAGCGCACATGACGTTAATTAGGAAGAAGTTATGAACTCGCCCTAGAGGAAGATTCGACTTCGGGTGTCTGGATATTCGAATGATCTAAACACGTGTATGTTTGTTATGTTATACATTTGAGAGATGAAAACAGGTTTTTCTTATTATTTTATTTTATAAAACAAAACCAAAAATAAATAAATAAATAACACTGACACTGTTGCATGTTTTATCATGGTTTCACGCCTCCTACACTAAAAGCACAAATGCAGCAGCATGGTATCGTAGCGGGACGCTCGTGCTCAGGTTACTGTGTGTAGAGTTACGATATTATACGAAATTAGTTTGTTGAATAATCAGCGATTATGAGAACAATTAATCATTGAATCCACGATCGTTGCAATTTATGCAAAATCAAGTCGTACTGTTACCAATAATTGCTTTAAAATATATATAATATACCTAAAATTTTTACTTTTTATGTATTTTTTTATGCATGCAAGGCTCGCAAATTTAAAAAAAAAGCCTGGTAGCCCTTCGGGTAGCCACTTTTTAGTTTTTTGTAGTCAAAAATATATTTAAATAAAGCGAAATATTCCCAAAATAACAATTACTATCGTCGATGCAATTTTCTTCCCACAATTCTCTCCAGTGCGGCTGTGATCTTTATCGCATGTTCAAGACGGATGCACGAGATTTCACTTGAAAGAAATCACGTGTGCAACTGATCCGAAGATTCACGGACAGATATTGTGTAAAGTCAGTACCGCCGTTTTCTACACACAGTTTGCGGGCAGTTTTGCAAAGTAAAAGTGCATTCAAATGCGAGTTCCATATACATGGTGGCCCTTCCGATGCCTGGAAAAAAAAAAACAATTACCCAACAAGTGGTTATTACTTTGCAAGTGATAGAAAATCATTAAAATATGTTTTACCTTCTTATTAGAAATATTTTGGGGGCCCGACTGGTAGACACAATTACCCCGGGACATCGGGCTATCCCCACTTTGTTTATTCATTTTTTTTTAAATTATTATTTATTTATTATTATATTTTAACTGGTATTTTGTGTGACAATACAGAATGATAGCCAGGAACAGTAAAGTGAAAGAACAGTAAAGTATTGCCCATTATTAATAACTCAGATGGGCAGCAAAACGATAAATTAAATAAATAAACACTAACGAGAAAGAAAATAGCTTAACTGACCAGGCCAGTAGACATAAAATAATTTTAACAAAATAAATAAACAAATATATATATATATATATATATATATATATACATACACACACACACACACACAACAGTCCAGCATAGAAGAAGACACGGCAATAATGAGAACATGTTGGAGTGTAAACTTTTTCGTTGACGTGTGGGAATTTTTTACAAAACTACAAACAAAACCTGCTGTTATGTGTAAAGATGCCGATAGAATTACGGCGAGTTCTTTTTATCATTTTTTGCTCGGGCGCGGTATGGGCACTGAATTACTTGCACTGCAGCGGCACTCTGGTTAAACTGCGCTAAATTCGCCTAACCGTTTCTGCCCTGGTGTCTGTTCTGGTTTACTTTGAGTTCTCTGGCTTTTCCCCTCTCCCAAAAATATGCCACTAGTAGGACTGGTGAGACCATAAATATGATGTAGGTGTGAATGAGTGTGAACAAGAATTCCTGCCTCACACCCAGTGTTTCCAGTTCTACCACGACCCTAATCTCTCCATCTGTGTCCCTCTCTCTCTCTCTGTCTCTCTCTCTGTCTGTCTGTCTGTCTCTTTTGTTTGTGCATGCGTCCCTCTCTCTCTCTCTCTCTGTCTGTCTGTCTGTCTGTCTATCTGTCTCTTTTGTTTGTGCATGCGTCCCTGTCCCTCTCTCCCTCTCTTTCCGTCTGTCTGCGCGTCTCTCGCTCCCTCTTTCCGTCTGTCTGCGCGTCTCTCGCTCCCTCTTTCCGTCTGTCTGCGCGTCTCTCGCTCCCTCTTTCCGTCTGTCTGCGCGTCTCTCGCTCCCTCTTTCCGTCTGTCTGCGCGTCTCTCGCTCCCTCTTTCCGTCTGTCTCTGCGCGTCTCTCGCGTCTCTCTCTCTCCTCTCTCTCCGCCTCAGCTCCCTCTTTCCGTCTGTCTGCGCGCTGCGCTCTCTCGCTCCCTCTTTCCGTCTGTCTGCGCGTCTCTCGCTCTCCTCGCTCTTCTCCGTCTCTGCTCTCTCTTTCGTCTGTCTCGCTCTCTCGCTCCCTCTTTCCGTCTTTCCGTCTCTGTCTGCGCGTCTCTCGCTCCCGCTCCTCTTTCCGTCTGTCTGCGCGTCTCTCGCTCTCTCTCTTTCCGTCTGTCTGCGCGTCTCTCGCTCCCTCTTTCCGTCTGTCTGCGCGTCTCTCTCGCTCTCTCTTTCCGTCTGTCCCTCTGCGCGTCTCTCGCTCCCTCTTTCCGTCCTGTCTCTGCGCGTCTCGCGCTCTCTCTCTTTCCGTCTGTCTGCGTCTCTCGTCTCTCGCTCCCTCTTTCCGTCTGTCTGCGCGTCTCTCGCTCTCTCTTTCCGTCTCCGCTCTGCTCTCTGCGCGTCTCTCGCTCCTCTCTTTCCGTCTGTCTGCGCGTCTCTCGCTCTCTCTTTCCGTCTGTCTGCGCGTCTCTCGCTCTCTCTTTCCGTCTGTCTGCACGTTTCTCGTCTCTCTCTCTCTCTCTGCGTGTCTCTCTCTCTCTCCCGGTCTGTCCGTGCGTCTCTCTCTCTCTATCTCTCTCTATCTCTCTCTCTATCTCTGCGTCTCTCTCTCTCCCCGTCTGTCTGTGTCTCTCTCTCTCTCTCGCTCTCCCTCCCCCCCGTCTGTCTGCATGTCTCTCTTTCTCTTCATCTGTCTGCGCGTCTCTCTGTCCCTGCCTCTCTCTGTCCCTGCCTCTCTCTGTCCCTGCCTCTCTCTGTCCCTGCCTCTCTCTGTCCCTGCCTCTCTCTGTCCCTGCCTCTCTCTGTCCCTGCCTCTCTGCAAGTGAAAAAAAATGGGCTCAATTTTTGTGGGCTGAGAAACAAGCAAGACGTCACTGTAGTGAATGATAACATTTATGCCGACGAGTGCAATAATAACATTATTAACCTGTTATTAATGCTGTCATTACTGTGCAGAAGAACACTTCGCAATCTCTGAGGTGGAAAATTGCATGTCGAGGACGAGCCTTTTTTCAGAAACTACATCCTGATATATCGCATTAATAAAACCTTCGAAAAACATTCAGATGCCCTGTGAAAATTAGCCTCTAAAGAGCCGAAGACTTTAATAACCAACTGTAGGACTGGTTGTGATGAGATTTATTAATAGAGACTCGCTGCTAGTCAAGAAATAAAGGTCAAACGCCATAAACTGTCATAAAGGATTTATAGATCAGTAATAACTAATAAAGCAAACGCTTCGTCTGTCTCTCCGTCTGTCTGTCTGTCTGCAAACTGTTGGGATTTCCTGCCTCGCTGGTGTTTTCTTTTTTGCAGCCAATTACACAAAACAGAGCGTCACTCCTCCTCTTTATCCTCTTTAGCCCAGTAAGCACAGACGTTGTACCGCGTAACCTCAAGAATGCTGAGAGTGGAAAGGAGGTAAAAAGGGCAGAAACAACGTCTGCAAAAATAAACAAAAAACAGCTCGCCACCTTGGTGACTATTAGGAAAATTCGAAATAAAGTCTACCTGTAAGAAACGTAAGAATTAAAATGGGTGAGTGAGTCACCGTCGGCATGCTCGGTCTCGCTTAAAAGCCCCGAGTGACGCACTGCTCACAGAGCACGTTTATCAAGAGCAATTTGCTGTTCGTTTGACACAGAGGAGAAAAAAAAAAAAGGGACGTTGCCATGGCTAATTATTTAATGTGGTTCATTACGGAGAACTTGCTGCTCTCTCGGCATTGGTGGAGATGGAATGGAGTTTAATACTTTAAAAAAAAGCTGCTAATTTAGCTTAAAATGATCCACGAATTTACTTAAAAAAAAAAAAAAAGAGCAGAACGAAAGCAGCTCCAAACACGTGTCAGAGGAGTTTCGCTGAAGTTTTAACCTGAAGCTGGATTTCATTCAGCCACAGAGTTAGATCGAAAGTGCAGAGTTGCAGTTGTCAGCACTCCACGCAGTCCACTGGGGCAATTTGATCAGACAGAGCTGGACTGGGGGGAGGGGATGAGGACAGAGACTGGGACATGGGGGCCTCTAATTCTGCCCTCATCAGCAAGTCTGTCCCAGCCACCTAAACAACTCCTCGTCGCTTTATTCGTCCATGTAAGTGAAACTCGACGTAAGATTGTGTTGCTCGTTCCTTCGCCTTCAAAACAGCATCCAGCTGTTTCATGCTTTTAACACATCTGGCTCAAAAATATGTAAGGCAGGATAGATCGAGTGCCAGAACCAGAGCGGCTACAGATATATAATTAGCTCTACAGGACAATTATGATACATCAGAATGACCTTTTAAACACAGGGACCGGGAACACGCGCAGGGACCGGGAACAGGTATAAACGGTGGTATATGGTTACGATTGTGGGTTCGTTTCCCACCACCACTGTTGGGCCCCTGAGTAAGGCCCTTAACCCCCAATTGCTCTGTTGTATAAAAGAGATAAATGTAAGTCGCTTTGGATGAGGACCTAATAAACCAATGCCAAATAAACGCAGGGACGGGAAATAAACTGGGTAAATGTAAACGCAGGCGCAGGGAGCGGGAAGAATACGCAACGGGTAATAAACGGGAATAAACGCAGGGACAACCGGGAATGGGAATAAAACCGGGAATAAACGGAGACGGGAATAAACGCAGGGACCGGGAATAAACGGGACGGGAATAAACGGGAATAAACGGGAATAAACGCAGGGAGCGGGAATAAACGCAGGGACCGGGAATAAACGGGAATAAACGCAGGGGCCGGGAATAAACGGGAATAAACAGGGACCGGAATAACGCAGGGGGAATAACTAAAACGGGAAATAAACGCAGGGATAAACCGGGAATAAAACGCAGGGACCGGAAATAAACGCAGGGACCGGGAATAAACGGGAATAAACGCAGGGACCGGGAATACACGCAGAGGGAAATAAAACGGGAATAGGAACGGGAATAAACGCAGGGACCAGGGAATAAACGCAGGGACCTAAAGGGAATAAACAGGGGGAATAAACGGGACCAGGGACAGGCATAAAACCGGGAATAAACGGGAATAAACGCAACGCGGGACCGGGAATAAACGCAGGGACCGGGAATAAACGGGAATAAACGCAGGGACCGGGAATAAACGGGAATAAACGCAGGGACCGGGAATAAACGGGAATAAACGCAGGGACCGGGAATAAACGGGAATAAACGCAGGGACCGGGAATAAACGGGAATAAAGGGACTGGAAATAAACTGGAATATCAGGGACCAGGAAAACGCAGGGACCAGGAATAACGGGATAAACGGGAATAAACAGGGCGGGAATAAACGGGAATAAAACGCAGACCAGGAATAAACCGGGAATACGGAATATAAACGGGAATAAACGCAGGGCGGGAATAAACGGGAATAAACGCGGGACCGGGAATAAACGCAGGCATTACACTAATTTTACACACAATTTTTTTGGCAAATAGAAAAATAATAGAAAAATGTCATGTGTATCAGCTAAAAATATATATTTAATACATTTTCTAATTACTATTTTAGGGATTTTAATGACGTGAGAAGAAAAGATTTGGAAATCAACACCATGTGTTTGCAAATTTAAAAAGAAACTTTTAACTTTAACGTCACTATTACTTTCTGTAACGTTAGACATTCTTTACAAACCAACAATTATTTCCACCGTTTTAATAAATAACTAAAGTAATTTAAAAATAAATACATCAGTAAATAAACTGATAGGCTAAAAAAAAAAAACACAAAACAACCTTAGTCTCATATTTAGCAACTCGCCTTGTTCCGTCCCAAACGCATTCCTGTCAAACACGTAGTGCACAACTAAGTGCACGAGCGCTATGGCGACGTAGTGCACCTATCTAGTGAGCATACATGCATTTGGAATACGACCCAGCTGAATAACTTCCCTGGGTATTGCTAACTACTGTATAACCATAATAATAATAGCATGAAGGCTATAGACGAGCCGTGTTTTCACAAGAGATGTCCAAAGCAGAAAAAGCTTTTCACATTGCAAATAAACCCTCAAGACATTACTCATCATTTTAATATAAAAGTGTTAAAACTGCAAAAGAAAGCATGTACCCGTTTCTTGAGTGTTGTTTGTCGAGTTGTTGGGAGGACACGGTGTGTTGTTCTTCGTCCAAGGGTTCACTTTCGGCGGCGGAGCCTCGGTTACATTCTTCTGGACGATTTCTGCCCCATTTTGGTCGTTTTCCTTACTATTCGTGTTGTTTTGGGTTAAATTGTCCAGTTTGGTTTCAATTGCGTCCTGTTTCGGGGGTTTAAACTCGACTTTCGGATGTTTCGCCTCGACTTTCGGAGCGCTCTGTCCCTCGTCCGGACTCCTCGGTGCCTCAGACTTCCCCACGGTGTTTTGCTCGGTCTCTCCTAACCGACACTCAGTCGCCACTTCAGCCGACATGCTGCACGATGACACTTTAACACGCTTTGATTTGCCAGTGTCTCTGTACCGAAGTCGTCCGTGTAGTTTGGGGCTGTGCACGAGTTGACAGCCGCTCAACTCGACTTACTTACAACACCAAATAATCAGTCAAAAAAATAAGTCATTTTGGGAATCGAGCATTTACGCAAACAGTAAAAATTTCGCCTAAAAAAGCAACTTTAATTGCCTCCCGACGATTCCGATTGAAACTTGACGTTTGGGCCGATCTGCACTGAACCTAAAAGGAAATAACTACGAATAGCCACGAGTCATTGATTCGCTGATGAAAAAGAACTCGGCACTGACGTCTAGCGGGCGGATGGTAGTACTGCAGCCTAGCGGCGCCTCCGTTTACTCAGTATGGACAAACTGACGTGGCCTATGTATCAGCAGATCTCTCTCTCTCTCTCTCTCTCTCTGTTTGTCTGTCTCTCTATCTCTCTCGCTTTCTCGCGCTCTCTCTATCTATTTATCTGTCTGTCTGTCTGTCTCTCTCTTTCTCTCTATGTCTGTCTGTCTCTCGTGCTCTATCTATTTGTCTCTCTGTCTGTCTCTCTTTCTCTCTCTCTATTTCTCTTTCTCTCTCTCTCTCTCTCTCTCTCTCTTTCTTACACACACACACACACACACACACTTAATCTTGTCTACTGTCTATGTGTATCTGTTGTGTGATTGTTTTGAAATGTCTGGATAAAGATCTTTTACTCCGTGTAGGTGTGTTCCAATGCAGCTCACTAAAACACACACCTTCCCAGACACCTGTTTTAGGCAAATTTGAAATTATTGCGGCAGCAAGGTGGCTTAGTGGTTAGCACTGTTGCCTCACAGCATGAAGGCCCCGGGTTCAATTCCTTGTGTGGAGTTTGCATGTTCTCCCTGTGCTTGTGTGGGTTTACTCCGGGTTCTCCGGTTTCCTCCTACAGTCCAAAAACATGTACGTTAGGTTGATTGGTGATTCTAAATTGCCCATCAGTGTGAGGATGTGTGGCCCAGTGATGGACTGATGACCTGTCCAGGGGGTCCCCCTCCTGCCCTTCACCCTTTCAGAGACGGATGGGATAAACTCCAGCAGATTCCTGTGACCCCGAATCAGGGAATAAGCAGGTATAAATGAAATTATTTCTTAAGAAAATATTATGTAAAATACAAAACAAACCAACAAATAATTACAAATATTTGGACAGCTAACTGGAAGATCTGGGTTCAATTCCCACCACCACCACCATTAAGTTCTCACTGCTGGGCCCCTGAGCAAGGCCCTTAACCCTAATGTCGTCTGCCAAATGCTGGAAATGTACACAATAATTTGTGTGTAAAACTATTTTCTCTTGGTATAAATTGTTGCTTTGAGTATTATTTTAGGTAATAGAAAATTATTATTTACATTTGGATAAAAGCCACAGTGGTACTATCAGAACCACTGCTCGAGAAAATCAAGACTATATGAATAAACAAATTCTAACATCCTTTGATTTTGCATATGTGCAACCCATTCCTGTTGTGCCTGTGTGTGTGTGTGTGTGTGTGTGTATTTTGAGGTGTTTGTTTCACCCTAGTGTTTGTATCTGTGAGAGAGGGAAAAAATGTACAAGTGAGAGTAAGTTTAAGGTTATAAATTCCATAAATGTGTTAGTCAGTTAGATAAAAATGGGATTAAAGAATGCCATAGAAAGCGTTTTTAAAATTCATTCATTTATTCATCTTTTATACCCGCTTATTCCCTTATTCGGGGTCACAGGGATCTGCTGGAGTCTATCCCAGCCGTCTCTTAAAGGGAGAAAGGCAGGAGGGGGACACCCTGGACAGGTCGTCAGTCCATCACAGGGCCACGCACACTCACACACTCACCTTTATAATCACCAAGCAATCTAACATACATGTGTTCAGATTGTGGGAGGAAACCGGAGAACCCGGAGTAAACCCACGTGGGGACATGGTTCCGCAGGTTTCCATTCATCAGTTAAATCATTATTTATTTAGAACAATGGCTCAATTTTGTGTATTCGATTAATCCATTTTTTGGCGATATACACTTAATGAATAACTGAGACTGTCTTATGTAGGATAGTAATTTTTGGCATGCTCTCTTTGATAAAACTTCTTATAAAGTTTGCTTATAACTATACCCTATTCTTTGTAATAATAATAAAAAGAAGAAAAGGAGGAAAAAAGGGCTTAATTTGCATATTAAACCTAATTGGCTTTTATCATTCATAAAGCAAGAGCAATTTGCATGTCATACGTTCAATATAAATGATTTTGAAGAAAAATGTGATATGCCATGGCATGCTAAATAATGCGATATTTAATATGCAATATTATATTAGGGGCAGTTTTGGCTCAATGGTTAAGGTGCTGAGTTGCTGATCTGAAGACCAGAAACACCTGGGTTCAAGCCAACCACTGTTGGGTCCTTGAGCAAGACCCTTAACCCTTCCTGCTCCAGGGGCGCTGTATCATAGCTGACCCTGCGCTCTGACCCCCAACTTACTAAAATGGGATATGCGAAAAACACTGCATTTTATTGGCTCTGTACACGTACCTTGCACAATGACAATAAAGTTTAATATATTTATATTTTTTAAAATTATATAACCAACAGATTGACCTGACATGATTTTTCTACTAGCCATAGCTGAAATTATGCGTGATTTTAAGGTGCCTGTAAAGATTTTTAGTGTTTCCTCTTTGCGTTGACACTCAAGATTGAGATGTTCTACATAGAACTTCAGTCTGTATCTGGTCATTTGCATACCAGTTATACTATCTGCATTGACCTGAAACTGTGACTATACATAATTATTTGAAGTATTAAAATACTCATTTACTACAGGGGCAGCACAGTGGCTTACTGGTTAGCACTGTTTTCTCACAGTTAGAAGGTCCCTGGTTCGATTCCTGGGCAAAGGCCCTTTTGTGTGGAGTTTGCATGTTTTTCCTGTGCTTGTGTGGGTTTACTCCGGGTTCTCCGGTTTCCTCCCACAGTCCAAAAACTTGTATAAGTGTGTAATCGCCATATAAACAGTCTCGATGTTGGCATGGTGTTAAAAAAAAAAGTCAAAGTAAATCATTTGTTGCAAACTATTTGTGATATTGCACATTTCAATATTTTGATAATTGCAATATATCGTGCAGCCCTACTATAAACACATATTTTAAGTGGGATTTTTAACCTTTTTCTGTTTCTTCACTACAGCTTTATAAAACTTAAGTCAAACAAAAAAACAATTACAAATAAAAAAATGAAACAGAAACTGATACGAAAGTTCCTAATTATCTGTGTGTGGTTTTAATTGGTTATCGATCAGGTATCTCACATACAAGCTTCAATTTGTAGTAAAAAAAAACTGACTAGAAGAGTTGAGCTTAATTTAACAGCAATATGGGGAGTAAATCTGAGATCACATCTATCAATATCAGTATGGGGGCAGGGTGGCTCAAATGGTTAAGGTGCTGCGTTGTTAATAATCTGCAGACCTGGGTTCAAGCCCCACCTCTGGCAAGTCAACCACTGTTGGGCCCTTGAGCAAGACCCTTAACCCTTCCTGCTACAGGGGCGCTGTATCATAGCTGACCCTGCGCTCTGACCCCCAACTTACTAAGATGGGATATGTGAAAAATGCATTTCATTGGCTCTGTACAT
This sequence comes from Bagarius yarrelli, assembly GCA_005784505.1. Lineage (NCBI taxonomy): Eukaryota > Metazoa > Chordata > Actinopteri > Siluriformes > Sisoridae > Bagarius > Bagarius yarrelli. The sequence continues at coordinate 1,075,515 of VCAZ01000117.1, read as the reverse complement.
GTACCCTGCACAATGAATTTTATATACATATCAATACTTCTGTTATCCATGTGCATATAACTTTTCTAGTGTTTGTATATACATATCTTATACTTTATAGCTATATTTTATTTTATACTACATATCCTATCCTATATAGTTATTTTTTATACTTTTAACACATTTACTTAAACTTTACTCAGCCGTAGAAAGCATTTCACTGCATGTTGTACTTGATGTATGATTTTGTATGTGAGAAATAAAAATTGAATTTGACAAACGATTGTAATGGTCAGGTGTCCACAAACTTTTGGCAATATAGTCTACAGTGCTAGGAGGTATTTGGTAACTAAACTTAGTACCTACAGGTTAAAAAAAAAAAAAAAACACATGATGACAACCAAAGCATTCCATTTATTCAATTTATCAAGTCAGTGACTGATCAGATCAAATAACACCTAGTTTAGACATGTTTGTCTTAGAGGCAGATTTAACAAGAGACTTTTAAAGAAGCCAGAAAAGTTTTTATATACAATAAAAATTTATACATACAATAAAAAGTTTTTATTGTATATAAAAATACAATAACTGTGAGAGAAAATATTATGTGAGAGTAGTGTTATATATGTTGTGTATTAGAGACTTCTCAAGTATATAAGCATAAAATATCAGTAATTTTGACTGTTAGTGGGGGAAAGTACAGATAAATATACTAGCAAATATAAGTAATAGTAGTAGTAATAGTGGTTAGAGGAGAAGGGGGATAAATAGCCAGCTTGTCATAAGATGATGGGCTGTTGATCGCAATATCGTGGGTTTAAATCCCAGCACCACCAAGCTGTCACCGCTGGGCCCCTGAGCAGGACCCTTAACCCTCATCTGCTTAGTTGGACTAAACTTTCCATAAAGGGGTCTGTCAAATGCCAGAAGTATAAAATTTACCTGTGAATTGGATACCAGAGTAGAGCTAAATGATTATTTTTACAGTCGATAAATCAACGATTCTTAAAAATGACTAATCGTTTAAACCCTCGTTTTGCACGTTTAACGGAAGTCCCAGAATAAATTGCCTGTTTGAGCTGTCTTACCTAAAAAAAAAATTATTTGAAATTTAATATAATTAAATAAATATATTAATATAAGTCAGTTTTGTCTCATGATGCACAGCAGTAATGTGATGTTTACATGTTGGAAAACAAAAAAAAGAATATCTTATAGTTAAATTTTTTCCTGAACGACTGTTTGACTTACTGTTGCAATTTTTATCACAGAAGATAGAATCATATCAAACACTAGCAGAAAAAAAGCAAGATCTTCCCTGAATGGTGTCTACCAATAAGAATACCCAGAATTCAAGGCAACGTTACATCACCTTCACATTTTCTTTTTTATTTTAAGGATATGTTTTTGGGCATTTTGTTTTTGGACAATGATGTTTGTAGATGACATTGTGACCTGTTGTGAGAACAGGAAGCAGGTGGAGGAAAACCTGGAGAGGTGGAGGTTTACTCTGGAGAGAAGAGAAATGAAAGTCAGTCATAGCAAGACAGAGTACATGTGTTTGAATGAAAGGGAGGGAAGTGGAACAGTGAGATTACAGGGTGAAGAGGTAAAGAAGGTACAGGAGGTTTAAGTACTTTGGGTCGACAGTCCAGAGCAATGGAGAGTGTGTCAAAGATGTAAAGAAGCGAGTACAGGCAGGTTGGAATAGCTGGAGAAACGTGTCAGGAGTGATGTGTGACAGGAAAATATCAGCTAGAATTAAGAGGAAGATGTACAAGACAGTGGTGAGACCAGCAGGAATAGTGACTATATTGGTAGGAGGATGTTAGAAATAAAGTTACCAGGCAGAGGACAAAGAGGAGGACCAGAGAGGAGGTAAATGGATGTGATAAACGAGGACATATAGTTAGTGGGTGTGAGTGAAGAGGATGTAGAGAATAGGGGTAGGTGGAGACAGATGATTCGCTGTGGTGAACCCTAAAAGGGACCAGCCGAAAAGAGAAGACGTTTTGGGTAATTTCGCCTTTATTAACAGGACAGAGGGAGTTAGGGCAGGGAGAGGGGTTGATCTTTGGAGGACCCAAGCCGAAATTGAGCCCGGGTTGCCGGAGCGCAACTGCCCATGTGGGTGCCGGTTGCCTTAATGTATTATACCACAGCGTCGAGCAGCTTTGCATTCTCTTTTGTCGAAGTTGTTAATAATGACGACTAACCGTATCAGCCTTATTGAATAATAAATGCTTATTAACAGAAGTGTGTGCTATAAGCAACATGTAGTTATAAAACAGTGTAACTATAAACAGAATTTGTTTCTTTATGCGATGCCGTAAAAGATTTTGGTGTGATTATTGACTCTGTTATTCGAAGCTCATGTAGATAATAACACTTAGTGTTCTTAAATATTGTGAAGAGAGGAAATCAAAATGGCATCACGCAATGCAGGAAAACTAGTTCATGCTTTTGTTACCACTAAGTTGAATAAATGTCACAATATAAATGATTTAGTAGGTAGAAAAACAAGCTCCAGTTATTCCAGTTAGCAGCTAGACTACTTTCTAGAACCAGAAGATATGTCCTCATCATCCTGTTTTCACAATAAAATTTCACACTGGTTCTAAAATACCAGTATTTACCTATATAGGGATGAACCGATACCATTTTAGAAATATCGTGTACAACTAACAATATTTTTTTTACCTGGTACTCGTGGATACCGATACCTGTACTTTTTTGGATTTTTTTTTTTTTTTGTATAGCTCTTGGGTTAGTGTATATCTTGCCATTTTTGCCATTTTTTCTCGTCTTGCGGGGGTTTCTGCAGGGATGCAATGTTAGCCGAGTGACAACGTTAGTGCTAGCAAATTCACTTTTGTTCCAGATGGTTTTTTTTGTATCTTTTAATCTGGATAAAGTTTTTAGTCTGTCGTGCCTTTGTGCACTGAAAGGTTAATGACATCACAAGAGGTATCAGTATTTGGTATTGTAGTAATTTCACGAGTAGGAGTACAACTTCATGAGCTTATTATCACATGAGCTAATTACAGCCTGTAGAGCTGTTAAACACTTCAAGTTGTAGTGGGACATTTTGGAAAATGTTACCTGTAGCCTGAGAGCACTGTAGACTCATCCCACCCTGGCAGTCTGAAGCAACACCTCCTGAACACATGAATGCGCACAGACTAGACGAGCAGAAACAAAATGACTTAAAGAGAAAACAGTTAGTAACGATACTAAAATACCAAACATAAAAATAAAACTCGATACAACTGCTGCTGGAGTTAAACTAATTTATAAAGTTACACAAACTATAAGTTACTATCAAAACGTACCAAAATCCAATCACACCATATTCCATACTGTGATGACTGTAATGATGACATCATCTTTCAGACCCTTTGACTCCTGTAGTTGACTCCAGTGTGAAAACACAACTCTAAAATTAATAGCTCTGTTATTAACCAGCCTTTTATTCTGCACTAAATAAACGCACTGAAGACAGGGTTGCCAGATAGACTTAAAACTATTTATTCCATAAACTTTAAGAAACGGCCACTCCTCTTTCTTCTTCTTCTTCTTTTGGCTGGTCCCTTTTAGCTAACCCTATTCTCTACATCCTCTTCACTCACACACACTAACTATATGTCCTCATTTATCGCATCCATACACCTCCTCTTTGGTCTTCCTATTTGCCTTTTGCCTGGTAGCTTCATTTCTAACATCGTCCTACCAAAATATTAACTATCCCTCCTCTGTACATGTCCAAAACACCTCAATCTGGCTTCCCTAAATTTCTCCCCAAAACATCAACATGATTGTCCTCCTTATAACATTGTCCTCCTTATAAACTCGTTCCTAATCTTGTCCAACTTCGTCACTTCCAATGAAAACCTCAGCATCTTCAGCTCTGCTACTTCCAGCTCTGCCACCTTTTTTATTCCTCAGTGCCACTGTCTCTAAACCATACATCATAGCTGGTCTCACCACTGTCTCTAAACCATACATCATAGCTGGTCTCACCACTGTCTCTCTAAACCATACATCATAGCTGTCTCTCCACTGTCTCTAAACCATACATCATAGCTGGTCTCACCACTGTCTCTAAACCATACATCATAGCTGTCTCTCCACTGTCTCTAAAAACCATACATCATAGCTGGTCTCACCACTGTCTCTAAACCATGTCTCTAACAACATCATAGCTGGTCTCACCACTGTCTCTAAAACCATACATCATAGCTGGTCTCATCACTGCCTCTAAACCATACATCATAGCTGCTCTCACCACTGTCACCACTCTAAACCATACATCATAGCTGTCTCACCACTGTCTCTAAACCATACACATCATAACTGGTCTCACCACTGTCTCTAAAGCATGCATCATAACTGGTCTCACCACTGTCTTGTACACCTTCTCTTTGATTCTAGCTGATATTCTCCTGTCAAACATCACAACTGACACATTTCTCTACACATTCCAACCTGCCTGTACTCACTTCTTTACCTCTTTTACACACTCTCCATTGCGCTGGACTGTCGACCCTAAGAACTTATACCTCCTGTACTTTCTTTACCTCTTCACCCTGTAATCTCTCACTGTTTCACTTCTTTCCCTTTCATTCAAACACATGTAATCTGTCTTGCTATGACTGACTTTCATTCCTCTTCTCTCCAGAGCAAACCTCCACCTCTTTAGGTTTCCCCTCCCCCTCCTTGCTCTCACTACAGATTACAATGTCATCTGAAAACATCATTGTCCAAGTAGAGATTCCTGCCTGACCTCATCTCTGCCAAACCTGCCTGATCCATCACCACACTCTGCTTTACTTTATTTCAGGTGTCATGTTTTTTCACGTAGGTTTTATTGAATAATTAGCCTATAAAATGTACATGTTTAACACCTCCCCAAGCCAATTTTTTACCCGCACAATCAAATTTAAAACTGCCCAAATGGTTTTGGGAAACTCCGATCACGTGTTCTGTCAGAGGTACGCAAATAAAATGTTGAAAGGCAGGTAGGTAATCCTATCGTAATATTTGGATCGAACATTTTGATTGTCGAATTTTCTTTGGCCTAAGCCTTCCAATACATTTAGACCACTTAACTTAATGATTGCTATCAGGATGTGCAGAGTGTTTTAACTAGCAGAACCCAAATTAGCAAGTTCTACTTGCTAACTGCATACGTTGATCAGAAATGGCAGGCTCTTTGTTAGTACCTCAGATAATAAAGGCTTTAGCATTGAGTAGAACTTTCTCCTACAAAAAGCTCCACAGTTATGGAACAGCTTTCCAGTTATCGTTACGAACTACAGACAAGCACAGTCTCAGTTTTAATCTAGTGTTAGGCTAAAAAAACACATTTGTTTTGGAAATGGTGGTTTTTTTTAGGTGAAAGTTCATGGGCACATTTCGGTGAACTGTGATGTCTGGACGCTGTCACCTCTTTCACTCGGAAGTTAACTGCTGAAAGCTGTCTGTTTTATGCCCCAAGAAGTCCTGATGTCTGTTACCCTGATTGGTTCTCCTTTTAGTTATGCTGTCATAGGTAGTCTTGTCTCTGCTTGCACTTTGTACACAATCTACATTTCCTTTAATCATTACATGACTCACTACATAAGCCGTACTAATAATCGCTCTCTCTCTCTCTCTCTCTCTCTCTCCTCTCTCTCTCTCTCTCTTCAATCTATCTATCTCTGACAAGCTATATTTGCTTTTCCTGGTAAATCTGATCTCTTCTGCTCTCTGGATCATATGCCTTAGTTTCTCTCTAAACGGAAACCAGTTTCTTTTGCTAAAGGATAGCCAGTCTAAAGATTCTTTTATATCAGTAAACAGCTGATAACTTTACCAAATTAGACTGCATGTAAAAAAAAAAAAAAAAAAAAAAAAAAAGAATTTTACAGCACAATTAAATTTGTTTCTTCACATATCCTATCCTAGAAATTTAAGGTCAGATCACTGAGTCAGCTATGATACAGCATCCCTGGAGCAGAAAGGGTTACGGTCTTGCTCAAGGTCCCAACAGTGGCAGAATGAAAGCGGTGGGCTTAAACCCAGGTCTCTTCCTGGTCTTCCAATCAATTTAGCGCCTTTACCATTTAGCCACCGCTGCCGCAGAAATGTTTTACTTTCTATTTTAGCTATGCTAGTTTAGCTTCTCTTTTCTGCTGTTCCCTTTTAGGAGTCGAATTATCTGTCTCCACCTAACCCTATTCGCTACATCCTCTTTACTCACGCCCACTAACTTCATGTCCTTGTTTATCGCATCCATATACCTCTTTTTGGTCTTCCTCTTTGCTTCTGCCTGGTTGCTCCATTTCTAACATCCTCCTACCAATATATTTACTATCCCTAGTTTAGTCTAGTGCTAGTTTAGTTATGCTAGTTTTGCCCTTAATCATTACATGACTAGAAGAATCACTAATAATTTGTGTCATTCTTTCTGTCTGTCTGTCTCTCTTACCCTCTCTGTCTGTCTCTTTTTCTATGCTACCCCTAAAATACCGTAACCCCGATCACTCCTGACCTGATATATTCTGTCGGGTAAAGATTCCTTTTTTTGGCAAAACACTCACTTCCGCCAGGAATGTCCATAAACGGTGAATGTGATTTTGCCAAGTAGGAGGTGATCCTGGATTTACATCCTTTGCCTATCCGGAATAAAAATCAATCTTCCCTTCCTTTTAAACCAACATGTAACATTATGAATAGGTTTATCAATTAAAATAACATCAGACACTTAAATGTGGAAAGTGGTGGCTTAGTGGTTAAGGTGTTGGACTGATACCAGAAAGGCTGGGGTTTGATTCCCAGCACCACCAAGACACCACCATGGGCTCCTGAGCAAGGCCCTTAACCGACAATAGCCCAGTTGTATAATAAGATAAAACTGGATAAGAGCTGCTGTTAATGACATTTATAATACATTACATTTTGTCATTTTAATATATTTTATAATTTAGTGCATTATATATACATTTATAATATTCCTTGGGCAATTCCTTTTCATTTTTTTTTTATTTCTTTTAGATCTCTTACCCCTGCTGGTCTCTGAAAGCTACCGAAAAAATTCCGTTGTATCAATACAGTGATAATAAAGTCTCGTTTACTCTTTATTACTTTTACTCTTACATGCTGTAGTGAACAATTACATACAACATGTATGTGCAGTTTAGTTAATGTGTAAACATTTTCCTCAGCTTCAGGACCGAAAATAGATGCAGTAAAATGTATTTAGGTGTTCATGCATAAATAAAAAGTAAATTCATCGACATACAATTAATATATATACTGTGTGTGTGTGGATGCTGATGGGATATATATATTCTCTAAAGGATATACAGTTAGATTTAAAAATATGGGCAAAAAATTAGAGATGTCTGTTTATTTGTCTGTACAGGCAGGCTGGAATGGGGGAAGAAACGTGTCAGGAGTGATGTGTGAAGGGAGAATATCAGATAGAGTCAAGGAAAAGGTGTACAAGACAGTGCTGAGACCAGCTATGATGTAAAGTTTAGAGAAGGGGTGGGCAATCTCAGTCCTGGAGGGCTGGTGTCCTGCAAAGTTAGCTTCAACCCTGATCAAACGAATCTGAACCAACTAATCAAGATCTTGCTAGGTAGACTTGAAACTTACTGGTAAGTCTGTTGAAGCAAGTTGGAGCTAAACTCTGCAGGACACCAACCCTCCAGGACCAGGATTGCCCACCCCTGGTTTGGAGACAGTGGCGCTAAGGAAGAAACAGATGGCAGAGCTGAAGATGTCGAGGTTTTCTTTGAAGTTTTCGAGGTTAGACAGAATTAGGAACGAGTTCATCAGGAGGACAGCTCATGTTAGATGTTTTGGGGAGAAAGTCAGGGAACAGAGGAGGGATAGTGAATATATTGGTAGGAGGATGATAGAAATGAAGCTACCAGACAGAAGGCAAAGAGGAGGTATAAGAATGCGATAAACGAGGACACGATAAACAAGTTAGTGGGTGTGAGTGTAGAGGATGTGGATAGAGAATAGGGGCAGGTGGAGACAGATGATTTGCTGGGGCGACCCCTAAAAGGGAACAGCCGAAAGGAGAAGTTTTTTCACTTTTTGTCATTTGAAAGGTTTGCATCACTTGATGATAATGCAAAAAGCAGTGTTTTAACCAACTTTAAACAAACTTAAAACTAGTCTAAGACAAACTAAAAACCCAGATCATGAGACTATTAAACAAAGCAACATGGCTAGAGGTGAGTAGTAACGCTTTATATTTATCTTGTTATATTTACTTGAGTAGATGTGAAATAAAATGTATTTTTAAGAGTCAGTTCAACGTCCTTATCCAGAGCGATTTACATTTATCTCATTTATACAATGGAGCAATTAAGGGGTTAATTGGCCTTGATCAGGGGCCCAACGGTGAAAACTTGGTGGTGCTTAGGATCGAACCCTGATCTTCCAATTTGCATTGCAAACACCTTAACTAATTTTTTTTTAAATACTGAAATTGACTTTTACTTCACTACATTTGATGGCGTTCATCCATTATTGTTTACTGTTAATAATGAAAATGCAGTTTTAAATCATTAGTTTCCATCATGTTACGATGGAGATGGCGAGTCTGACAATAAACTTCAGTCGACTGAAATACGTAGAATAATAGTAGAGACAGGACACACATGGACTCACATTCAATCAATTTAAACACTCAGAGGAATAAAACAAACAGTTACATAATGCAAAACCTTCTTCGTGACCAAAACAGGTCATCATATCAGCGTAATTGGAATTCCAGCTCCGACCTGAGAAAACATCTTACAGTAAGTGTCATGATAATGACTAATCGACGGTGATTCTGTAACTATGAACAGTATAAATTCTCACACATTCACATCATCATCTTTTTTATATGTATTTTATGTAGTCGATTGTATTTTTTTTCCAGATTCAGGATTTTTCCTTCATTTAATCAGATCCAAAGTAACTATTAACTCACTAATTAAGTAATCTTATCATTCCGTACTTTATTACTCTCTTACTCAAGTCACTTTAAATACTTAATCATTAATTAAATGTTGATCATTAATATCTAATATTAATAATAAATATTTAAATAATGATTAATATTTAATTAATCGTTATTTAAATATTAATTATTAATACTTTCACTTGAGTCATTATTTTTAGAAGTAGTACCAAAGTAAAAATCTGGCTACTCTACCAACCTTCTGAACATCTATAGTATCAACAGCATGGTAACAACAACAACAGGGGTAAATATACACAACTAAACAAGAAACACCTGAATTTGATGGAAACGGTCACATGACTCACAAACAAAACATGTGACAAAAAGTCCTTAGGATTAATGGACATTGTTGCCCTCTGGTGGCTTGAGAGAGTAAAGCCATTTATTCATTCATTCATCCTTTATACCCTAATTTGGGGTCACGGGGATCTGCTGGAGTCTATCCCACCCGTCTCTGAAAGGGCAAAAGGAGTGGTACACCCTCACAGGGCCACACACACACTGACGCCTAGGTGTTTTTAGAATCACCAATCAACCCAACATACATGTTTATGAACCTGGAGTAAACCCATGCAAGCACAGGGGAGAACATGCAAACTCCACACAGAAAGACCCCAGGAATCGAACCCCAGACCGTCCTGTAATGAGGCAACAGTGCTAACCACTGAACCACCGTGCTGTCCTACAGTCTTACATATTTCTGAAATTCCTAGTCTTCCTAGCAGGACATAATCAAAATGTATTGCAGTCTGTTGTATTTATAAGGCAAACTGCTGGTAATGTCCAAGTCAAGTCCAGGCAAGTCAAGTCTTTGTTTATTGTTTCATGTCACGTGGATTGAACAAAATAAAATAACTTTTATTAAATGGTTTTTACAATGTAGGCAAAAAAGGAAGTAGACATTCCAGACTGCTGGTTTAACTTTGTAGTAAATTAGTTAGAATTAAAATAGCTGGATATCAAGTCTTTATAATAAAATTTATGATAGTGGTTCTTGTACTTGAAGACGTATCATGAGTTTGGGATGTATTCTGATATAATCTATAAGGTTAAAAACTGTTAGATATAATAGATATCAGGGTAAATATTTCTAAAAAGCTATAGAGAGTAAATATTAAGTCCAGAAGATGGAAAATGCAGATAAATGAGAAAATACTACTGCAATGTGAAGGAGGAATTTTGTAATAAAGAATAAAATGCTTTGTACTTGTTTTCCCACCTCTGATAGACGCAGGACCAGCCAGAGCCTTTAGGAGCCCTAAGAAGATTTTTATTTTTGCTATGACTAATTAATGTCAATCCTTATCTAATTATTCGCACACAATTTATCTTACACATCTGATATAAATTTTATTTTTTATTTTTTCTATTCTGCATTGTGTTAACACATAACACAATATAACATATAACATATATTATATATTATGTTGTTGCATTATAATATATATAATAAATTATAATGCAATAACATAATATTGCATTATAAAGATTAAATTTCATTTCGTGTCCTCTTGTGGAGGTTAAACAATAGGGGATATAAAGAATGAAGGTAATTTATAGGCATATAAGAAATAAACCTCATGAGGGAGCCCTGTTATTAGGGTGCACTGTATTAGGAAATAATCAACAATGTAATCATGTGATTAATCATTCTTGTCACCAGAAAATGTCCAAAGATCTATATATACTATGTTGTTCGAGAGGCCCTCTTCCAGCTCATCGTGGTCCTTTCTGGTGAAATGAAAGCAGTCACGAGCAAAGTTAATAAGGCCGCATTTACACTGCAGGTCTTCATGCCCGATTCAGATTTTGTCACTATATCCGATGTTTTTGATGACCTGCTTACATCATTTTTTAAAACTGACCTGTATACGATATCTGCGTTTACAATGTACACGTCAAAACAACCCAATGTAGACGTACTGACCGGAAAGGAAAGTAAAAACATTGAGATAGATTTTGGAATCCATGTCATAATTTTTACATTTACAGCATTTGGCAAACACCCTTATCCAGAGCGACTTATATTTATCACTTCTATACAACTGAGCAATTTGGGGTTAAGGGCCTTGCTTACAGTCATTATTTCTGTGTTTTTACTTCTTTAAAGATGAGCTGCGTCACTTAATCACGCTAGGTATGAGCATCATGTTGCTCTTAATCATGTGATGTGTGAGTGTATGCTGTTACTGAAATCTTAGTAAGACAGGCGTTAGAAAACAATATATACATATATTCAACTTCATTGTGCAAGAGCCAATGAAATGCATTTTTCACATATCCCATCTTAGTAAGTTGGGGGTCAGTGGTGGGGGCTGGAACCAAGGTGTTTCTGGTCTTCAGATCAGCAACTTAACCATTTGAGCCATTTTCCCAGGGTTACAATGACCTTAAAAGGTGCAGTCTCCTTATTAAAAATGATATACCATTAAAACTGAATGTCCTTGTAACATATCTTATCCTTAAAATAATTTCCTATTAAAACCGAATACTGACCCCTTGTTTGAAAAAGAAAAAAACAACAGTTCTTGTATAAACCCGTTCACCTTCTACTCACTCACACAAATCGAGGCCTTGTTTCACGCTGTGGAAGTTCTATTTTTCTTACTCTTCTTTTTTGTGAGTGTTACATATGCATATATTCTTAGTGCTTAAGTTAAAAGATCACCTATTTAGTTTATTCTTAATGATTCAGGTTACTTTGACACACAGCTGCTACTTATGTAATTTTTACGAGCTTATTATGCTCAAAGAATCATGACCAGTGGTACCCAATTAAATTTCCGTTTTTATCTCTAGCCCGCTTGACAACTGAACGTAGAGAATACATCAGACGAATGTGGCGTTCTCAGCCAGCCTAGGGTTATGTCATCTAATATATCAAGCTAAGTTAAACGTTTTCTTATGTGTATTCCATTTTGTAAGGACTCTAACTCCCGACCGCCAGAGGGCACCATCACCGGAGTACTACTTCTGCGCTAGTACTTCCGGTGTCACTTCCTGCTTCGACATATATAAGCTAGCCGCTTGTTATTTCATGCTCACTGTTTTGATTAATGCCTGTTTCTGACCTTGACTTTCTGCCTAGCAATTTGCATTTGTTTGCTTGTTATTTGGATTATTGTCTTTGCCTGATTATCTGACTAATCTTTGAATTATTCTCCTTTTTCTAAATAAAGCCATCTTTGTCTTAACGAGCAATTAAACATGTTGCGTTTTTATTCTGGACTCGTATGCACATCTGTAGCACTTTGTTATAATGGTTGTCTATGAGAAAAAAAAAATTAAGGCGTAATTAAATGTGTTCCGTCCGTTATTCTGGGATTGTATCTGCTTGTCCGTATGTAGAAATATTTATTAATAGTTTGTTTATTGAAGTTTTTTTAAAACACTGTTTTAATGCATTAAGCCACGTTGAGCAGTTTAGATTGTCCGACCTGCAGTGAGCTACAAAAATTGCAAATGAGCGAATCTATTTTATAGCATAAAACTGAAGCCTACAGTACAGTTTATGTAAATATATGTAGATAATTACCACCGTTTAGGATAAATAAACCCCCTAGGGTAAATCAGTTGTGTTTCAGGTCAAATTATTTGCTTATGTAATTATGTTTTATGCACTACAGGACCTACACCCAAACTAGTTTTTGTGCTCTTCAAAGCTTGCGTTTATGAGTGCTATGAGCGCCATGACTGGCTAACAGCTACCACAGAGCGTAACAAGCTATTTTGTTGGCCGTGTTTCCTTTTTAATACAATTTAAACATGGGTATGAAATGATTCTTGCTTTGAAAAACCGAATAGCTTTACTAAGTTAGCTCTTAAACATTAAGATTCTGATCGCCATATAATGTTAGTCATGCATAATATGCACATTACTTTTATATAGCTAGGTTAGCTGTAAACATGGTTTACTAAGGGGCCCTGACAGAAACCTTGTGGTACGCCACTGCGTCTGGCATTTTGGGTAACCAAAAAAATGGGTAGTAATACAATTTCCACATTATTTTGTTGTGGAAATTGCATTATTACAATAATATTATAAAGAAGACATTTTCCAGACTTCTATAGTTCCTTGAAAAAGTATTCATACCCTATGAACATTTTGTAACTTTACAACCACAAACGTAAATGTGTTTTATTGAGATTTTATGTAATAGACCAACACAAAGTAGCACATAATTGTGAAGTGGAACAAAATTAATACATGGTTTTTGAAATTTTAAGCAATCAAGAATCTGAAAAGTGTGGTGTGCATTTGTATTCACCCCCTGCGTCATCTTTCGCTGCAATTTATGGCTGCAAGTCTTTTGGGGTATGTCTCTACCAGCTTCGCACATCTAAAGACTGAACTTAATATGAACATTAATATTTTTCACAGTGGGGATGGTGTGTTCAAAGTGATGAGCAGTGTTACTTTTCCGCCACACATAGCACTTGCAATTAGGCCAAAAAGTTCAATACTCTGTCTCGTCTGACCAAAGCACCTTCTTCCACATATTTGTCCCCTACATGGCTTCAGACAGGACTTCTTATGTCTTCGTATGTCTTTCTTTTAATAATGGCTTTCTTATTGCCACTCTTTTATAAAGGCCAGATGTGTGGAGTACACAACTTATATTTGTCCTTTGGACAGATTCTCCCACCTGAGCTGTGGATTTCTGCAGCTTCCCCAGAGTGACCATGGGCCTCTTGGCTGCTTCTCTGACCAGTGCTCTTCTTGCTCGGTCTGTCAGTTTAGGTAGACGGCCATGTTTTGGTAGGTTTGCAGTTGTGGCATTCTTTTTTTTTTTCTATTTTTGGATGATGGATTGAACAGTGCTTCTTGAGATATTCTTATTTACAGTCATAGTCGCACAAAGCAGTGATGACTCTAATGTTGTGTTTACCCTTTTTCCACTGAAAGTTTTTTGGCTTAAGCAAGTGAAGACAATGAGATTTGTTAAAAAACTATTAAACAACCTATTAAACAGAGCTCCAGGGTTTGGATTCACTTTAAACTGCGAATAAGCCTACAGAAAATATTAATATTGATCAGGATATGTTAAAGAGACAAAAAAAAGGTTTCTAATAAGGTGTGAATTTTGTAATTTCGACTAGTAACATTTATTACATAGGAAGAAACTGTATATTCATTATATATGTAATACACAAGATTAAATCTAGCAAACATTTTTACTTATGGCTCAGAAGTGCTATATGCCTTTGGTAATGACAACAGAGCATGTTTGTGTCATGTGTAAGTGTGTCATATCTCAGTTAGGTGAGCCTCAATGCTTCATGCCTGTGATGTTGGGTATGGAGTTCTCACGCTTAATTATTAAGAATGGTAAATCAAACGTCATCCCAACAAGGAGTAAAGTCAACGATTCATTACTGTAACTGGCCAGCGGAACCCCACAAAAAACATTCATTAACTAATGAACACCCAAAAACAGAAACCACAATAACTAACCACAGAATTATTTTGTAGGCTGGTTTAGGCTGTTTTTAAATTCTTTTGTCTCTTCATGTACACAGAAAAACGGGGTCATCTGGAGATCAGGGTTTTGTCATCTGATTGACTTTTGCAGGAAAAAAAGCTCAAAATCTCTAAGTCAGGAAAAAAGCCTAAATTTAGGGCCAGATGCCTCCCTGATGGGTTTGCAGGGTTTGCATATGGATAGGTCTCTGCCTGTATTTCTTATAATTGAGGACACCATTAATCCCTAACCAAGTCTCCATTTGCAAACTTGCCACCACCAACCTGCAGATACTAATTATTTTGCCAGCCTTTACTTATTTGCCGGTTTTAAGCCACTTAAGGTTGTTTCAAGCAGCTTTACAGAATAACATTTAAAATAACAATAATCAAAGCAGCTTTAAGAATAAACACTAAAACTAAACTCAATTTAGAAACATTACAATTCTATAATTGACACGGGGTAAGTAACCAAAGCTACATCTGTGACAGAAGGGAGAAAAAAACCCGGGGAGAACCCAGGCAGTCGGGGATCAGTTCTTCTCTACAACAAACCAGCAGCTCACAGACCAAACCAGCACCCATACTGCAGTAAGGTTTCCGTGTTCTAGTCCACAGATAATTAATTACACAGATTTTACAGACGAAATCATACTGCGGCTTCGTGATTAAATGTATATTCGACCAGTTAGTACAGGTATTCTGTTTGTTTAAAAAGACAGTGTGTGGGGTCCTGTCTAAATTATTCTTCCAGTCATACATGGAAAGTAAAACAAAATGTCAGCTTTTATGGTGGAAATAATTTTTAAAAAAAAAAAAAAAAAACCCAACAGAGGCATGTTTGCCTCACAGCAAGAAGGTCCGGGTTCGTTCCCAGGCAGGGGTCTTTCTGTGTTGGGCTTGCGGGTTCGTTTCCCCGTGCTTATGTGGGTTTACTCTGGGTTTTCCAGTTTTTACTAATCCAACACTCCAAAAACATGTTAACTTGATTGATTAGTGATTAGTGATGGACTGGCGACCTGTCCAGGGTGTACCCCTTGTACCCCTGACATCCCTGTGACCCTGAATTAGGGATTAAGCGGGTATAGAGGCTGAATAAATGAATTAAAAATAAGTGGTTTAAAAGATGGATCCATTTATTTATCTTTCCAAAGCATGATGTAGATTAAACCGCTTTTCTGGGTGGGAAGCCCCTTTTCCCCCCCTGTGGGGAGCGTGCCCTAATCTCCATACGTCAGGGGTGTAACCATACGTGCTTTTCTATTGGTCACTTACTACGCCAAATCAGATTGGACGCCTCCTAGTCCCACCCACTAATGGGTCTCCCCACTCTTGAGTCGGGCCTAGGGTTGGCTTTGATCACGTGACTCACTGAATGCGTACGCGCCGGGGCCAGCAGCGAAGATGGCGGACGAGCTTGCAGAAGGAGATATGGAGCGGAGTGGCCAAGACTGGGTGGACGAGGAAACATTTTACGCCATGGAGAGTTTGCAGGCGACGTTGCAGCACCTCGAGGCCGCTTTAAGACAGAGAGACATCTCGGAGGCCTCGTCCACTGAGTACTGCGACAACTTCTGTGAGGTAAATAAAAAATAAAAAAACGGGAAAAAAAACGGCGAATTGTTTTACACATTAGCGGATGAGCTAATTTTAGCTAAGCGCTACTAGCGAGCTAAACTGTGCATCTTCAGCTATGGGAGAAATCACATTTTATTTTGGATGTGCTCGTTTCTAAGTTATTTGTACACGCAGTTCGTAGTGTGGCTTTAAATGCAGACTAGGTTATTATTTAGCATTAGTTATCGGGGTGGTTCTGAAAACCTTCTGGTGCACAAGTACAATTTGAAGTGTCCAATGTGCCGTGCAATGGCCCTCAATTTGCCCTGTCGCCTCACGACTTTTTATTAAAGTATGTCAAGAATTTCAACTGACGTTTACTTTATTCTATATTGAAATTTGCCGCCAGTCATACAAGCTTTAAATGCAAAATTTGTTTAAGTAAATATTTTATATATATTTTATGTATTCCAGTTTGTCAGTCCGGATGGGACAACTGTGTCCTTTTTATCGCAATAAAAAAGAAATATATATATTATAAATATACATTATACATATTCATGATCTCTGTTTCCCCCCTCATTTATGCCTTTTATGTTTGGTGCACGTGATTTGATCAGCTATTGAGCAAAGCTGAATATCAGATCTTAAAAGTTAGCCAGAAGTTTCCTTTAAATAAATAGCAAAGTTTAAATACACTTAAGCACTAGGTTAAAAACATGTTCAGAATTTGTGTAAATATGTTAGTGTGTGTGTGTGTGTGTTACTGTGTACAATGTAAGTTTAGTTTAGATTAGATTCAACTGCACATGGTTACAAGGCAGCATTATACATTTACCATCTAACCAGACATGCAAAATAGCAGTGCGTTAAAGACAGATTTATAAATAAACATACAATCTATATGCAAAAATTTTTGGAAAAATATTTCGTTTTATTGCGATGATGTATTGCAATATGAAAAAAAAAAAATCACCGGATTACTCAAATGAATTCATTTCGCGGTGATTTTTGCTTATAATATAATACACAAATCATAAGCATGGATAAATACAAAAGGACAAGGATGCAAATGAAATAAACAATGTTTTGTGTTTTTTCTAGAGATTCAGATGTTAGATCACACTGCGTAGTATTTACTAACTAAATTAAATACAGTTAGTCTTTGTTAAAGCTACTAAAGGGAGTATTATTTCTTGCGTCTGAATGTTGTAAAGGTGCTTGACATGTTTACACGATAACATCCTGCAGTGTGGTTATTGCAGATGCACACACATTGCGATGATATATTATGCAGCCCTACCGCATATGAATTTAAAGAGTATACTTATTGTATATTCATTTATATGGTTAGCATATACGCCCACACCTTTCCTGCATTTCCTATATGTATGCGTTTTTACAGCATTTATCTCTTTCATACATCTGAGCAATTATAGGTTAAGGGCTTTGCTTAGGGGCCTAACAGTGGTAACTTGGTGTTACTGGGAAGTTAGCAGTCCTTTTTGTTTTGCCAAAGTGTAACAGACTTTCTTTAAAATTATTATTATTATTATTATTTTTTTTACTACTTCTATGTAGTCTGGCCTAGAAATATCTATTTAAATAACTCAAAAATAATAAGGACTGAATGTCAAGCAGTCTTTCTATTTTTTTGTCCACCTGATGTGTGTCACTTTAGCAAACATTCACAAACTAAAAAGTAACAGATAGTTAAGAAGTTATTTTTAAGTTTGTGTAATAGCATTATTGGAACACTGTAATCATATCCCGGCTATCAACAGCTTGCGCCTGTAATGAGAAGTAAGACAGACACATCCAACGATGACATTCTAAAAACTAAACTACAGCCAGGAAAATGGGCTGTGAGCACATATGAGATAATTTAGTAACCAAAATGTAACGTGTCATTCTGCGTATGCATTAAGGGTTTCTTGACGGATAGATATCTTGGGTTGTGAGACCAGCGGGTGCCACCTGATTTGAGGTAAAAAAAAAAAGAAAGAAAGAAAAACAGGAACAGTGTAGCCCCAGAAATAACCATCCTGAAAAGAGTAAAAAATATTTTAAAAGCGTTAATGTTTTTTTTTTTTTCAATGGAATAAGCATGGATGAGAACATTGATACAGCAAATTAAACCAGTACGGACCAAACAATCATACAAGAATGAAAGAAAAAAAAAAATCACAGAATTGGTGTCCCTCTGTGCAGGTGTAATAACAGACAATCGTAGTTTAGTACAAGGTATATTTACATTAATGCAGCTTTTGACTAACAAAGGATCTGGCAAATCAGTTAGTAAGCAGGTAGAAATTATTGAATGTTCCTGTCTTCCTGCATTAATATAGTAATTGGAAGAAGTGGGTCAATTGGCTTAAAATAATGACGACAAGGAGACGGGTCAGATCTTTTAGTAGAACTATCCTTGGGGTGCCGGATTGTCTTGTCTTGAAGCTTATTAGGTTCTTTCTTTTTAAGGGTGTATCAGATCAAGTGATTATAAATCTAAATGGATGGATTTATCTGCCTCAGTAGACTCGTCTCATAGTAAAGACAAATCTATGCTTACAAAACACTTGACTGAAAAATGAAGTAAAGGGATATTAGGTTAAAAAAAAAGTTGTGAAACATGAACTGAAGCAAAAGTTTTACCGAAAATTAATTATTGATTTAGTTTTTTTAATACACTGAATCAAAACCAGTCACAGATGATAAGCTTTGTCCATTTCCTTAGCAAAGAGTATATAAATATAAGCCGTTTGTGTTATATTTTAAAATCAGTTGTCCTCTGGTGGTTTTTAGTTGTAAACTTAGGTTGTTAACTTATTGTGCAATAAATCCTGTTTTACTTTAACCAAAGCTACTTTTTCCTGTTTACTGGTGCTACCTTATTTAAAAGTACATCGTTTATTTACTGCAAGCTGCTATGTCCTGAAAGTGGAAGAAAAATGTCCCACATCTGCAAATGCACAGGTCGTTATTGAGTAGATGGATTTTATATGGATTTTGAACTGTTTATATAGATTTTTTTTCTGGGCCTTATTTAAAAAAACACACACATACCAATGTGCGGTTTCCTGTCTAAAGGTTCCTGACGCCTAACAGAAAAATTACTGCATGACTGAACGACAGCTGCAAGTAAGTGACACAAATGTACTGGCAGTTATAATTTTAATAGTTAACTTCCTGGGTTTTGTTATTCGAGGCTATAATGGTAACAGCCCTTGAAAAATTTAATTCGTAGTTAATGGTTCTATTGTTTTAAAAGAATCTGTCTTTTCAGAAAACATAAGCAAGTGTCTAAAATTTGTGAAACTGTTTAAATTGTATTAATTATGTCCGACATTGTAATCACGGACTATGACGGACTTTGTGTTATAGATAAATAAGAGATTAAATAACTAAGAGATCTACACAACACAGTTTAGCTGTGATGTAATGAGCGGGAACTTGTCTTGCTTTTTCGTGAGGATAGAAACATACGTGATCGTGAGCAGACGAGTTAAGCAGGATGTAGTGCACATTACTGAATATGCGAAGAATTCATTAGCGAGCAGTTCACAAATTGAGAGATTTTGGACGTTTTGTGAGCCCAGATTGGTGATGCTTTCAGTAGGTGCCATCTCCTTCTCACGCTTGTCTGTCTCTCTTCACGGGTGTCTCTGTAGGACAAGCCCACTGAGATTACAACCTGATGCTCCCCACCTGCTGCTATTCATTGTGCAAATATCACTCATTTGCATCAATTTTGGTACGGAAAGAAACCCTTGGATTTAAAAAAAAAAAAAAACATGCATCAAAACTGATGTTGGTCCCTGAATGCATGTGCTGAACATATTTTGATGGTGTAATATCAACATCGTGCAGTATTATGACAAGATCAGTTGTGATTTAAACAGTGTTTCCATTTTTTCTGCCGGCAAAAAATAAGATTTGTTGGCATATTTACAAGCGCACATCAGCAGATCCGTATTTTTAGCACAGATTTTGTTGTCTTTTAGTATCGGAGTGATGTAATATTTATGTGGGAAAAAAAAAAAGAATAATTTTATTCAGGCTTTCTGCGAAAGTTGTTGGAGTTTAACACCGGTTATGTCTCTTGCCCACCGCGGCACCGCCCTGCATCTGCTAAATGCTGTAAATGTAACTTTAAGGCACACATTATCAGAGTTGTGATATGTTAATTAAACGGTGGGATGATTTTCTGACCCGAAGCTCATCATATTTAATGTTGTAAAAAAAATATCCAGAATTCTTGCATTGCTTGTATTATTATATCAGAAAAATAAAGCCAAAAAATCTTCAGACTTCCAATGTTAAAAAAAATGAAAGAGTTTTTATTAGTTTTAGGCTGTCAGAAAGTTTAATTATTACCTGCACTGTCGTCTATCTCCACCGCCCTCTCAACAGTTGTTGGTTTTCAAGGTAAACTGCATTCAACACCGACTTTCTCTTCGAATTTTTTTTAATAGACGTTGCAATGCTCCAAACTTTAGTAGCTTCAAAGCTGTGATTCTTACAAGAAATATTGTATTTTAACATGTGATTATCACTCCATGTGGACAGTCATTAAAGGTGTCGTCTTTAATGTATATAGGTAAAGTTTTAATTATTCTGCGATCCTTATTGAATCTGATGTTTCTGTGCTTAGAGTTGACATGAAGCCTCTTGAATGATAAGCTTGATCTGGTACCACAAAAAAAGGAAGTTTGTGTATGTGTGGAAGGTTTAAGACCTAAGGGCATGGGGGAATCACATGGTTACCAAAGGTTCATCCGCTTTAATCCCGATGGGCCAATCAGTGCACCACTGAGCAGATGGTTTAAGGTGAAAATGGTCAATCAGGGATTTCCTCTTGTGCGGTCTCCTCTGAGTTTGCAGCTTATTAGCTTCTTGGGGTTAAATCAGTGTACCTTTTCGCACAGTGATCAGATGGGAGTGCTATATATGGCAAGGTGTACCATGAGTAAGACATTTAAATCATATGCAAATAATTGTGTAGCAGAATAGGATAGACCTAGCTCAATGGCAGAATTTCACCTAGCTAAATCACAGTGAGGGAAAAAAATATTTATTAACTACAATAACTAACTTAAAAAATATATTTTATGCAGTAGGATTGGGGACTCTAAATTCATGGATATCAATCAAACAGACTGTTCTAATGAATGTTTATTAACAATAAACATTGTAACTAATCAGCTTTATTGAAATATAAGTTGCGTTAGCCTGTATTGTGACTAGACAGTGGAAATTTCAGTTATTTTAGCTTCTATACATGACTGCCGGTTTATTTAGGGCTGTTCTGCGCAATATGTTTCCTGTACAGCTGCACAGCCATGTCTAAGAATAATCAGCACAGTCCTTTCACTTGGTTCTAAAATTATGATTTACACTTTATGTACTGCATTATTATTTTTCATTATATATAATCTTTCCAAACGTTATTGCGTCTGTAGTGTTAACAACCTGTAATGCACTCTTTATAGACAGTTAAAACAACTATAGCCTGTAAGTCAACTGCATTCCTCTTTGGACGAGGTCTGTAGTCATAGTTCATAGCAGTCAGAGGCAAAGTTCCTTTTGGGGGGGGGGGTGATAAGGTAATGGCTGTTTAGAGATGATGAAACATGAGTGATAAGTGTTGAAATCTAATCAACTTCAAGGTGGTAGCCGTCATTTTACTTTATATGCCCAGCATCCACACTAACGGCTTAGTCACACTTCCCCACCTATATCATATTTAAAGACATTTTAGCAGTTTAAGCATCTTTATACAATTATAAAGTGACTATAACACAAGTAGAGCAGCCACAAATTAATTCACTATTGACCTATAATTGAACTTGCTTGTATTATTGCTTTAGCGCACACACACACACACACAGTGACAGTCTTTAACCTTGGATTACAAGGATAAGCATTTACTTAAATCTGCGGTAAGCTGAATAATGAATGTTTAAGCAAGAGATTTTCTGGTCTCCACAGGCTCTCATGCACTACGCCGGCACAAGGAACTCTGTAGAGCACGGACTCACATTGCTGGATGTCTACTGTCTATCCATCAACTGCTTTGCATCAGCAAGGCCACACCTGACTGCCAGTTCATCTAACGTGGCCCTTGTCCTGAAGAGACTTGCCCTGTAAGTACTTATTTCGGAGAACATTAACAACAGATCATTTATCCAGGCTCTGAATTTGACTTTTTAAAGAAGTTTCACTTCCATTATAATTTAACCCATTATAATAAGGTTATAGCAAAGGCAGGATTATAACGCTTGTAAAATGTAACTTCTTTCTCTTACTGTTTTCTTTTTCTTTCACAGCTACTCATACATTTAGCCTTCTTACCTTATTTTTTTCTATTGCTGACGATTTGGGTTTTTTTTTTTTAGCACTGCCTAAATGCTGCACTCTGTTCCGCTTTAATTAGGAGCTGCTTTGAACTGCTTCTGTCCGTCCCTCAGAACGAGATCCCCTTTGAAGCCTGGTTGCAGTTCCACGGCTCTGTTCAGGTGAGATGTGACCTTCACTGCACTATGCTTTTCCATCTTCTGTTGCAGCTCCGCTCTGAATAAGAATGCATGCAAGCATGATACTGAAAGCCAAACTTCAGAAGCAAAGGTTATAGTAGAGCATTAGTGTGGCAAAGAAATGCAGACTTTGGCGCAGGAGTAATATTAAATTTGATTTACTAAACTATAGCTAAGTCTATAGTTAGATGCATACATTGTTCTGTTATTTAAAAGGCTTTTGGGTTACAGTCTTTATTTTTTGTGTGCACACTTTAGCTGAAAGGTATTTAACCGGTTGACGGTAGCTTTGCCCGAGTGTCGGGGTGGTATACAGTGGCCACGGTACATCTCCAAGATGTGCTAGAACTTGCCCTAAAAAAAAGAATCCCCCTTGATATTCGTCGAAAAGTTGGATGAAGCAATCTAAATAGGACTGACCTACAATCATTTTCTGCTCATTTAATTCCAGCACACATGTTTTACATTTATTACAATTTTGAGAAACGACAACATATAATTAACGTTAATGTTTTTTTTAACAATTTATCATACACAGTAGTAATTTTCCTGACTGAAACTCTAACCACATCCAAACAGCCAACTTTTCTGCTTAAACCAAGTCAAGACAAAAAGCTTTCATTTCGACCGTCTTTTCGACCGTATCCAGCAGACGCAGTACAGACGCAGTGAAATGAAACGATGTGTTTTTACCAGGACCATGGTGCTGCATAAAACAAGACAGAACTACACAAAACAACAACAAGCCACATAAAGAGAATATAGAGAATAATTTGTGTCAATGATTCAATGCATCCAAATTTGCGTTGTGCTTGCAGACGCGAATGAGCTGATCTGCATGAATGTTCGAGTCTAGATTTATTTATTCGGCATATAGATATCATTTGTCATTAACTTTGGGTAAACAAAAAAAAACACGTTTTGACATGGTTCTCTGCAGGCAGCACATGAAGCTATGCTGGAGTATGGGAGCACAGACCTTCAGGCGCTGGTACAGATCACTGGAGAGGGTGGGCCATGGAGTAACCCTTCCCTTATTGCTCTCCTCACTGAGCAGCCCACAGAAGATAATGAATGTCAGTAGCTTTGTACTTCCATGGTTTTCTCTTAGAGTTGCACTTATTGCAATTATTCAATTTCTGTATTGGAATTTTTAGAAAACACTACTTTTATTTCATTTTAGTTTAGTTTTAGTTGCATCTTTGTTCTGTTGTATTTATAGTGTATTATATTTTACGCAGTTGCACTCTTACAAAATCACCACAATCATTCTAAAAATAATGAATTCTTTCCAAATAGAGCTATCCAAGTCATCTGGTAAAATTTCTTCATATTGCAATATATATTGCAGAAAAAAAACATATCGCAATGCCAGTTTTTTCCCTATATCGTGCAGCCCTAGTAACATAAGACAAGTCTAAGAAAAACTCTCTGAAAGGATCTTGTATTTGGTGTCAGTTTAAGTATAACTAGTATAATAGTCTAATATAAATAAGTTTGCTTTTTTCATTAATTGTCTGCAGTTGTAAATATCCGAAAAACATCATTTAAATATTAGGCAAATCTTTCCTACAATATATAGATGTGTAGATAATTTCTGTATCATATATTTTCACTGACAAAATACATTTTTATTTTCAGGGATTTTGCAATACAAATACTTATATTTTTAAACCTAAATGGTTATAAATAATAAAATTAAAACATTACTTATCAATAGGCTTAATGGTATTGCATATGATATTAATATTTTTATTTCACTATCAGTAAATGCCTACCTGGGACTGGAGGGAGCAGACTTTTTGGAGATGAGGATCAAGCATCTAGAGAAAGTAGGGGAGGTTAAGAAGGCTCTGATCCTCACTAAAGCCTGTGGTAACTGCAGCTTGCTACCCAATCAGGCCACCTTTCGCCAAACTTATGTCACACAGCTCTGTCAGCAACTGCCTAGTGAGGAGGCCATTCTAGAGGTAACTAACTCTGCTACTTCATATATGGGTTTAGGTCTGATTTTAAAGTCTGTGTGCTTGTGGGATAAATACTGTTTTACTTGGATTCCATCAAACGTACAGTAGGTCTGTAGAACACACACAGGTTATTTATTGTATTTTTTATATTTTTTTGTACTAATATCTTAATGGAGGGGAAGTGGTTCATTTTATTTGTTCGTATCTTCAGCACAATACAGATGTGTTTTCTCGAAACAGATTTCCTAAAAGTCAGATTAAAGGTTGCTGTTTGTTACCTTTGTGTTTTGTAATCCAATTTTTTTTTCTATTCCTGAGTCTGGAAAAGGGTGTTTTACATGTAGGGCACTAAACAGGGTGGTTAACAACATAACATGTTAAGTAGAATGCCATTTGAGGCTTGTTAATGGGTTTTGAATCAATGACAAATAATTCTCCCCTGAGATGTGGTAAAGCCAGATGGTGAGGCATAGGCATTATAGTTAAGTAATAAGTAACAGCTGCATTAAGGCTTTATTTATTGTTTGAATATTGTTCAGGAAGCATATAATTTTTATTTTGTCTAAGTCTTTGTAAGTGTGTCTTATATTTGTTCTTTGCTGTGTTAATTTATTCTTTTTTTTTAAGTAATTAAAAAAAAAAAAATCAATTGCTTTGTTGGGGTTTACATCAAGTTGCATGTCAAAAAGTTTGTTTGTTTGGTTATATGGTCATGGTTAAGGCACTGAGTTTTTTGGTTTAGAACGACCAGAAAGACCAAGATTTACACATGACCACTGCCAGTCTGCCACCGTTGGTTCCTTAAGCAAAACCCGTACCCCCTCCCTGCTCCATTAGGGCTGTATCATAGCTGACCCTGCGCTCTGGCTCCAACCTACTAAGCTGGGATATGGAGAAAAAAAAAATACACTGTGCTGTAGAGTTTCTGTGACAAATAAGCCCCTTTACTTTTTATCCAGAGCAGTGTGCTATACTTTCTTTTACATTAAAACACTTCCTTCATCCTGATTAGATTTCCGAGTTGGATGGCAAGGATGTTCTGGACATCATTTGCAATATGGAGACAGAAGGTGATGAGAACACAGCCTTTATCCTGTGCACCACATATTTAACCCAACAGTTACAGAAAGGAAGCCTTTACTGCTCATGGTGCGTTTTACTTCTTTTGAGCTGTCTAATTCCAGAAATATGAACTTAAAGTTGAGATCAGTTTAAATTGTTATTAATCATGTTTTTCAGGGAGTTGACACTGTTTTGGAGCAAGCTCCATAGAAGGCTTGATGGTTCTTTTGAATCATTCCTAGAACGCTGCCTCCAGTTTGGTGCTATAGCAAAGACTGTCTACCATCTGCTTTACCTTATTCAAGTGATTCAGACTGAGGTAAAAAAAAAAAGTTCTTTAAGTTTTTATCGGTTCCTCTTTAACAAATAAGTGCTGCAATTGATACCTTGTCTTTTTTTTTTCTTTCATCCCAGGTCATGCACTTTGGTCTAGCAGTGTCTGTTGAACTTTGCTTAAAAGCATTTCAGCTTCCAAGGCAAGAGAATCCAGAAACCAATGCCAGTGTATGCAAAACTGTGGCTTGTCTACTTCTGGATGACTTAGAGGTGCTGCGAGCCTGCCAGCTCACCGAATTCTTTTTAATCCCCTCTCTGGAAGTGCTTCTGGGCCTTGAGGAGCTCTACAAGCGTCCAGATCAGAAGTATGACGTGGAAAAGGCTATAATCCCGAATTCGTTACGCTGCGAGCTGCTGCTTGCACTCAAAGCCCAATGGCCGTGTGACCCAGAGTTTTGGGACTGGAAGACTTTGAAGCGCTACTGTATGAAGACGCTTGGGTTGGAACCTGAGGAAGAAGACAGTCATGTGTTGGAGCATGCCCATGATGTGCTAACTGAGGTCAACAGAGAGGAGAAACTTGTTGAAGAAAAGCTTGACAGTGACAAATGCAGCACTTCAGAAGAAACAAATGAGCGGCACAAAGTTGATCAAGATATTATGCGGCAAAAAAAGTCCAATGTACATCTCTGGACTTCGGAAAGATCCAGAAGATGGCTTCAGTACAAAGTGTGCTGTAAGATATGTCAGAAGGAGGTGACCGAGTCACGGGTATGTCACCATGCTAGAATGCATGTGGAAAAAGGTGTGTGGACGTGTCCCGTGTGCCTGCAAAAGTGCAGGAACAAAGCTGAGTTTTTGCCACATATCAAAAAACACCTCCAAATGCCTTCATATCATCTGAAAAGAAAGAAAGTTAAGAATAAGATAAAAAGAGGACAAAAGCTAGAAACCAGCATAAACGATTCGAAAGACTTGGAACCCTGTGAGGGAAGCTCAGAACTATCCTCTGGTGTATTAGAGCCTGTCATTAAGCCACCTGCCGCTGTGCCTAATATGGAAGCAGATGACGATTACATCACATTTGATTACATCAACACTCACTATAAATTACAGGATCGTGAAGTTTATGTATGTCCTGCCACAGACTGTAGAAGAAATTTTAAACTTTTTAAATACTTGGGTGTTCACTTGAAAAACGATCACGATGAGACAGACCCAAATGTCAGGCATTACTTTGAGATGAGCAATCGTCGAGAGAAGTGCCCGTTTTGTCGGCGAACCTTTATTACGGCCTATCACAATCAGAGGCACCGGTCCATTCATTACGGAGATTGTCCTTATATTTGCGTAGTTGCAGGTTGCAATGCCCGTTTTGAATCGATCAACAAACTTGTAATGCACAAGCACAAACATAGCTTTCGGCTGTCCTACCACTGCGAACTAAAAGGATGTAGCCTCTCCTTTTGTGACCTGGGACAACTGTACCACCACGAGGCTCAGCACTTCCGAGATGCAGCCTACACCTGCACCAGCCCGGGCTGCAAAATGTTTTACTATTCGCGTCAGGAATTTCTAAAACACATGAACACGCATAGCATCGCCTTTACCGAAAAGGACTTCGAGGAACAGATTAAAACAAAAAGAAAACTTTTAACGGCAGTTACGGATGACAACGATTGCGCAAAGTTATCCTGCGACTCAGAAAGGGAATGTTTAAATGGGGAACACACAAAACTTTCATCGCAACACTTAAAATGCAAAGATTCCAATAGTTTAGTGACTTGTGTAGCTGTATGTTTTAATGGTAGAAACTTTACATGTGGCATGGAAAAATGTGGAAGGACATTCAGCACAGCCAGGGAGATCCAAAAGCACTTGAAAATTGTTCATCCAGGCCAGTTTAAAAAAGAAAATATAGTATGCGAAACAACAGAAAACAAAAGTATTCAAGCTGTAAAAGTGCATAATAGTCAAGATAAAGGTCACACACAAGAATTTAGTCAAGAACAACAGGCAACAGATTCTCCACTAAGCGATAAAACCTCAACAACACTCGATCATGTAGGTCACCCTGAATTGGCTGAAATTGTACTAAGGCTAAATCAACTAAGTCTAAATTCTGTCACTCCGAAAAAAATAAATGATATTTCACATGCCTTAGGGTCTAAAGTACTGCTGGTGACCTGTCCTAAAACTGTAAATGTTGTATCGCCAACAAAAGTTACAACAAGCAAAGTTGAGGTAGACTGTCACCAAGCAGCTGCTGATTTGACAAAACAGCAGTCCAACTCTCAACCACCTCACAAGGCAGAAACGCCACCAACATCGATCACGGATACTTCTTTAAATGGTGATAAACCTGACACCAGCCTGGACTTAAGAAAACCTTTTACTTGTGAAGTTGAAGGCTGCTTCTACAAAAGCGTTACTGGCCCTGCGCTGAAGCATCACTACGTCAAAAAGCATGACTATTCCTATGAGAGAGTTAAAAAGATGGACATTTTTAACCCGCTCAAATTCAAGCCTTTTAAATGTCACCTTTGCTCGAAGGAGTACAAAGAAAAGAAAGAGTTGAAGGTTCATTTGCTGCAAAAACATAGTCTTAGCAAAAAAGCGGCAGAGCAAATTCTGTGCTCTTTAGCTAAGAACGTGGACGAGTTTCTACCTTCAGGTCTAAAGATGGTGGAGGTTCATACTGACAAAAAGGACATGCCTACTAGAAAGAACAGCCATGTAAATGGAGACCGTTGTTTATGGAAAAGCACCACTAAGAGAAGCAATGGTGCAGTTTTGTCTGAAGACAAGAATAACAACGTTTCATCATCACAAAAAAACAAGTCCGCCAAATCAGACGTCGGTAAAGCCTCACTAAACAGGAGGGTTAGTAAACGTTTAATGACAAAAGGAAAAACGGATGAAGACAAGCCCTATTTGTGTTTACATAAAGGCTGTGGTGCCGGCTTCAATAAGAAGTTTAACCTTCTTCGCCACCTACAGGCTGTACATTGCCATCGTTCCAATCTTTGCTGTCAGGAGCCTTTTTTTTGTAAGCACGATGGGTGTAATAAGCGATTTAATCATCAAGCCAGTCTGAACAGACATTACCGCCACAGCCATCCAGTATCTGAGGATCCCATTCCAAGGTTCAAGTGCACCTATCCAAAGTGCAATGCAACCTACCACCTGAAGAGCAGCCTTGTTCGTCACACCAATCAAATACACCAGAATCAGAATCCACCAAAGTCTACGGCTCCGTCTTCTGTCTGCAATTTCAAAGACGTGTACAGACGCTGTGGCGATGCAGGTCCCCTCGTAGTGCGTCTACAAAGTACGCTCAAGCGAGAGCGATCGAACAGTGGCTGCCAAAAAAAACTGATCATTACATCCAGTTCTCAGTCTCTAAATGTCTCCAAAGGGCAGCTTTTAAGATGCTCCCCTAAAGCTGTGGAAAATGGTGAACCCGCAAAAGTAACCCCAGACTATGATGTTGCCTTAAAGGATAACAAATTTGCCAAACCAAAGACCTCAAAGGCCAGGTTTGCATACCGAACTCCTGAGGAGGCTTTGCAGATGTGTCAGGACCGCTGCTTAGCAGAGGCTTATCCATGCATGGTACAGAGCTGCAATTCTGTAGTGTCTAGCAGACGCAGCCTTCTCCGGCATTACTTAAAGTGCCACAAAATGCTTCATACCAAGCTAAGCAAAAATAAAGACACGCTTGTTTATACTGCGGAGCAACTAGAAGAACTGATACAAAAGAAATCGACGGTATCTGCTTTGCCAGATTCAGACAGCACTCCTAATGGGGTCCTAAAAATTGAGTATCAAGCTGAGAACTCTAAGGCAATGCACTATCCTATGAGCCTCCTTTCTGTCAAA
Source organism: Bagarius yarrelli (assembly GCA_005784505.1). Classification (NCBI taxonomy): domain Eukaryota; kingdom Metazoa; phylum Chordata; class Actinopteri; order Siluriformes; family Sisoridae; genus Bagarius; species Bagarius yarrelli. The sequence goes on along the minus strand of VCAZ01000117.1, from coordinate 1,045,788 downwards.
AGTGAACAAGTAAAACAAGAGGTACCTCCCTTGAGGGACCCAGTTCCCCATTGCAGCATTATTATTGGTGCAGATGATGTTCTTTATGGCGAGTCTAACGGACAAGCAGACAAGCTTGTTGACTCCGAGAGACAAATTCGGGAAGAGAGAACAAAACCAGATTCCCCTGCCCCTCCTCTTGTGCCCCCGCCCCCTTTTGACCTTTCTCCACCATCTACCCTTAGAATAAATGTCAACAATGCGTCTCTGGACTCTTTAAACAAGGAGAGCAGGACTGTTAGTGTTCCTGCTACCATCTACGTACACACAAATGCTTCTTTGACACGTCAGCCTCTTAGGGGAAAAAATTCGGAACTTTCTGAACAGTTACCTGCCTCACCTCACCCACTTGCTCAGAAAGATAGATTGGTTCCTAACCTAGGTCAAAGGTCATTCGACATGGCGGATTACAAGCCATTGGGTTTTGAGTCCTCCTTTATAAAATTCATACAGGAGAAAGAAGAAAACTCTCAGTTCGACCCTTTGCGGACAGTGGCAGTTTTGAAACCCCACTATAAATCCGATGCTACTCGCCAACGTGGTTCTTTCCGGCACAAATATTCCGTCAAGGAGAACAACTTGAGACCCTCCAGCATCAATCACAACCGGTTGTCTCACTTGTCCTTGCTTTCTTCTGAAGAATGTAGTTCTATTGAAAACCTGCGCTTTATTTTGGAAAGGGCATTAATGGGCTGTGGTGACCAGGCAATAAAGCAGCTTCAGTTCCTCAAGCCTGTGGTGGTCCTGGAAAGACCCAAGTCATCAGCATCCCTACTTGATCTTTTACCCCCAGAAACACAAGCATAAACTGTGCAAATTGCTACCTAGGACTGTGTAGAGTGTTCACCCCCTTAATTTTGTTCCCTTTTGTTTTTTGGTCCGAAGTTCTTCCGCCAGTATTTTTTAAGTATCATTATTACAACTTGGTTATTTGCCAAACTGTCAAGGCGATGTACCTTGATTGCTTACCAGTCACATGTTTATATGTCAGAAAGAGAAAATAAAAACCCTGGAAATCCAATTTTAAAGATTTGTTGGTTGTTTTTTTTTTAGGCTAAATCTTATTCTGTATCCTTGCAGGACATGGTTATTTTTTTACGGGTGTTTATTTAAAGGTTGAGTGTTGGAGTTTTGTAAATTTTGTAAACTGAAAAAAAAAACCCGAACTTGGTTAGATGCTAATTGCGTAAATGCAGGTTTACTTGTTTTATTTTCACTTAATAATGGACCGTTTATTCAAACACAACTATTTAGAGTAATGTTGCTGTACAGGTAAAAATGCAACCAGTAAAACAGTGTATTTAATACCGATGTTATCAATCAGACAAATGTTATTCTTCTACAACAAGTGAGCTGTACACAGTACACATTTATATTATGCAAGTTAAAACTTTCTTACATTTATACAGATGCCGTTTCAGTTGAGTCTGCAATCTGGGTTCAATGCTGAGCCGGTTCGGTGGCTTTACTGCTACTTTAATGTTAATGTCAAGGTTATTATAGTCCAGTAATAGACTCTAGCTTGTGTCCCTTGTGGCCATGGCTAGTGTTTCTGGAAAAAAAACCTCTCTGAATTCACCTTTACCCTTATAAAGTATCGTAGTTGCTAAAGATAAATTATTGCATGCATATATTTATGCAATGTCTACAATCACCAAACTGGGTTTGCTAGACAGACGTACCGGTGCAGTTGTTTTCAAGGCAATTACTTTCCTGAATTGTCCACTTGTCCAGTGGTTAAGGTGCTGGACTGCATATCAAAAGATTGTGGGTTCTATTTCCAGCACAACCAAGCTGCCACTGCTGGCCTTTTGACCAAAGCCCAAAACCCTAAAACGCTCAATGCCCTAGATACGGGCATCTGCCTAGTGCCAGGAATGTTATTTTGGTCAGCTGCGCATATACAGTGTGTGTCTCTCTCTCTCTCTCTCTCTCTCTCTCTCTATATCTCTATATATATGAATATATGAATATGACTAGACTGGCTGGACTTTCGGTGCACTTTTCTTCAGTTGCTCTAAATTGGATTGAAAAGGTGGCTAAGCAAAATGAACTGTAATTGGTTGTTTAGCATGTCATTCAAAAGCTGCAATGCAGTCCAGAACATCTGGCATCAGTTGGGAAGTCTGGCTGCATGAGACTGGTGACCATTAAGCAAGAAGACACGGGTAAATAGCTTTCTCTCTCTGTCTCTCTCTCTCTCTCTCATGTATATTTTCTTGGTCAATGTGTAAATGATTTATTAAGTCTCCATATTTGTTTAGCACATAAAGACTAAATCAAGAGGTAAAGTAATTGGTGCCTTTATATATTATATTTACTTCCACTTGGCTGAATTGCTGGCTGCTATTGATAAGAATTTGTTTTATTATGAATGAATAAAAATGTAAATACAGACATTAATTATTGAAATATCATTACATAAAAAAAAAGACAAGGTCATAACTGGAAAACTGCCACTGGGGCTTATTGTCTTAAGTGCTGGTCTACCAACTGGACTGGATCTGGTGGTCATGGTGAGCTCGGAATGCGAAAGAAACACACTTAAATTAGTGTAGATGTCATTTGATTTACAATAGACAAATATATTGTGTATTTGATGGTGTTTTCTGTTCTAGTTGACCTGATTTATCGCAGACTAACAATCCTTTAAGGGATTCGGATAATGGAATTGTGTAAACCAGGTTAAAGAGATGGGTCTTTAATCTAATTTTAAACTGCCTCCCGATCAGTATTGGGTAAATTATTCCAGATCACTCAACAGACAAATAAAAACTTTGGTAATATACAGTTAACACACTAAAATATAAAGTATAGAATCCATATTGTGTCACTGAACACACTAAAAATGCACAAGCCACAAAAATTATTAAAAACTACTGGTGCACTAAGCAAATTATAGAATTTATTCTGTTCTGCTGTAAACAACAGTCAACCCAAAAGTTGTTTTTGGAGTGTGTGATATGTTTTGATTACTCGAATGATCACATTTTATTTAAAGTCTGCATCGATACTGGAGATTAGATTATCGTTGAAAAGAAATCCGGATATTTTTTTCTACAGCGTTATAGTCCTGAGGCTTAATTAACACTACATCACGTTATTAACACAGTCTTTGGCATAATCTGGTGTTCACATAAGATAAGGTGTAAATCTCTTTTGGCCGTGCTCTCCAAGGACTTTAGTCTGACACCTCACCTCCCCCTACACACACGTATACACACACACACACACCTTTTTTGATGATGCTGCACAAACCATTTCCCATATGAGATTCTGTTAATTCATCCAGTGGCGATGAACTGAGTAATAAATGTTAAAAAAAGCTAGAATAGGTAATTAGGACTAACTGAATATTTATATATTATATTTAAACCTGCTTTCTGTGTAGATGTGAGAGTTTAGTTGTGATTAAAATGATCAGATTTCTGGTTTTGTTTTTGCTGGTTGTTATTTTTGAATATATGTACAGTTTTTTGCTGACTGGTAACTAAAAAAAATGGGATATAAGAAATATTTTAATAAAAAAGTTTGTCGTCTTCACTCGTGGTCAAGTTGAAAGCAGGATAGAACTGAGAATAAACTAAAAACGTGAGTTTCTGAGATCAGTTACATGGGAAACGTGTGTGTGTGTGTGTGTGTGTGTGTGTGTCTTTTGGTAGTGTAAGACTGTCTATAGTTTAAAATATGCAGAAGGTGAATCTTTTTCTCTTATTACTGTTATTGTTACAGGCTAAAAGCCTCTAAAAGGTTTTTGTTTAAACAAAGACAGTTATTGTGACCAAGTTTTTTTGTTTTTTTTTTTCTTCTCCAGACTCCTCCTAATCCTGTATGAAGGTCACGGGAATAAGACGCTTGGTGACTCTATGGAAAAAGGACAAAAGGGACAAAAAGAAATTGTACACAGTTCAGTTAAATATCGTTTATGAATTTACTTAATGGTACAAGTCTCTTTACTTAAAAAAAACAAAACAAAACGGGTTAGTGTGTTAAGGCGCCGGCACCCGCATTTGCAGTTGTGTTCTGGCGGCCCGGGTTCGAATTCCTTTCCGGTCCCACCCTATTCTCTACCTCCCCTATTTCATCTGTCTGTCCTATTAGTAGTCCAAGACATTTACATTTACATCATTTGGCAGATGCCCTAATCCAGAGCGACTTACTTTTATCTCTATTATACAACTGAGCAAGTATTGGTTAAGGGCCTTGCTCAGGGGCCCAACAGTGGTAACTTGGTAAAGCTGGGAATCAAACCCACAATCTTCAGGTTCACGTTAAACACTGTGCCATCACTAAGGTCAAAACATCCTAGTTAAGGGCCGTGCTCAGGGGCCCAGCAGTGGCAGCTTGGTGGTGTTGGGAATCGAACCCCTATGTTCCAATTATCAGTTCAACACCTTAACCACTGTTTTGTCACTAAGGTCACAACATCCTGGTTTTATATTTGTAAATAATTATTAAAAAGTAGTGTTGAGTTTAAGTCTCAGCCTAAACTCCTGGTCTTTAGTTATTAGTGGATGAAGGGTCTGAGATTTACAGGCTGAAACTGAAGACGTGGTTTATATAAACGTGGACTTACTGTCTTTAAGAAGACACAATCCAGATCTGCTCAGTCCCAATATATAAACTCTGCTGTCTGCAAGGATGTACTGTGTGTGTGTGTATGTGTGCTGTGTGTTCTTTTTTATCTCTCCTTTTAAAACGTTTCTGTTGAGGCAAAATATGAATTTTAACACTTTTAATGAAATTAGTTTTTCTGTTATGAAGACGAGTGATCGTCACTCGATGTGGCCTTATTAAATAGTTTTTTCCCTTTTGTCTGTGTGTGTGTGTGTGTGTGTGTGTGTGTGTGTGTGTGTGTGTGTGTGTGTGTGTGTGTGTGTGTGAGAGAGAGAGAGAGAGAGAGAGAGAGAGAGAGAGAGAGAGAGAGAGAGAGAGAGAGAGAGAGAGAATAAACTATTCTTACTTGTATGTCGTTGGTGTGTAGATGTGAAAGAGCGTTTACACTGACGGAAATGATCATATTTAAAGCTTAAAATAGCGCCCTCTTGTGGATTTAGAAAAAAACTGACATGATTGTTCAATCTCTTCAGATATACGGTATCCGTCTGTGTGTGTGTCTCTCTCTCTGTCATTCTCCCTGTCTCTCTTTCTCTTTGTCTCTCTCACTCTCCCTGTCTCTTTTTTTACTCTTACTCGCTCTCTCACTCTCTCTCTCACTCTTTCTTTCTCTCACTTTTCCAGTCTCTGATAATAAGAATATAAAAAATGGTGATGATGATAATTATAATAAATGATGATGGTGATGTTAATTATAAAAATAATGAAGATAATGATACTAGTAATGATCTTTACCTGTGGTGTCCTTTCTTATCTCTTATTCTCTTCCTTTTCTCTCTTCTTGTCTGCATGACTTTCTTTTTTTCTGATTTTCTTTCTGGCTTGTCTGTCTGTCTGATTACCTTTTAACACAGTGATTATATAGAGATAAATTTAATTTCTTAATGAACAATCAATTCCTGCAATAATAAAGTGTTTTTTGTCCTCATTAGTACATTGTTGTGGATTGCTGACCAGCACAGATATCGGGATATAAGGGGTGGCAGTTTTGGGGTTATGTTTAACCTTTCACTCAACCTGTAAAAGCTGCCAGAAGGGAATCCTATCGAGTTTCTTCAACTGCTCTGATCAGCTGATCTACATCCAAGCAGTTATTGGTACGTGTGCAGGTGATCCTACTTCTCCTTATTCATTTATTCATCTTCTATACCTGCCTTATTCCCTAATTCAGGGTCACAGGGATACGCTTGGAGCCTATTCCAGCCATAGGCAGACGGGGTACACACTGGACAGGTCGCCAGTCCATCTTAGGGCCACACACACACACACCTATGGGCAATTTAAAATGACCAATTAATCTAACATACAAGTGTTTGGACTGTTGGAGGAAACCGGAAAACCCGGAGTAAAACCACACAAGCGCAGGGAGAACATGCAAACTCCACACACACACACACACACACACAAAAAAACCCTACCTGGTAATCAAACCCTGGACCTTCTTGCTGTAAGGCAACCATGCTAACCACTAAGCCACCATTTTAATGGCACATAATTTTATAAACCAGTAACAGAGCCAATGATTAAAATGCAGTGTTGATAAGTAACAGTTTATTGATAATAAATATTTTCTCTAGCATACAATGCTTATTTTTCGGTTTGGAACTGTCCGAATCCACGTCCTCACGTCTTTCTTTATTATTTCACAGATAAATGTGCAACTGTACAGAAAAGCTGAGTTCAATCCTTTATTATGTACAAACAGAAACTTGTATATGTGTCCAGTAGTACAGTAAAATTTAGCAGCTTACAAACAAACAAAAATAATAAAACCTGTAAACCACAAAAAAAAAAAAAAAATATAAGAAGACAAGTTCATAAAAGTGTTTTAAACAGACTGAAACCAGGCTTAAACTGTGTGTTTGGTCTTTGACGAAGGCAGCTGAAGGAACTCCGAGCACAATCGCTCAATAATATTTACCTCTAGAACGTTCATATAAATTACAGGCAAAAAACAACTCAAGGAATTTATTCAGAGTTTAAGCTAATCGTTTTAATAAGAATATAACATGCGTCTGATACCAAAACAACAAAACAGAAAAAAAAATTATTTTTATTAGTTAATTATTTTAAAGCTTTGGTCGCTCAGTTAAGGGGAAAAAAATTAGGGAAACAGTCACACAAGATAATCACAGAAATATTTCCGGATGCATTAAATAAATAAATAAAAGTCTGCTGATTTTAATGGTCAGTAGGATATGATGGGATCTGATCTATTATGAGAATAAGTTCAATTTAGGACAAAAATGTTTGTGAATCGGATAACTCGGAATGTTGATATAATTGTGTCGATTTTTTTTAATCCAAGAGTTTATCAGACCTCCTTATTAACTTCCTTATCTCATTCTCTTCTCCTTTCTCTCCCTTTATCTCTCTCTTTTCTCATCTCTCTCTTTCTATCCATCTCACTCTCCCTATCTTTCTCTTTCCCAGCTATATTGTACATCTTTTTTTATCCATCTCGCTCTCATCTCTTCTATCTATACTTATAATCCCTCTCTTTCCCCATCTTTCTATCTCTCTAACTTTTTGCATCTCTTTCCTTTTCTATCTTTCTATCCATCTCTCATTCTCTTTCTCTTCATCTCACTCTCCCCATCTCTCTTCTTTCCCATCTATATTCATCATCCCTCCCTTTTTCCCACCCCTCTTTCTTTTTCTTTCCCATCTCTTTCTTCTCTTCAAATCTGTTTCTTTCCCATCTCTCACTCTATCTCTTTCCATCTCTCTGCTGGATATAATTGTACCGATTTTTTTTAACATTTATAGTGTTTGTCAGACCTCCTTATTTACTTGCTTTCAAAGATCTTAGCAGTTAAAAGTTCCTCAAGGGCCCAAGTTTTGAGTCATTTCGAAAGTGGAAGTGCTGAGCAGGCCTAGTACAGAGATGCAAGAGCTGATAAATGGGTCAAAGCTAACAGGAAGTCAGCCTTGTGTTATTCTAGCTGTCTCGCTGAACCTTGTTAAATACTTTTTGTGTTAATAATAATTTTTCGTGATTTTTTTTAACGACACACAGATAAAGTTATTGAACTCTACATTTGGATTGCGTGGTTGACCCACGGCGCGTAACGGCGACTTGATGAAGCCTAAATTAAAAAGCCTAATGTTTATCACATTTAGTACAGTACGTTATTGCTTCACAGTCTAGGAGACGTTTGAGCTCAGTAAAGCGAGTGTATTGCTTACGGCGTGAGTGTAGAAGCGTCAAGCTAATAAAAGACAGTTGTTACATGTAAATAATGTTTATATTAAAAAAATGTGTGCACTTGTGTATTTATCCTCCTAAGATCCAAAGAAAAAAAAAATTGTCAATTTTTTTCCGAATTTGTGAAAGGTCATTTCAGACACAGTGTAATAAGTGGTTCTGAGTGTTTTAGCCAATCAAATGACATCAGTAGATATTTATAGAAACAAATTCAATGGGACTCATTTATCTTTACTGTGGGATTGATTTCTTCTGCAGACTATTTGATTATACACCAGAATAACATCTAAAACCAAAACAATCTCAGTTCTCATCTTAGGACAACTTCAATTAACTTTTTTTTGGTCCACTTTAAATATTTACTACTTTATTTTGTCCCATAAATCACCTAAAAATTCATTAATTCATTTATCTTCTATACCCGCTTATTCCCTAATTCAGGGTCACAGGGATCTGCTGGAGTCTATCCCAGCCGTCTCTGAAAGGGCAAACGGCAGGAGTTGGACACCCTGGACAGGTAACTAGTCCATACAGGGCAACACACACTCACACCTATGAGCAATTTAGAATCACTTATCAACCGAACATGCATGTTTTTGGACTGTGGGAGAAAACCGGAGAACCCGGAGTAAACCCACGCAGGCAAAGGGAGAACATGCAAACTCCACATAGAACAGCAATTCCCGCCACTTTAACATTTAAAATATTAAAATATTATATAACTTAGCGTCATTAAATGACCTCTAATAATTTTTAATTGTGTGTATATATATATTTATATAAACATATTTGGTTAAGTAGTAATATACTTAGATACTCAGATCTCGTAATTCCGACCAGTAGATTTCTCTAAAGATTGTCCATTTAATTAATTTAGAGTTATTTTTTTTTTTAATTATGACTATTATTACGCCCAAATATTTATATGTTTGGAATGTGTGAAAGAAGATTACAGTAAAAATATTTGAGTTAAACAACTTGTAAATTTGTATAATAACAGAAACAATGAATAATGGGGGGATGGACGGGGAGAAGACACTATATGGCTAAAAGTACTGGAACACATGATCACATCTTGGTTTTTTTTTTTTTTTACATCTGATTCCAGATGTCTCTTTCTCCTATAATAACCAACACACCTCTGGAAAGGTTTCGCATTAGATTGTATCATGTAACAGTTTGAAGAATACACACGTGTGTGTGTGTGTGTGTGCTGGATCAGTGTTCACTAACTTCCGGCCATACAGCGATCGTTAACCCTTTAAAGAGGTTAAAGAGGAGTTAAACATTTAAAAGATTGTCATCACTACCAATCTGAAAAAGAATAATGCAAAAAGGTTAATTTAAAAAAAAAATAAATTTAATCACACATCATAGTAACTTTAAGAATTATTTAAGAATAAACTATAACCGACCTACAAAGTTAAAGTTCACACCAAATTATCTAGAAGGTCCAGTAAGCTCCACTTGTGATTATTTTAGTAGAGTAGCAGCTGCTGGGGAGGAATGACATCATCACAAATAAACATCACATGCTGCCTCACAGATTGATACACCACTGTGAAGTGTCTCCCTTATAAATATTCATCTTCTGTTCAGTGCAGACCTGCAGGTTTCTTTGCATATGTTGTGCTCAAGCTGCCTTTCTTTTATTCCTCCGTTTCTCCTCTTTTCCTCCGGTCCTCTTTTTCTCGCACCTGCTGTTTTCTGCTCTTTAGGTGATTTAGTGAAGTATGGAACGCACAGGTGGGGTGTGTTTTTGTGTGTGCGACTGTTAACTCTGTTAACAGGTAAGTGTGTGTGTGTCTGTCTGGGTGTCTGAGCCTGTGCAGTGCAGACACAGGAGTGCAGGTTGTGTGTGGTTGTGTGTGTGTTAGGAAAAAGAGGGCAATCTGGTAGAGCTTGCAGCTATACATGTGGATATGTAGTGCTAAGAAAGTCACTAGAGGGATAGAGAGATAAAAACAGCAGATAGTGTCAATCTATTGCTCTTACATTCATTTTTCCATCCATCCATCCATCCATTTTAAATCTATTCCTTTCCACAGGTTTGGAGAGTTTCACTTTCACAAAGACAGGCGACAAAATTCCCAATAAGTTTTTATTGATCATGGATAAATTATGCCCCCCATCTCTCTTTCTCTCCCCACCTTTGTCTTTTAATGCCTTTACTCTGCATCTCTTCCTATTACACTCTCTCCATCTTCTCCATCCCCCTATCCCTCTTTCTTCCTTTCCCCCCCCTCTCCATTTCTCTGTCCCTCTTCCTCCATCTCTCTCCTCCCCCTATCTTTCACTCTCTCTCTTCCCTATCTCTTGCTCTCTTTCTCTCACTCTTCCCCCCCCCATCTCTCTTTCTCTCTCGTTCTCTCTTGGTACTTACCCCAGTATGTCAGTCAGTTGGGGACTGCGGTAGATGAACTTGTGTCTGTAGCCCTGACTGCTGGGAAACGGAATAAACTGCACCTTGTGTCCATTCAGGCTCTTGGACTGAGCTGCGATATTGTAGAGCTGAAGAAGGGAAGAGAGAAAAAGGTCACTGGAATGAGAAAGGATACAGATGAAACCCAACCCAGTAAAGCAGTAAGAGTAAAAGCCCGGCTCTTAATCAGGAACTAATTTAACGCATCAAATATCATTAAAATAAAAGTTTATCAAAACTGTCTCTTACCTTTTTTCCTAGGTGGAAAGGGACAACTGGATCGTCCTCGGCATGGAGAATGAGGATTGGACAGGAGACGTGATTTACGCTGCAGTGGTAGAGTTCAAAATACCATCTTTTTGAAGACATTTTAAGAATTTACTTCTAGTAACATTTACACTTTTATAGTTTATATTTTCCACATGGCCAAAGGTTTGTGGACACCTTAGCAGCACATCCATGTTGTCTAGACTGTTTTTGTGTGTTGTAGCATAATTTTTTTTTTTTTTTTACTGGAACTAAGAAACCCAAACACTGTTGTTACAGCAGGACAATGCCCCTGATGTCTATGAAGACATACCGTGTTCTGAGTGGAGTGTTAGGAGAACTCTCATGTCCTGTACAGACTCTGACTTAAACCCTTTGAACACTTTTGGGATGAACTGGAACACTGACTGAACCCCAGACCTCCTCACTCAACATTAGTGTCGGATCTTATTAATACTATTGCAGGTGCAGGTGGATATGGATGAAGTAAATATAAATCCTGGTGAGCTAAAAATGCAGTATTTTTCAGCCTACACCATCCACACTGTATCTACCACCAGACAAACTGCTCAGGTTTCTTCAGGGGGAGGTGGTCTGAGGTTTAGTCAGTGTGTTCCAGTTTATTTTAAAGGTGTTTAGTGGGTTTGAGTCAGAATTAGGACTAAAATGTATGGGACATAAGAGTTCTTCCAACACTCCAACCAGAATACAGCATGTCTTCAGCGGTTGTGTCTTATAGTTCCACCTGTTTGAAAGTTGTGTGTGCGAGTGATGATTCAGCTCTCTTGGATTTAAAGCAGAACATAAATAACGCTGGTCAATGTTCTTTCTGCTTTATAGCAAAAGCGATGATTCGACTGAGAAATATTAGCAACTCTCTGGTTTAACCCTACAATGCATAATATTAATCCTTTAATTGTTCATATTAACACTTTAATTCGGAATAATTATCATGATTTAAAAGGTTAATATTAGGCAATAAAGGAGTAATATCATGAATTAAATGGTAAATATCAGGCCTTGAAGGGTTAAAATGTTTTAAAGGGTCAATATCAGGCATTAAAGGGTTAATATAATTTAAAGGGTCAATATCAGGCATTTAAGATATTAACCCTTAAATGCCCAATATTAACCCTTTATTTTTAATGATATTAACCCGTCAAATTGTTAATATCGGGCATTAATATCATGTGATGGTCAGGTGTTTTAAAGTTTTATTTATATACTGCTTTATTTAATCTAAATTAAATTTATATTATACAGTGTGTGTGTGTGTATAAACACTTACTTCTCATCGCTGGGAAACCTGATGTCATTGGCAGTGATAGAGTCTAAAAAGAACCAGTCGAATCCTGGCAGATATCTATAAACCTGCATTTGGAACAAAGCATGTTATGGTACTCTTATGTCAATCTATAACTGAGCAGAACAAACACTATTTTAATGATATCATGCATCACATGACAAAATCTACTAAGACAAAGCTTTTGGTACTGAATGTTTTCTAGAAATTGCTAATAGGATACAGGACTTGGGGCTGAATGTGGATTTGAAATAGACATCATACTTGTATAGAGATCTTTTGAGTATCTATCTACTGTACATAGCGAGGTGGTAGGTCGGCGGTTTGGGTGTTGGGTTCAAACGTCAAAAACTGTCTCCGAGCTGCTACTGCTAAGCAAAGTCGCACTGAATAAGGGTGTTTACCAAATGCTAGAAATGTCAATGTAGGCATGTCTAGCCATCTTGTACCCTCGTGTATGCAGTGAGCTCACCATGGAGAAGGGGTGACTCTTAGCTTCTTCCCTGATGTTGGTAAAAGGAGACTCCAGAATAACAGCGTCAGGTGGGGTCCCTTTAAACAAAAGCAGCAGAATATAAATATGAATAGAATACACACTCTTTTACACACATACGCATTAGTAAATTGGTGTTCCTCTTCAAAGACTTTGTGCTCTCTCTTATTGGGCATAAATAGGAATTTTGTTTTAAAATAAGTATTTTTCAGTTTTTCTGTAAAGCTGCTATAAAATTCTATAAAATTTAATTAGTTTCATTTTGTAAATTAAACAACATGGAAGAACGACGTCTTAAAATCTGAATCTTAAAAAAAACCACACGTCGGTTTCCTTCTTCCGTCTGTCATAACGAGCAACACAAACACAACACACACCACATAAAAGACGCAAAGTGCAAAATCTGTTATCAATTAGCCAAATTATTCTCTAGGCTCTAGAGGAGGGACAGCCTACAGATTAGTTTGTTCACCTATGCACGCACTCACCTCGGTCACAAAGACGCCTGGCTAAGTTAGTGGCCACCCTGAAAAACAGAAATAAATCAATCATTCATTCATATTCATAAACACATCATTTGCTATCAAACTCTATGATAAGATACGTAGCATATCATAAGCTTTGTTTTTTAACCATCCGTTTTAAAAAAAAAAAAAAAAAAATCTGTCAAACAGCATGTAGAAAAAATAAACGTGAGGTCCCAAAATTGTTTAATGTAATATATAAGAAAGAATTAACTAATGAAAAACATCGATGTAATGCACAAATCCAACTTTTCTTTTTAATATTTGCTGCCAGTTTATCAGAAAGTGAAGATTTTGTTCTCTTTGGAGAATAAAGCCGAGTCAGTGTTTTATAGCATATTCCAGTTTTGCACATAAGTTTATTTCCCATCTCTGGATAGGAACATAGCTTTTATTGACGTTTTGCTCTTCGTCAGAGAAACTTTGAGGCAAAAGTTGTTGAGAAGATATGAAAGTGTCCAACTTGCACTAAAATTCTACAAGGTGCAATAATAACCTTAAAACCTTATGATAAATAAAATGACCAACTTTATATTAAGTGATGTCATTTTGTTTTATTGTTGGTAGCTTATTTAAAAAAAAAAAAAAAGATTTTTAGTATGCCAGTTAATTTAGGTCACGGTTATTAATAATGTTCCGTCCGCAACCCTAATTTCCAAACACAATCTCCAGGAGCGGAGAATTAACACAGACATTCTTGTCGCTTAGGTGGTGCAAAAATTAAACTGTAATTAAGGTGTTAAACTGGCGATTGGCAGATCATGGGCTTTTAATGAGATGCAAGTCACTTTGTCTGCCAAATGCTCTAAATCTTCTTAAAAATAAATCTTTAAAATACACGTACTAACGTCTCCGATAGGGTTTCAGATTAACAGTATTCTGAGATTCAAGCCCATTTGTATTAATTTTGATAAAGAAAAAAAAAGCCCCAAATAATATAAACACAAATGAGGTTGTGATGTAATTGCTAAAACTCACCCGGTTCCCAGAGAGTGACCCCAGATGTAGAGCGGAGCCTTGCCGATCCTCTGTTTCAGCCACTGGTAAAGAAAGAGGGCGTCCTGCGTCATCCCTCTCTCAGAAGGACTGCCCTCTGAATCCCCCCAACCTAATACACACACACACACACACACACACACACACCACACACACACACACACACCACACACACACACACACACACACACACACACACACACACACACACACACACACACACACACAGCACACACACACACACACAACACACACACACACACACACACACACACACACACACACACACACAAAAACACATCCACCAAAAGGTTTTAATAAGCAGAACTCCATTGACGTAAACTCTCAGTTTCACTATCAGATGATAGACGAGGTGTACAGAAAAGCTGGAATGCGAAAAGATAATGACTTACCTCTATAATCAAATGTGACTACATGGTAGCCTAATGAACTAAGAACCTGGGGGACAGAAGAGAGCGTCAGCACAGAAAAAAAAAAAAAGTATAAAAATGTAGAAATAAGATCAGATCCGTACATACAACCAGTAAAAAAAAATTTAATTTACACATTATAGTTAATTTATTAATATACATCATATATAGACGGAATATAATATAAACAGTATATCTGATTGCCATTTAATTCACCTTTAATATTATAATCATACAAAATAATCATTGTTTTTCCGCCCTTATTTCTTTTAAAAAGCTGCAGCTAAAACACAATCTTTTGCGGTTTTCCTGTTAAAGATTAAGTATTAAAAACCCTTTTTGCCATTTTAGTAGATCAACTTCATTTTCTCAAATGCTTAACAAAAACATGCAGTGGGGTGCAGTACAGAGGCGTGTGTGTCATGTGGTTCACCTTATAGAGCTGCACTCTGTGGTCTCCCCCCCTGAAACACACATCGATATTGATGATGTCAAAATAAACTCAAAAAAAAAAAAAAAATGAAAGCTGCAAATTTAGGGACTAAATAAGTCTTTTTAAGGGATTATCGATTAATTAGGACTTTTATATATATAACTATTATTTTCTGATGAAAGAAAACACCAAAGAAAAGTAGTAGTAATCAAGTTTTAACTGTTTAAACATAAACGTTTTTCCTCTTTAATTCTGCTCCTGATGATAGTATACAGAAATGTGTGTGTGTGTGTGTGTGTGTGTGTGTACGTACCTGGTCCCTGCATTACCATGCAGATAAAGCATGACAGGGTGAGAGGACTGGAGTTTGTTTTCGTACCAGTTTCCTTCTTTTCCTTGCGCCTCCTTCCATAGAAGGGACGGTACTGTGTGCCTGAGTGTGTGTGTGTGTGAGAGAGAGAGAGAAAGAGAAAGAAAGAAAAGCGACAGACAGAGAGAAACACACCCCCATATACACATACAAAGAGACACAGAAAAACAAAAAAAGTTACTTCATGCAAATGGAAAGTTTGTTTCTATCAGTTTACGTTTCCAGCACAAAGATGGTAGCAATTGTGGCACGCCAATGATAAGAAAATACGCCAACAATAATCAGTTTCTAAAAAACTGTTACAAACTTTTTTAGCAGGTTCTTCTTCTTTTATATCTGTGAACAGTTATAAATCATAGGCTGCACTTTTTACTACTTCGACATATGTTGCTGTTGGTGTAGCCAAAGAAGAACACAGTAAATTATAAGCGAAAATGATTATTAATACTACTAATATTATTAATAATAATAAATCTTTCATTAATCACAATCGAGGTAAAATGTTCATTTAAATGAGGTTTTGATTTAAGGTTTAATTTAATCTTAAAATAATTAGCGGCGCAGAAATCTCAGTGGGAAGTGGTGGCTCAGTGGTTAAGACACTTTGTTATAAATTGTACAGGGAAAAATCCATTTAGTGTCCAGGATTTGTCATTTGTCGTGTTGTTCCGCAGTGACTTTAATAGGCTTTATTGTTGCGTCTCGCTGCATCGCTCATATTTGATGTAGAAAGCACTAGAACAGAAGGGCGATAAGGGCGATGTGCGTGTTTGCTGATATAGTATTATTAGGCTAATATTCACCTTGTCGGATTTTGCTTATTATGATGTTAAATGGGAGATCAGTGGGCTTTCGTTATATATCAACTGTTGGATAAAATTTACACCCCTGGGTATAATGAAGCTCTTACCATACACCAATGTGAACACCTTCCTCCGGCTGAAGGTAGAAGTTGTGTGTGTGGTTTAGGCCTTGATCCAGCGGCTTCTTAAGATCAATAAAATACGGCACTCTCACTGGGGAAAGAACAGCAATAGGAGGTTAATGCTCAACACTGAGGGAAGAAATGCGTGATGGAGACCGACAGAATGTCAGTTCCACTTTCTCACCGACTTTAAACAATTTTTGCTTTGTTACCCAAAGCTGTCGGTTTTGATCTGACTCACAGACACGTTGAAGGACATTACCACCTGTGAGGTTTTGGCGATCATTTAAAGTCTCGTGACCTCAACCTCATCACTGCATGCTTTAAATTGACAAACTAGTCAGCTGATAGACAGTCACATGTTCTGGACAGAAAAGCACACACACACACACACACACACACACACACACACACACACACACTTTCTAGGCCACGTCAGCAAAACACAATCAAGTATTTTTGAGTTCCTGTTTTTTTGAGTTCCTGTTTTTTTTAATGAATTAGGCAGCAAAGATGTAGAGGTGCTGGACTGCTAATCAGAACATGGTGGGTTTGATTCCCAGCACCACCAACCTGCCTGCTTCTGGGCCCCTGAGCAAGGCCCTTAACCCTCAACTGATTAGTTGGATAAAAACAAATAATTTGGATAAAAGTAAGTCATTTTGAATGAAGATATCTGCCAAAAGTTGTAAATAATACACAGATCTACAGTCGCCAGTTCTTTCCTGAGATCAGTTCATTTTCTATAGATACTTTAATCATGTGACTAAACAAAGCCATAAAAAACAAAAAATGTGAAAAATTATTAAAAAACATTTTATTTTAAACCAGTTTCACTTGTAAGCGCTTTATTCTAGTCAATGTTGCCAGTTTCATGTAGAAACTTCACCTTTCAGAACGTTTTTAGGGAGCAGTGACGAAACTAAGTGATTTACGACAAGGGATTGTACAAGAAACTTACTTTAAAAAAAAATCAACTGCTAAATGAGGAAATTATGTAAATGAATAAGCAAAAACTGTAATGTACCTAAAAGCGACAGAGGGCTGGGTGATATTTAGAAATAATTATAACACTATTAAAAGCGTGACAACAGGTTACACCTGAAACACACAGTCCTGTTTTAGTCATTAATAATCATTAATCTGACCGGGTCAGAAGTGTGCTGTGTTTTCACTTACATCCAACCACATCATGAGGAATAACAGCCTTATAAATGATTCAGTTCATATTTCGGTGTTTAAAATTCAAAGAAATCTTCAGCTTTTTTCATCGTTCGAGTGATATTAGACTTATTAATATTAGAATTATAAATTAAACGATATATAATGGCTCCAGTTGTGCACAACAAAGCAAACACAACGGAATCATTCCACGACATACCAGAATTCACTATCGCAGACAAATAGACTGTAAATGCGAAAAAAAGCTGATTTCCGAAATGTATGTTGAAGTTTTACTGCACTTTAACACAACTATATGGTCTCTTTGTGTGCGTCTACCTAAACGCCTGTCCAAAAATGCCAATTAGTCAGAAGCATTTTTGTTGTTTTGTGACTTGCTTCCATTGTGTAGCAAACTTGTTTGCTTTTTAAATCCAGTTATGTTTCATCTCGATTCCATTGCGTTTCGTTTTGATTCCGTTGCGTTACGGCTCCTGCTCGTTGCGTTACAGCTCCTGCTCGTTGCATTTCCGCTCGATTCCGTTGCGTTTCTGCTCGATTCCATGGTGTGATGTCCCTTTTTTGATGTTGTTGTGTTGTGCACTTTTGGGCCACTGTACTAGTTTAGAAAAATTCAATAAATGTATTTACTCACCAAAGTTTAAAAACACCAGCTTGGCCTGGATGGAGGGACAAAGCTTAATGACGAACGGAATAGCGATGTAGATCCCTAAAACCCAGAAGAAGATCCTCCTCAACCTCCACATTAAACCACTCCTGCAAATCACACACACAAACACACTTATTTATTTGTATAGATGTTTTAGTTTGTGGTTAAACACTTGACTGATGCACAGCTTCTGATACACCAACGCAAAAAGGTCACATCAAAATGTCACACCGACACACTCGTTCACGCATCTGCTTTAAACCAGTGCTAAATAAAAACCACTGTAAAACCGATAAAAGAGAGACAGAGAGAGACAGGAGAGAGAGAGAGAGACAGATCATATGAAGGTGATGGTCAGGAGGTGAGAGGAAGCAGTTTCTGATTTCAGCTCTCAGTGGACAGGATCGATTACTGCACAAATTCTGTATATTGTGTCCCAGACACTGACTTACACACACACGCACTGTTTTACAGACACACACAGTTTTAGACACACAGCCACCAGCACACACACCGGCTTACAGACACACACACACACTGTTTTACAGACACACAGCCACCAGCACACACACTGACTTACAGTAACACACCGACCAGCACATACACTGATTAACAGACAAACACACACAGTTTTACAGACATACAGCCACCAGCACACACACAGTTTTACAGACACACAGCCACCGCACACACAGCCACCAGCACACCCAGTTTACAACACCAGCACACACACAGTTTTTACAGCCACAGACAGTTTACACACAGCCACACAGCCACCAGCACACACAGTTTACGACATACAGACAGTTTTACAGCATACACCAGCCACACCACACAGTTTTACAGACATACAGCCACCAGCACACACACAGTTTTACAGACACACACAGACACACAGCCACAGCCACCAGCACACACAGCACACACAGCACACACAGCCACCACAGCACCACACACACAGCCACCAGCACACACACAGCCACCAGCACACACACAGCCAGCCCCAGCACACACACCCCGACACACAGCCATCATCACACACACACCTGATCAGCCACCAGCACACACACCGGCTTACAGACACACACACACAGAAAGTTATGTAGAAAGTAAACAGATTTCCAAGGTAAAACTACAAAAGCATTTTGACATTTCTTTTGAAACACACAGACACACAGCGGAAGTACAACAATTACATTTTCAGAACGACATACAAAAGTCTTATTACTGAACAGCTCAGTACTGCTGAGGCCAAACTACATAACAAAGTGTAACAAATGAATGAGTTTTTATTATTGTTACAGATTGTAAATGAAAAGATTTGGAATATAATATAAAAATATATAGTATGATGATAAAAATATTCCGAACCGCTCGCTACCAGAGGAAGTTTCCGGAGATAAACCAGTGATTGACAGCACAAACATGTGACTAGATACAATTTATTAACTAAATAAACAAACTTCTTGTGATTAATTTAAACCAATTTGTTTTTATGCTGGAAGCTGAGTTTTTGTTAACAGCACACTAGTGTGTGTGTGTGTGTGAGAGAGAGAGAGAATCCAGTAATATAATAAGGCTCTGTTTAGAACACATTGTATTCACTCTACTGAATAAGGACAATTATATTAAGTCCTGAAATGCTGCCATCCCAACAGTGTGTGTGTGTGTGTGTGTGAGAAAAAGAGACACAGACATGCATATCCAAAGATGCTCAAGTACACATTGCAAACCCACCAAGCAACACTGTACGACCAAAGGCTTCACATGCGGTTTCTTTCCTTTACAAGAAAGTTGGAAGCATACGGTTCTCTAGAATGTCTTTGTATGTTGGAACATTCCATTATTTCTTCACTGAAACTCAAACACTGTTCCAGCATGACAGAACTTCTCTCAAGCAGCCCTTAACACAGGGGTGGGCAATCTCGGTCCTGGAGGGCTGGTGTCCTACAGAGTTTAGCTCCAACTTGCTTCAACACACTTACCTGTAAGTTTCAAATTCACCTAGATCTTAGTTAGTTGGTTCAGGTGTGTTTGATTAGGGTTGGACCTCCAGGACCGTAATTGTTGTTGTGTTGTACTGGGAACAATGCATGCTTAGTTTTTGATTTAAAAAAATCTAATCACATAAAAAGTATAGTTTGGGATGGAAAGAAATCAGCCGACACACACTTCATACCATGCGGGGTATGAATGATTAATTCCTTCACAGCATTATGAACTTTTGATGGTGATCTTAAGACATGTGGGACACACAATTCTCTTACAAAGTTTGGCTGAACTACCGCTAATCTATGCTTTTCCTTCTAAGAACACCAAAGGAGCTGGACTGCTAATTGGAGGATCAGTGTTTGATTTCCAGCACCAACAAATTACCACTGATGGGCCCCTAAGCAAGGCCCTTAACCCTTAATTGCGCAGTATAAAGGGGATAAATGTAGATTTTAGTTTTTACTGCATTTTTTTCAAAAGCGTCCCAATGTTTTCTGGGGAAATTTTGAAATGAGTTTGTGCTGCTGTATTTGGTCACACAAAAATAGAAGAAAACAGCAAATAATCTGTAAACCTCATGTCATTCAACTTTAGGATTTGGACTTAAATCTTTAAGCACAGTCATAGACACGAAACCAATCAATAAATTGAAATGAGCTTTTAGACCACACCTTGAGACCAAGCCACCTGCCTGATCTTTGAGACTGGAAACACGAGTTATGCAGACAAGGTTGTGGCTCAGCAATTACGCATGTAATTAAATACGTATAACAATTATGAAATGTCTCAGTTAGGATTTAGGCCTCACCATAGCACAGTTAAAATAGTTAATAACTTGCTACTGGCCTCTGATCAGGAATGTATGATGCCGCTTTTGACCCTATTGATCAGGCTATCTTGATAGACTAGAAAATGTCGGGTGAAATGTTAGGTGAACAGCCCTCTCCTGGCTCAGGTTTTACCTGACTGATCAGTTTGTAGATGTAAATAGTGACCTCTTTATGCTCACCAAAGGTGTTTCACAAGGTTCTGTTTTAGGCCCATTGCTCTTTTCCCTACATATGCTACATCTTGGTATAATTATTGGAAAAAGTGGTAGTCTAGTGGTTTAGGTGTTGGCCTGGTAATTGGAAGATCCAGGTTCAGGTCACAGTGCCACCAAGTTACCACTGCTGGGCCCCTGAGCAAGTCTAACCCTAACCCTTAACCCCCAATTGCTTAGTATAAAATGAAATAAATGAAAGTCGCTCTGGTTAAGGGTGTCTGCCAAATGCTACAAATGTAAATGTAAATTATTTAATAACATGACATTAGCTTCCACTGTTATGCTAAGGAGACCCAGCTAAATGTTTCAGCAAAGCCAGATGAGAGGCAAAAGCTTAATAAGATTGAAGAATGTTTTTTGTTGTTCTTGTTTTTGGATGTTCTGGTAGGACCATATGCAAACTTCATTTAGTTCATAATGCAGCAGTTCTTTCACAAGAGAGTATCTTGTCTTTTGGCGTATGTCTCTCTATGTTCAGACAGAATATTTTTGCATATTACAATCTGGAATAAGAATCAGCTGGGCTGCTGGGCTCATTTTAAAGTAGAATCAGAATTCTTCATGTTGGTGAAGATCTTTAAGTCAGATATTTACTAAATCAACTGACTGTATATACATCATCAGTACTGTGAATCATAAAAAAGTTACGTAAAAATAAACTGATATGTCTTAGTTAGAACACATTGCTGTGGTAATAATAATAATAATGATAATGATAATAATAATAATAATGAGAAGAATTTGTTTAGAAGTAGAACGTAAAATATTGATCACACACAGCTTTTACGCAACCTTGTTCTGTCCCCCACAACTAAGTTACACAACTATGATGTTACTATGGTATTCAATGTATGCATTAGGTTTTGTTAAGCCGCAACACCGTTTATGCCACTTGCCCACCATGGCAAACCCCCCCCCCCCCCCACTGTCATTGTGACACCAAGCGACACTCACATCACATCACAGATCAGCAGCAGAAGTCAATTTTCATCCATCACATCAGATATTTATTACGGTGATAAAAGTTCTGTGCTTTATATTATAGTGTGTTTGTCGTTTTTTTTCTTGTTTTGTTGCCAGATTTATGTTGATTTGAAAGTAAAAGTAAAATGCAAAAGAAAGAAAAGCAAAAAAAAGAGAAAAGCAAAGAGAAGAGGGAAACTCTGTATCGGATACAGGTATCGGTATTGGGCCCGATGCCGAGCTCATGTACAGGTATCGGTATTGGGCCCGATGCCGAGCTCATGTACAGGTATCGGTATTGGGCCCGATGCCGAGCTCATGTACAGGTATCGGTATTGGGCCCGATGCCGAGCTCATGTACAGGTATCGGTATTGGGCCCGATGCCGAGCTCATGTACAGGTATTGGTATTGGGCCCGATGCTAAGCTCATGTACTCAGACTGGTATTCATGAAAACACCCAAAGAGCGATAGTTTCTTTTGACATTAATGACAGAATTTTTCGTGCTGATATGCCTAAACGAGTTAGCGTTCTAACTCCCTATAGCACTGCAGTACCAAATCCAGTCTCGTACACACACACACACACACACACACACACACACACACACACACACACACACACACACACACACACACACACACACACACACACACACACACAGTGGACTGAAGTGACTGACTCACTGGCTCAGAACCCTTTAGGGCACTTTTTATTGTCCTCTAATCCTCCTTTGTTCCCGCTGTAGGGATTTATTCAAATGACATAAGCCATGTTAGCAGACAGTAGTACAGAAGATTCCCAAACACTGCAAAGTAAATATACAAAAGATTTTTATCGTTATAGTATGTAAATGTTAAGTAATTCATTTGAAATAATAATTCTAGCTAGCAGCTAGCGGGTTATCTAAAGGCAAAGCTGTGTGTTTAACTATAGCACATTTCTGTCTGCATGATAATTGACCTTTGAGTTGTAGCTAATCTCAGAAACTAACACTACTAGAACACAAACTACTGCAGCTCCACTATTTAAGTGTTATTATTGAACCGATTAACCTTTTTTTTCACACTAGAACTAAATTTCGGCTGATATATGATCTCACCAAAAACCATATAAAACAAAACCCAATAGCTACTTTTATGTCTATGGTTTTAAATGACCAGCCTGGTCCACTCTTTATCCACATGCTTGAATAGGTTCGAGGTGTAATATCACACAGCTTCCCCGGAACACACCACTTGAAAAGGTTAAAGAGGCTTAACAAGTAATTAATAGACTTAATTCCCTGTTGTTAATTATTAAGGGGGAAATGAGATCAGTGACATGAGGATTGTGTTAACATGAACATTATGAGATATAATGCATGACTAAACGTTTTGTGGACACCTCACTAGCACACAGTGCAGTACATATCAGTCTTCCCCAAACTGTTACCACAAAGTCTAGACAAAGCATGCTTTAAAATGCAGTTTTATGTTGTAGCAGGTTTTTATCTCTAGACTAAAACTAAAAGACTCAAACACTGTTCCAGCATGACAATAACGCCTGTACAAAAACCCCTGAGCTCCATGAGGACATGCTGTGTTCTGATTGGAGTGGAAGATCCCTAAATCTGACTTAACCTCACTAAACACCTTTAGGATGAACTAGAACACCGACTGAACCCCAGACCTCCTCACCTCACAACATTAAGGTCTGATCTTAGTAATACTATTGTAGCTGAATAAACACAAATCCCTGCAGCCATGTTCCAAAAATCAAATTGGAGTCACACTAGTATGAAACTTGTTTTTTTTTGCATGTCCTGGCTCAGAAAGTTGGGGTCAGAGCGCAGGGTCAGCTATGATATGCCCCTGGAGCAGGAAGGGTTAAGGGTCTTATTTAAAGGACCCAACAGTGGCAGACTGGTGGTGGTGAAGCTCGAATCCAGGTCTTTCTCATCTTCCAAACAACAAATCAGTGCCTTTAACAAACATAAGGATTTAATGATAAGGTGTCTCAATACTTTTGTCCACATGCCTGGTATGGAGGACGGCATGAGGGGTAAGCAAAATTGATAATATTTTGAGCAATATGACGATATATATCGTTACCGTGGAATAAAACGTAAAAAAAAATTGTTATTGTCGTTATTTTTTAGTTAAAAGTATTAATAATAAATCAATTTTAAGAAACAGTTTTTAAATTATTCAGACTTTTAAATATGCAAAAAGCAAGACGTCTAAAAAATTCTCGCATTTGCAATGCAAAATGACTACAAGCGATTTTAATGCCACCCCTGTAAAATACGTAATACTGCAATTTTAGGACAGTATTTAAAGACTGTAGTAACATGCTCACTACATAGACTTCTTTTCTTCCGGCTGTAGGTTTTACCGAGGCAGCACTCATTGCCTGGGATATAAAGACCAGTCCTCACAGGAACTGGAAGAGCTGAAATAAGATGCTAAATCTGTAGCCTGGAGACGTCTCACAGGGCTGGAGTTCACTCCGGGGAGATAAAGGGGTGACTCAGCATGCAGTGATAAAGAGATTCATATTCTCCAACAAATTGAGGAAACCAACGCTACAAACATTGTTTTTTTATATATATATATATATATATATATATATATATATATATATATATATTAAATCTCACTATGTAAAAAACACAAGGGATGCGGTATTGAAGACATAAATATAAAATATATAATATATATATTAAACATGTGGCTGAATGTGGATCAATGAAGGCTGAAGGTCAGCCGCAGCACCTCTAGCTAGCCTGTTAGCATGTAGAAGAGGGTAGTTTACGTATTTCTCTGCCTGTGTTGCACTGCAATTTGATGAGGCATAAGCAGCAGATAGAAAGTGGTAGCTTAGTGGTTAAAGATGTTGGACTACCAAGCAGCCACTGCTGGGCCCCTGAGCAAGGCCCTTGACATTTAACTGCTTATCTATATTTAAAAAATTATGTCACTTTGGATAAGGGTGTCTGTCAAATGCCATAAATGTAAATATGGATTCATGTGTCCCAGGGAAATCACGTATAAGTGTTTACCAATCTCTGATTGGAAGATCAGAGTTTGATTCCCATCACCACCAAGTTGCCACTGCTGGGCCCCTGAGCAAGGCCCTTAACCCCAATTGCTTAGTTGTATAAAAAGATAAATGTAAGTCGTCGTATATGGCAAATGCCGCAAATGTAAATTTGGCATATTTTATTTCATCATTACTTACTGCAACTAGAACTAACCAATGCAGGAATAAAAGTCGATTACTATTTCCTGATCACAGGATACCCTGAGAGACAGCTGGCAGGTGCACTTTGGGTTTCACTTTCCTGAATTAGACTGGGTTAAAGTGAACTGTACCTGCCTCGTGTCGATACTTTGTGAATAAAGACAGTGGGTTGGGTTACAGCGGCATCGGGTACAGAACAACGCCGGACTCGTGTTTCAGTTCGGACATAAAACCATGGTGGTACATTACAGTACGAGTTCTATAATACAGAGACACTAATAGGCCACTTTACTGGATATTTATTAGCAATTATTTATCATATTGTTACCTTACACTGGGTTCACACTGCGCGAGTATTAATAGTATTTTGCGATGTTTGCTTGTCAAACTGTACGAACATTATTTCATATGATGTCACACTGTACAATGTATGCAGTCAATAAGCATAAAAAAAACAGACGCACAGTAGAAGACTTAATTGGAGTATATGAATAATTGTAAGTATTTAAATTAGTGACACGTTTAGTAACCTGCGTGATTTTAAGTTGACGCTGTAATTGCGTCATCATGTCCAGCGCTACGATTGGTTCTTGGTTTTTGACGGTCATAGCGAAAGTCACACTGCAGAAAAGAGTCTAAAATCTTCTAAAACTAACAATGTCATCAGAGAAAAATAAAAAATGATCAGAACGGCCATCAGTCAACTGATCAACCAATTGTTAAACCAGCAATTTTAGTGTAGGGTTATAGGAATTATTTAGGTTTTTTTGTATTTTTTCTCCTTAAGATTCATCAGTCTTAAAATGTTTTTATTAAACCAAAACATTTTTTTTAGAAAGTTTTGTAATGCCATATATTTTAATGAAATAACAACCGATGTACACTGTTCTTATAACCTAAAGAAGGGTTTTCTACCATTTCTGCGGGCCATCAAAAAGTATGGATCAATTATAAAAAATTTAATAATCCAATTATTCAAATATCATATATTTATATTTTCTTCATTTTCTCCTAAAAGCAAACTTTAGAAGTTTTTCTTAACAAAACACATTTTTAAAAATTAAACCTCTCCTACAAAACAAACGAATAGCCTGAACGACTGTACGAACTCTGCAATAAATATATAATAACACTGTCAATGATGGGGTGGTAATTAAGTGGAACTAGAAAAAGAAGAAGAAGAAGAAATGTAACATTGCAGACTCCCTAATTTCACTTTGCAAAAACCACTTTAAGAACCTTGGGCTTAAAACTGAAAACTGGCGCCAAATAAACTGAATTGTGATCGCAGCCTGGTGTGAACACAAACTGGTGCTATGGAAAAGCACCAAATAACCCTTGAACAAAGCGACCAACATTTCATTTTTTTTGTATTCTAACAAAGCAGTCCTTGCTTAGGCACCCAGCAGTGACATTTTGGAGGTCCTGGAAGTTAAACTCGTGACCTTTTAATCAGCAGTTCAACACCTTAACCACTGAGCTTCCAGTTCTTACATGTGCGTTTCAGATATGACCTTCATGCATGAGGAAAAGAAGAATATAGACACTATGAGTCCCGACTTTATTGTTTAGCACACACTACTTGGATGTATTCAGTTGTCTGCTGTTAGACTACATTTGGACTTATGAATATAATAGAAATATAAAAATAAATATACACCAGTGCAAAAGAGGAATGTTAGTTACATGGCCATACCATCAGAGCCTCGGAACACCGAAAGCCACAAAAAAAAAATCGTAGCATGAGCGTAAGATGAAATAGTTAAAAAAGAAAAAAAAAAAAAAAAAACTTTCGGAGAGCCCTGATTCTGCCTCACTGAACACTTTTGGGATGAGCTGGAACACCAATTTCACCCCAGACCTCCTCACCAGACATTAGTGTCTGATCTCACTAATACTATTATGGCTGAATATGAGTGAGACTAAAACTGGAATAATCTGTTAAATATAGATTATAGATTTGATGGTCAAGTTTCCCAGTCCATTTTCTTATACAGTGTATAATGTAAAAAAACCCCTACATTTATGTAATAACATTCAACCAATGTGGCAGCACCAAAGGTAGATAGGCAGATAAATAGATAGGCAGACAGATAGGTGAATAAACAGACAGACGGGTAGATAAAACAGACAGACGGGTAGATAAAACAGACAGATGGGTAGATAAAACAGACAGACGGACGGACAGAAAAATGGACAGACAGATGGATGGGTAGATAGACAGAAAGACAGATAGGCAGATAAATAGATAGGCAGACAGATAGGTGAATAAAAACATAAACAGACAGACGGGTAGATAAAACAGACAGACGGGTAGATAAAACAGACAGACGGGTAGATAAAACAGACAGATGGGTAGATAAAACAGACAGACGGACGGACAGAAAAATGGACAGACAGATGGATGGGTAGATAGAAAGAAAGACAGACAGACAGATAGATAGACAGACAATGACTACTGTGGAAGTAGAGGTGTTTAATAACACTGAATAAAGAAACATTAGCTGTAGAATCGGAGCAGAGAGTCGTGTGCAATGTGTTTTAGCATTAAAGTGGTTCAACGCTGTAATTCACTTAAACACGAGCAGAAACTGCAGCGTGACATTCTTTTGTCTCGGATAGACAGAGAGAGAAATCTGTACTTCCAAATTCAGAAGCATTTCTGCTGATTGTGCAGTGTCTGCATGCTGAGATCAGGTGGCCATATTGCCAGAGTGTGTGTGTGTGTGTGTGGGGGGGGGAACCACTGTTATGCTTGCACACTTTTTCTCTTTTATCCTCTGCAACAAAAATAGAAAACTGTTTTCTCTCTCTCTCTCTCTCTCTTACATACACACGTCTAATTCACTGACATTCTCTCTACAGGAGAAACCATTTTACTCTTCCTTACACACATCTACCGGAGCTCGACTGTCCTCTGTATTATTGAGGTAAACTGGTTTAAAATATTAAAAATATAGCCGTTGTCTTTTTAAAGACATGTACACACATGTACCGCCGAACCTTATTGTCCTGATTGATTGGATCAATTTCTTTTCTGTTATCAGGGAAAATTGCTTTTATTTTAAGACCAACAATTTTTATTTTCTAAATTCCAAAACGTTCAGATTTTTGTCGGTCAGAATTAAACCCTGGTTTGTTGCCCCATCAGTGTGGTTTATTTATCCAGGTAAGGACACAGAAATCACTCGGGTGTGGACTAAAACAACCAGTCTGTTTGCATCAGTTTAGTTCCAAGTAATCTCTATAGCGCCTAATTAAAAAAAAAAGAAAAAAGTTATTTGACTGGATTTTTTTATTAGTGTTTTTGTGATAGTTTTGTACAGTCTGACGAGCAACTGATTGAAACAACCAGAAATCCTCTGTCGCTAAACTAGACATAAAAAGAAGACAACAGATTTTAGCGTTGAATTATTGAAATCTTTTATGGGTTAAAAATGTGTCTCAGTTGACCAAATAGTAGCCAAAAAACACACAGGGGGCGCTATCCATAAACTACACAAAGTAAGATAAGTAAGACAGTTGTGCAACTGACAAATTGTGTGTTTGTTTAACTGTGAGCCATAACTGTAGTGCTACACAAAACGTATGTGATAGATACTATAGATAGATAGACAGATAGACAAAAAACTGAGCCACAACTGTAGTAGATAGATAGATAGATAGATAGATAGATAGATAGATAGATAACAGAGCCACACAAAACATGTATAATGGATATTATAGATAGATATGATACAATAGATAGATAGATAGATAGATAGATAGATAGATAGACAGACAGACATAACTGAGCCACACAAAACGTATGCGTGATAAATATACATAGATATGATACGATACAATAGATAGATAGACAGACAGACAGGCAGACAGACATACAGACACTAGATAGACAGACAGGTAGACTTTTGTTGTCCAAATTTTCTCTGTATTTACTACTTACTACTGTAAAATTGTGTCTTTCATCTTTTTTTGCATCTGTAAACTATGAATGCATTTTGCCGATGTGTTTTTGTTTACTGTGTGCAGGTGAACCAGACCAGTGATCTATCAGATTTCTTCCATGAAAACACCCGAGACAGTGTTGAAATGGGTCTCTAATGTTTTTTAATAATCACAGTAAACTGACAGTCAGGGTATGACGACAGACCCGCATGCTATAGATCACATGAGCTCCAAGACTGCTTATGAACATTTGTTCCACAGCTTCGTAACTACTCAGTCGGACTGACCAGAAGTACTTATCAGCACGCATTAGGTCAACCGTAGCAAATAAGAAAGCGCACAGTCTGCAAAACAGCGCTCACGAGACCAGGTTGTTTTAAGGAATAGTCTTCAGTAGGGTTATGTTTCAGTCCTGATGGGACACGGCAATAAAAAAATAAACAGTTTCTTCACCTTATACACTCAATTTACAAAAAAAAGACATGCAATGTTCAGTCGTTAACTCAGGATGCGGGTCTATGTGATTAAGATGAATTTATTTAAGTATGAATAAAATTGACTGATAAATTTACAGTGTGGATGAAAATCAGTTAGGTGTTAAAAATTGGTAAGATATTTCTCATACAATTTATTAAAACAAATTGTACAAATACTTTATAACATTCGATAATGAATTCGCCGCCCTAAACCAGTTTCTTAAAAGAAAAATGGAGATTAATTTATTAACTCACATTAAAGATTAAATTCATAAAATCCCATTTATAGTCATAAAAATATGCAGTCCTACCCAGGGGTGCTGCTAGAAATTTTGGGCCCAACAACACCTGTTCCACACCAAACTTACTATTACATTAGGGGTTTAATTCATTCCATGACGGAGCTTGTAACTCAAATGACTCGAATGTCAAATCAATTTTCCCCATTGAAATGAAATGAAAAGCCATTAATCCGTTCCAGATCCCTAAAAAACACCGCTATTTTTTAAATAAGGTACTGGAATAAACTGGTTTTATTAAGTATAATGTACAGCATTTGCCTCGGAGATCAGACGTCTCCACTTGCTAACGCGGATGTCTGACTGGCTATCGAGTGAGACATGGGATGCTGGACGGATGTTACAGCGTTTACTGTAGCTGCCTTTTTGGTATTCAAACCCCGGTCTTTTTGGTATTCGAACCCTGGTCTTTCTTGTACTCGAACCCCGGTCTTTCTGGTATTCGAACCCCGGTCTTTTTGGTATTCGAACCCCGGTCTTTCTGGTATTCGAACCCCGGTCTTTTTGGTATTCGAACCCCGGTCTTTCTGGTATTCGAACCCCGGTCTTTCTGGTATTCGAACCCCGGTCTTTCTGGTATTCGAACCCCGGTCTTTCTGGTATTCGAACCCCTTTTCTGGTATAAGTCCAACACCTTAACCACTTAGCCACCACTTACCCCACACAATGTACACAAATGTCAATGTATTCTCAGAGATACATTATCTTAAAGTTGCACTTACATTTTATTAAATAATTCCTCCCTAGTTGTGTTACTACAGAGTTCTACAAGTTTTCTATATTAAGAGCTTGTACTTTAAGCCTCCTGAGGTTTGGTTCAGCTCAAACAGCTTTTACGGCTTGATAGATGTTTTGGTTTCTCAAGACTTCCAGTTGCTCCTGCCTCCTGGAATTTCATCAGCTAAGGCAAATTAGGTTAACAAATCCACAGAATGCTGACTTTTAAACTCTTTATCCAGGAAAGATGTGAGAAAAAGGGGGCAAAATCAACAACTTTATCAGCTGGATCCTGATATCATGTGAACGGATTGGCTGAATCAGATCCTGCTGATCCGGTTTCAAAATAATCCGAATTACAGCAAAAAAACAACCACCATTGACCTCAAAGAACTGAACGAACGAGTTAGAATCGTTTAAGTTTATTTCTATTTGATGAAATGAAATACAATGAAATGATGTACGCCGACATTTAGCGACACATTAGTCAGCATCACGACTCAGAACCGATTAATCAGGCGATTAATCGTGTTGTTTTTTTTTTTTTAAATGATTATTATTTCTTACCTTCTGCATCTGCGCCCCATGTCTTTCTCGGTCTCTGTGCTGGAGTCTCCGTTGTCTTTCCGATCCGGTTTCAGCAGCGTGTTTGCAGCGGAGCTTTCGTGCTCTTCAGCCGGGGAATTATTGCGTCTTCGCATCGCTGAAATGACAGAAACGGACAAGATGCGGAAATAATCAAACAAAATGCGACTTAATGACGGAAACCCAAAGCCGCCTGCTGTTTGTTTTATAAAGACAGGTGGTGAATCTTCACCCAGGTGTTTCAGCGCTCTGCTTTTGTCTGGTTCTTCAGCACTTCTTCTACATTGTTTTCACAAAGTCCGATATCTGCAGAGAGCAGATGATCAATGCAACCTTTTCCAAAAGACTTACCGGACAGCCAATCAACGACGCGCAACCTGACTCCCACGCTGCCGAAGCAACCAATAACAGAAAAGCTACCTTTACCCCAGCTTCTCTCAATAGCCAACCAGAGACGGCTATTCAGGCGGCAGCCATATTGGCAACGGTTACTTAGCAGCGTGTATTGTTTGCACCTGTTTTAAGGCAAAACAACACCTTTGGTGCTATGATCATATACAAATATGCGACACGAAAACAGGTGGGCGGAAATGGTTTTAAAACATTTCCGGTAAAACTGTGGCTCGTGTTTTATTTTATTTCCAGAATTCTGATTTAAAGAGAAAGATTAAAAAATGCACTTATAAAAAATGGAAAGAAAAGTATTAGTAATAAAAATAATAAAAATCTGATGATAAAGGTTGGAATCTCCTTTTAGTGTATTTAGGGTCGACAAGATTAATAAAAGGAATTTGAATGAAATAATAATTTAAGTGATTTGTATTAAAATGTTATAATTATTATTTCTATCTGAATAATTTTTATAATTAAATTTGATTGAAATTTTGTTTAAAGATTAAAGCCGGTATTAAGCCGAAAGCTGACAGCCAATAAAAACTAAAGAAGAAGAAGATTTCCGGTTTAGCTTGTTTTACGTCAAAGTGTAGGAATTTTTCAGCATATAAACTATTTTACAATTTAATTAGTCGCTTTATTTACATTAACCAAATATAAAACTCACATTTATTGCTATACAGCTTCCCGTTTTTGCAGCAGTTTATTTATTTATTTATTACAAATTTCACACCCAAGTACTAAGTTGTCAAGTTCTTTAACGAACTCATGAAAACACTGAAGCATACATTAAATATTAAAATTAGGCGAAACATTTTATTATATACCAAATCAATAGCAAATAAAATTATTACTGCATTTCGTATCCAATTGAAAGGTTGTCTTCGCTTTACCTGGTTAAATAACTAGGTCGGATTTCGTATTATACTTTGTTTTATATTATACAGAACATTAGGAAAAGCACATACTGGACATAAATCACAGAAAAATCCCAAACCTGGTGTTCATTTTGTTCCTTTTACACTCAAAAGTCTCCTTCCTCCGGTAGCGTTTAGTGCGCAGTGGCTGAATCCCAAACGACTTCTTCTACACTACACCTAGTGCCCTAGTTTGGGCACAAAATCGCAGCCTCTCTATCCTATCTAGTGCACTATGTATAAAACAGATATGTGGAATGAAGAAGTAGTATTTTACGTTAAAGTGTTGGAACTGCCGATTGGAAGATCATAGGTTTAAATCCCAGCAAAACCAAGCTTCCACTGCTGGGCCCTTATGCGAGGCCCTTAACCATCAACTGTTTGTTGGGAACAATTTAGTTAAACTATAAATAAGGACGTCTGCCAATTCCTGGGAAATAAAAAAAATGGAAATATGACCAAAAGTTTGTGCGCTCCTGACCTACTGACCCTAAGGATGTGAGTTCAAATCTTAGGGCCACAAAGCTGCTATTGCTGGGCCCCTGAGCAGGCTGTATAAAATGAGATCAGTGTAAACTACTCTGGATTAGGGTGCCTGCTAAATCATGTAAATGTAGATATTAAACATCCCATTCCAGATTTATTTCCATGTTGCCTGTTATGATAACATCCACACATCTGGAAAGGTTTTTTACTAGATTGTGATGAGCGGCTGTTGGGATTTGTGTTTATTTCGCCACAACAGTATTAGTGAGATCAGGCACTAAATCCCAGGAAATTCATAATTCTGTAATTTACACAAAAATACGACTGTAAGACGTTATGAATAAGAAGTAATACATTAATTTAAAAAAAAAGTACACAACATTCACCCATCTAGATAAAAAAATACAAAATTTCAACAATTTTTAAAACACAACAAATTCACAGTTTTACAAATGATGTAATGATGTTATTAACAGCACCAATAAACCGACTCACAGAATCACCAAATTTTCTGGGCTATTTATAAGCAAATATACTAAATAAAAAAATTAATTATTTATGAGTATTTATATTGTTGGGGTATGTGTTATTTATTATTATTTTTTAAATCACATTATAAACAAGTACACCACGTGTAGTGAGTGTGTTGTGGTTGCTGGCTTAGTGTATGTTCAGATTTGATTTCTTAAAATGTTGTGCTGTTTTGTAACCACTAGAGGGAAGCATTTTACAATTTTGTGTTAAATACTGCACCCAGCTGCATTACTAGATACGTTTCAATGTCGGATTACAATATTTTATTCGTTCAATTAAAAAAAAAAAAATAAATTATATATATATATATATATATATATTCTTTCTTTAAAAAAATAAATGAAAAAGTATTATTATTAATAATGATGCATTTATATTTTATATTAAACGTAATATGCCAGTATTAATTAAGAGAAAACAGACTTGAATTTTGTGCTTATATGTTATATGATGTGATGTTTTTGATTATATTATTCATCTTTTATACCCGATTATTCTCTAATTTGGGGTCACAGGGATTTGCTGGAGTTTATTCCACCTTTCTGAAAGGGTAAAAGGCAGGAGGGGTACAACCTGGACAGGTCGCCATTCCATCACAGGTCCACACACACTTACACACACTCACTCCTATGGGCAATTTAGAATCGTCAATCAGCCTAACATACATGTATTTGGACTGTAGGAGGAAAACGGAAAACCCGGAGTAAACCCACGCAAACACAGGGAGAACATGTAAACTCCACACAGAAAGACCCCTGTCCGGGAATCGAACCCATGAGTTGTAATCTATTACTTTAAATTACAACTCAAGGATATTTTTTTAGTTAGCTGACTGACCAGTGACATGGCAGATCCACAACACTGAAATATAAATATGAACTGAGTTATATAAAGTATAATGTGCAGTTTATTAATTATTTTGCTGTCGAATTATTCTTTCTGTGGATTATTTTTCTACACGCAGCCCAGAATGATATAATAAAACTGTCTCACTATTTGGACAAACGTTTGTGGACAACCGTACCAGCGTACCCACATATCTGTGTCGTCTACAAACTGTTGCTACAAAAGACTGAAGCACACAGGGAGGTGGTAGATCAGTGGGTAAGGTGTTTGACCGCTAACCAGAGGACTTATTTTCCAGCTCTGCTAAGTTGCCCCTGCTGGGCTCCTCAAGCAAGGCCCTTAACCCCTAATTGTTCAGTTGTATAAATGAAATAAATGTAAGTGGCTCTGAATAAGGACGTCTGCCAAACGCCATTAATGTAAATGTCTAGTATGTCTTTGTAATAAAATATTTTTTTATTGGAACTAAGAGACTCAAACACTGTTCCAGTATGACAACATCCCAGTGCACAAAACCCCTGAGCTATATGAAGACCTGGGCCCTGTCCCAATACCCACACTACGCCTACACAAAGTGTAGAATGAATATCTTTAAACAAAGAAAGTGTGCATTAAGGGCAGAAGTAGGCGAAAACAAAGATGCTCCCTTTAACCCTTTAACATGAATGTGCATGGGGCACAAGAGGGGCATGGTGGTGCAAGAGTGGGCTATTGGAACATGGCCGAATAAACTTTTACTTACACTTAACTTTCCTATACTTGTTCATTTTGTTACTCTCTTCCAAAATGTCTGTCAAAACTGCTGGCTTTTCCACTTTTTTCTTCACTGGTTTAAAACATCTCACCACCAAAAGTATTCTGGGTAATATTCCTAAACAAAGTCAGCTTGAACAAGCACTTACAGAAAGTGCGCGTTAAGGGCACAAGTAGACAGAAGTAGAGAAGCTCACCAGCGAATTGGGACACCATACACACTTGCACCCCCCAGCGGGAACCGGCAAATGAGGGGCAAAAGGGTGCAAGTGTGAATATTGGGACAGGGCCTATGGTGTGTCGGTATTACTCACATGTCCTGTACAGAGTCCTGAATCTGACTCAACCCCTTTGAACTGAATATTTTAAGGGATAAACTGGAACACCGACTGAATCCAAGACTTCCTCACCTCAACATTAGTGTCTGATCTCACTCATACTATTGTAACCGATTGAACACGAATCCACACAGTCACATGACACAATCTAGTGAAAAGTCTATCCAGTAGTGTGGAGGTTATTATAGGTTATTATGGTCGAATGTATTCATTACATTTCTGGCCTAATGTAATGTTTAAACCAACATTTAATCAACAGTTTTGTAATTCTGCAATAGCAGCGTCAGATTATTATTATTTTTTTTTTTAGAAATTCTGAGTATATTAATCACAACTTGTTTCTGCAGTTTAATTCTTTGATCCAGCACTTTAACCGGGAGTGCGTGGTCCGTGTTGAAAAGCAGATCTCTCCTCTGCTTTCTTTCCCTTTTGACAGCCGGTATTGTACAAGCGTGATGTGTTTCCTTCTGCTGGCATGACAGGCGTGGTGTTGGCTTTTGTCTCCACACCAGTCCGCACTCATTTACATATTAAGATTATGCCAGTCGGCGTCACATCTCGGCCCGGGAGTACGAGCCCTGCCTAATGTGTCACGCGCATGAGTGTCATTTCAAAGGACGTATGTGTGTGAGCTCTCTCATTATTCTGTCCCTGCTCTATGAAGTGCTGATTGCCCGTTCTTTGTTTTCATGTTCATTTATTCCAACACCCACCCTGTAATCAACGCAACGGAAATAAGACGTTGAAAAGACGCCCTGGCATTTGCACACTGACGCTAAAGCGAGTGCATTTGTGCTGCCGGCGACTTTCTGCTCATCCCGACCATCAGCATTTCCAATATCCATCAGAGCAGTAAACTATGCGTGTTTTATCCCATTAAAAACGGAGTTAAAACACAGGCACGCGAAAAGGGAGGGCCATCATCAAGGCGGATCAGTCATCCCTCTCTCTCTCTCTCTCTCTCTCTCTCTCTCTCTGTTTTCTCTTTCATTCAAAGTAATGCCAGTGATGACATGGCTGGCTAATTTCAGTAATTAAAGCGGTCAGTTTGTGGTTGACAATGTCTCATTGCAAAGTCCTTTAAGCTTTTAAAGACATCAGTGCAAACAAATCAGCATGGAGCCGACACGCTAAAAGCAGCCGCGAAGGAGTGACATTCAACAAGCCACTGTTCCTTAATTGTTAGGAGGTGTGTAGCGCTGCGATACATTTTCCTGTCCTTCACCAAACAAACAGAGCACTGATTCAGTTCTTACTTAAATTCTTTCAACAGCTCTGTATCAGCTCCATATCCGTCTCAAAAATCTCCTGCTTTATTGAATAATTCTGTAGAATTTATCCTATATGGGGTCAGTTTTGGGTTTTGGTTTTGAAGTCTGCATATTGGTCCAACCCCCAGGACATTTTTCTAGTGAAAAAATGCAGCCCAGTGCCAGAAGGGACACCGCCCTCAGCGGACAAGCCATAAAAGAGCCTAAAGTTAGTGGGCTAAAGTGGGTCAAAGAGTGCAGTTGCACTCCGGTGACTCGGGTTCAATTCAGGCTTGGGTCCTTGCCGGTCCCACCACTCTTTTTCTTTGTCCTATCAAAAAAGGCTCCAGGGAATTCTGTGAACAAGGGGGACACTGTAGACTGAGCGACAACCTACCATATCACGCAACCACACACACACCGGGAATAAGATCGACTTGAAAGGATTGAAAGGTCGTTAGTTCAGTTTCCAGGACCACTAGTTTCCATCACTGCTGGACCCTCGAACCCTAACGGTGACCTCTCCTGTGCTGAATCCTTATTTAAAACTGAGATTGACAATGGCATTAGAAAAATTGTATTTGATTGATATAATATAGTAGACAGGCCATAGCACACACAATATTACACTGCTGCACTAGTGTAAACTAGAATGGACATGTAAAGACACTATGAGTCCAAATGTCATGTGGATGTGCAGAATTGTAGTTGTAGCTTGAAGCATATAGCGTTAAAGCCCTTCTTCCTCTTGGTTGTCGATGTTTGACCGTGTTTGGATTATTTAAGTCCCGTCGTTGACCGTAACCTTAAATAGATCTTGAAGCCACTGAGTGAAAAACAATAAAGTTGCTAAGTACACTACGTGCGCGGGATGTGACAGCTGCTGACTTTGA
Source organism: Bagarius yarrelli (assembly GCA_005784505.1). Lineage (NCBI taxonomy): Eukaryota > Metazoa > Chordata > Actinopteri > Siluriformes > Sisoridae > Bagarius > Bagarius yarrelli. The sequence continues at coordinate 1,008,269 of VCAZ01000117.1, read as the reverse complement.
ATGCGGAAAAGATTTTTCACCAATTGTCTTAGAGAAGTTCTGCGATCCAAACCCTCCTATTTTTTTTGTTAGCAAAGAAATTTTTTAAAATATTGTTTGGCCTAGCTTGATTGGACCGTTCTTAACAAGTATTAGCTGGATGTGATATAAGTTATGCCTTTTGTTGTTTCCCTTTGGCTCCCTCTAATGGTCAATTTTTGTATTATGGCCTTCATCGCTGAAATCGACTGAATTGTTTAAATAATTATCTTGATTAGTGATAATAAACCCAGATTGAATTTGAATTCACAGATGCATGGTATATTTATTGCATTTTTTAAACAGTTGACTTTAACACTAACTTTTTTAATATTTTAGTTGCAGTAATTTTTAGTATTATTATTATTAACAGTTTGTTTTTTTTAGGTTGTCTTTGTGTAAAAATCTTTGTGTGTTGTAGCATTTCATTATTTCTGTCCAACATTTACTCCAACAATGAATTCGAGAACATGGCGATTGAGACTGAGACTGTTAACTACATTAGCATTGTAGCTACATTGCAAAACTACAATTGTGTTTCAGTGACCAAAATTATCTTGTACAATCAGTGAGAACTAATTTTTTAATTAAATGAGTGTTTTAAGCAGTTTGGCCCTGATGACTACTGTTAAAAAGGCAAACCAAAATCATTTCAGGATTAGTGAAAAAAGCTGTAAGTGTGTTAAACGCCTGCTAGGGTAGGCCATGATGCTATTAGTGGACAGAGTTGTGTGTGGGCAAAGCCACTTGTTGTTGCGTAGCAACACGGCCCAGTTCTCGCTGATGTGGTGATCTCACACACATATACACACGCGCGCACACACACAGCCAGCGCTGTCCTGTTTGAAGGTCGAGTGCTCCTTCACTTTGTCCTCAGTTAAAATAACAGAACCGCCCGCGTCGATTGTGTAAATTGAATCGCCTCGCTGAAGCCTTAAACAAGAATGCTTCACTCTGACGCTAATTACTGCACACATTAAAGCATTTCATCACAGAAAGAACCACAGTGAAGCATTATATAGTTCCTTTTACTTCCACGAGTAGTTGGTGATCTATTGTGTTACAATATCTAGACAAAAGTTTGTGGACACCTTAATTGTGCCCCCACATAAGTGTGTCTTTCCCACACAGTTGTCCCTAGTAGGTCTTTGCATGTTGTAGCATTATAGTATAACCGCACTGCAAATAAGAGGCTTAATGTCAATCCAATTCAACGCAATTTTTATTTGTATAACGCTTTTAACAACGGACATTGTCTTAAAGCAGCTTTACACAGAATGCAAAAACTCCCTGAGATAGAATAAAGACGAAACCTTGAGAGGAACCAGACTCAAGAGGGAACCCATCCTCATCTGTGTGAAATCAAATGTCTGTTTATTACAGCTTACGGTAACGGTGATCAAATGTAATGTAAACTGTAGACTTGGATTTTAAGGAAAAGGGCAGAAACCTGGTATCTTAAGGGCAAGATAAACCCGCCTCCGAAAGAAAGAAAGAAAGAAAGAAAGAAAGAAGGAAGAAAGAAAGAGAGAGAGAGAGAGAGAGAGAGAGAGAGAGAGAGAAATCTGATTATTAAGTGTATTGTTGTGTAAAAGTTAGGAACATTGTGTAGTTGGGGTCTTCAGAAAGACTAGCTAACTATTAATCCCTGTTCCAGCATGATGATACCCCTGTGCACAAAATCCCTGATCTCCATAAAGGTATGCTGTGTTCTGATTGGAGTGGAAAAACTTGAGTGTCCTGTACAGAACCTTCCTTAACCCATTTAAACTAAACACCTTTAGGTTGATTGATAGGTGACATCATGCTATAATCAGTACGAATTTGGCTTTGGCTGTTTTATGACTGCCTCAATTAATAGCGTGTTATTTGTAACGTTTACTGCCCCCTGCTGTTTACCTGGTGTATTGTAATGGAATCGTTCAGGCAGAAACTAAATATTGTAGTTTTATTTAAAAAAAATTTCCGATTATTTTCTTTTAGTTAATGATATTGTCTTATTGAAATTAATTTACAGCGTGTTTTAACCTGCTTATATTTTATTTAACATAATTAACAGTTGTATTAAACAGAAAACTGCTTGTTTATTATAACGTCGTCTATTCAGTTATATGTAGTAAAATTAATATATATTTACAAAATTTGACTGTAAAATATATTTCTGACCCCTAAAGCTCTGAGCCTATTGTTTAGCTATTTATATTTTAGTGTGTTTAATAAAATAAATGGAATAATTTTGCTAGAAATTTAGGCAAAAAGAGCTAAAACTCATCTTGTGCATGGGAGATGATGATAGGTCATGTGACAGGTTTGAATGTTTAACTTAATGTGCTAGTTTTTTGTCATGTAAGAGGAAATCGAAAAGACTTGGTACTCAAGTTCAACTAGAATTCTCATTAAAACTAATTCATTTATTCTTTGTATTCTGTAGGATTTATTAGCTCTGCATGCTTGGGACTATTGTTCGGATTAAAAGGAGAAGAATGGAGTCTCTTTACTATTAACTTTAATGTGTAAGAGTCAGAATTCTCAGCTAAGGTTTTTAGTTTGTGTTTTGATTTTATAGGTTTTTAGTTTGTGTTTTGATTTTATAGACTTTCATTGTACACTTTATGTCCAAAAGTATTGGGACACATGACCATCACATTTACATTTCTGCCATTTTTGCAGACGCCCTTGTCCAGAGCGACTTACATTCTCTTTCATACAGCTGAGCCATTTGGGGTTAAGGATCTTACTCATGGGTCCCACAGTGGTAGCTTGGTGGTGTTGGGAATTAAACCCCGGTCTTCCAATTTGCAGTCTAACACTTTGACCACTGAGACACCCCTATCCCCACATTATATCACATCCATTTTGTTTAGACTATTATATCCTCCACACCAATTTTCACTAGTTTGTGTCATGTGACTGAAGGGAATTTGTGTTCATTCAGCTACAATAGTACTAATGAGATCAGACACTAATATTGAGGTGAGGAGGTCTGTGGTGCATCAGTGTTCCAGTTTATCCTTAAGGTGTTCAGTTTGAAGGGGTTGAGTCAGAATCAGGGTTTTGTACAGGACATGAGAGTTCTTTTCTACCAATCAGAACACAGCATGTCTTTATAAAGATCAGGGGTTTTGTGCACAGGTGTATTGTCATGCCGGAACAGTGATCGAGTCTCTTCTAGTTCCAGTGAAGAAATAATGTAATACTGCAACATACAAAGACATTCTAGACTTGTAAAACTATTTCAATTTAATAAAATCTCTGATCTCTAAACACTTTTTTTGGAAATCTACTGTCATGTTTTTCTAAGAACTACTAGAGGGCAGTGTGGTGTCTTTAAACCAGCCAACACAAGCAATTTAAGCGATCCTTTACTAAAAAGGCACAATGTGTCTAACCCAAAGGAAATATTTGCCTTGAATCTTTTGCACCTTTCAGCAGCCTTTAAAATATCCCTTTCTTTTTTTCCCTTTCCCTTTAATCCAGTGTGAAGATGTACCCAGGTCTGCGGCACTAGTCTGAACGAACAAAAATGCAGTCTTCCTTTAAAACTGGCGAAACAATGGGTGTACATTTTTTTCTGACAGGACATTGGAGTTAAGTACCCCTCGTCTACAGGCTACATAAAAACTCTATTGAAGAGAACGGGTTACAGTTCAATGTCGAATACATTACCACTCGCTAGTGAAGAGCCTAAAACACAAAGCAAACAAAGCAAAAAAAAAACCTGGAGGGTCCTGTTGCTCCTAAACAAAGCCACACACTCGAAAAGACTGCTTTGAATAATATATATATTTTTTTTAATTTTAAAAAGAGGTTTTCAGGCATAACACTCTGCCGCTGTTATCCTTTTCAATTGCATGACACTGAACTAAATCAAAGATCAATCCAGATTCGAGAAAATAACTGTTTTTATTATTATAATTATTACCAGAATAATTTAAGTCATCTATTCAACATTATTTTATCATGTTGACAAATTCTGACCTTCACAACGAGACAAAAACTCTAAAAACTTCATATTTACACCTGGCAAAGTATCATAACTGTTCCAAATCAAAGAATTTATTAGTAGATAAACAATCATATGACAAAAAGTATTGGGACACCTGACCATTCATTTATATGTTTTTTTAGAGATTTTGTCTTTTTATGAAAAGTGAGAACAGACACTTATGTCAGGTGAGGAGGTCTGGGGTGCAGTCGGTGTTCCATTTCATCATATAAGTGTTCCGTGGGGTTAAGTCAGAGTCAGGGTCCTAGGAATGTAATGCCAGATATAGTGGCTAGTGGCACTGACACTTTTGTGCAAAAGTCCTGTCCAGGCCCAGTTCCTACCAGGTGAATAAGGGCAATGTTAAAGTAAAAAATTAAATTTTTAAGGAAAAAAATTGGTGGGAGTTGAAGAGATAGATTCAGTGAAGGAATAATGCCAAATATAGTGGCTAGTGTGGCACTGACTTTTTTTTTATTAATCCTACGGGAGGGGAAACAAAATCACTAATAGTCAGGTGAATGAGACAGGACAGGAAAAATGTCAGCGATAGTGGGCGGGACCGAATCATAATAACACTATGATACCTAACTGTATACACAAATATGCTTTCCATCAAAAATAAATGATATATTTTAATATTTTAACTCAATTCTATTTGCTCTGTCTCTTTATACTCTTCTTCTGTTGGCTTTGAAGTAACTGGTTACGTGAATGGCGTAACAGTTGATGTAGCCTGTAACAGTTGGTGGCGGTAATGCGCCAAGTTGATGTGCCAACGCTGATAACACAACAATAATATAAGAGAAGAAGAAGGCTTTCCTATGCACCTTGTAGACATGAAAATCAATCAAAATAAAATTATACATTTTGTCTGGAATTTAAAAAAAAATCACAATTAATTATGTGATTGGAACAGGAAGGAATTTTCCTCCATTTTTTTGTGGGATTGGGATAAAATTGGATTTTTTTGTGGAAGTGATAGGGACGAGGTAAGAAAATCCACAAGAGTCTAACCCCCTTCTACCAACTTTGTGGCAAGACACATTTGTGTGTGTGCTGGTATTTGCACAAAGGTATTTTCCTTAATAGCCAACTGACTTAATAGCTAGCAGCAAACAAACAGCAGCATCGTGACGTCATACAAACACAACTTTACTTTGCTGTTCTGTCCACCAGACTCTTTTCCACATTCTCCTAAGGTGGGTTTAAAGTTCTTGGTTTGACTGTAATTGAAGGAGACGTCACACTGCAGGTAAGTGTCTAAAATCACCTGACACTGCCAGAATTATTTAAAAGGAGAAAAAGATCACACCAGCCTTTAACTGGCTGTTGGTGAACATGTCAAACAAGCGATCAAAAAATCTTTTAGGATTTCATAATTTGATGTGTCCAAAATCATTCAATGTAGGCCTGGCTTTACCTATAAACATTTGGCTGTCGCATATGGAACAAAAACTTGAAACTGTATAAGATTCTCAAAGACACCCTAATTGTATTTTACATGAACTGCAGGTAGTTGCTTTACACATCAATGAGAAGGTTTAGCTACAGGAAACTACACTAAAGCAGGATGATAAAAACTGTCACTTTTTTTAAAGAAACCCCACTTTTTAGCTACTTTTTAGCATATTAGGTATATATGAAAGGCAACGCATCACATCAGACAGGCCTCGTAGGCAAGTAACTATCAGCTGATTGGGGGAAAAGCAACCCAACCCCTAAACAGCTAATCGGGTCCCAAGCACTCAATTGGCAAATCTCAAACATGTCACCTTACTTAAACACAGCTCATCTGCTCGCTCTGCTGATTCCTCAGCACAATGCTTTACAACCCACCATCTCCCCATCTCCTCTTTTAATTTGCTACCTTAACGATGTCATTCTGTTGTCACTGTTGCATGATCTGTTCTGGGGGGATTTGTTCTGCTCCTATTCTTACATTTACATTTACATTATTAAGCAGACATTCTTGTCCAGAGCAATGCATAAAAGTGCTTTAAGCCACATCTTTGAACAGCTTAATACTGGTACACTAGATCACAAATTAGACCCACAAAAGCTGTTGAAAGAGCAGCATGGATTATTTTGATGGATACCGAGTCAGTGACTCTGCTGTTCTGACAATAATGGGAAGTTTATTCCACCATCTTGGTGCAAGAACAGAGAAAAGTCTTAAGGCAGACCTACCTTGTGGGATGGTAGAACAAGTCGAGCAGTGCTTGTGGATCTTAGGGATGCTATGCGAAGGAGGATAAATGCTTGGAGGTAGGAGGTTACTGCTCTGTTTTTGATAAGCATCAGTGTTTTGAATCAGATGCGTTCAGCTACTGGGATCCAGTGGAAGGAGCGCAACAGTGAGGTGGTGTGTGAAAATTTTGATAGGTTGAAAACAACACGCGCAGCTGCATTCTGAATCATCTGCAGGGGATGAATTGCACTCAGAGGTAGGCCTGCCAGGAGTGAGTTGAGGTAGTCTAGTTTAGAAATACAAGAGGGTTGCCATACCGCTAAATATAAACTTAGAAACATGGCAGTAAAAACTGGCCTAAAGGTTGCCTATTTGTTCACGTTTTGTTTCAAGAGGACCCGAATGAAATAATATGAAGGGAAAAAAACGAGTCATTTTTCTTTTTAAATACACATATTTTATTGGAGAACAGTTTGGGTACTTGGCATGGAGTGTAATACAGTTTTTTTTTACTATTGTGTGTGCAAATAGCAGGAGAACTGGCTGTTGAATAAGCACAAAAGACAGCATGTGAGCAGGTACTGGACAGGAGAGAACAGTGATGGAAGTAATAAGAGAAAGAATTCGGAGTGTTTAGGTTGACTATAAAGAGCGGCTTCCAACAACTAGGGTTTTAGCATGAGCGGCTGAACTGTGTTCAGACTGAGGAACATTTTCACAATTAGTACATAGCATAGCATAGCATTAGAAACTAAAATTAAACAGTCACGGCACTGTCGTTACCTCCAGAAGCGTATAGGCGGCACATGATTTCCTGGCTTAAACTGATTAAGTTTGCTTAAGTAGCAACATGGAGAATGTTTATTGGAGAACTATTCAGCTTCTTATGACAGGACTGTATGTGACTATTAAGGTCAAGGTAAAAAAAAGGCATAAGTGAACTTTTGGCATTCCACAAAGGTAGCAAAACAAGGCATTGTTATGACTGCAAAAAAAACAGCTAGCATGAATAGTTAGTATGTGTGTGTGTGTGTGTTTCACTGTGTTTATGTGAAAAAGGTAACGTGGGGTATGTACAGGTGCATCTATAGCCACAGGGACTTGGATCCTCTTTTTTTCAGTTTTCCTTAAATGTTGATGGTTAATCTTTATTTTTTCTTAAGTGGATACATAACATGATTTACAATAAACAGCATTAAATAAAAAAGTAAAGACATCGTATAGGTGTACAGATTCATTGTAAATGTGCCACAGTAAAAGTCAGACCTTTTAGACATTTAATGACAACAGTGCTAAAACATCGAACACACACTTTAGCAAGTTAAAATGAAACCAGGAAATGAAATGAAGCTGGAGTTCCACGAACTCAGAAACATGATGTTTACCAGTCCTCACTCGATCATGAAGCAACCTTTTACAAGCAGGTTGATTACAATAAATAGGTGCGCACGTGTGAGCCGTTTACCTCACTTTCTGTTGAGCATGCACAGCCAACAGCAGCGAGAATACAAGCTTGTTTATTTCTGTTTGCTAGTTTCTGTAGATACTCATGCAAATTGTGTGAATTCTTTCAGCTATGTATTTCAACGCGATGAAGCAGTTAAGCAATTTATGGCATACACGCGCCTCTGAGAACGAGAGGCTGTTCAAGTGTTCGTCATGATACACGGTTCCAGTGAGGATTTCAGAACGAGTGAAGCGGCGAATAAAAAAAAGGGTCACCAGCTGAATTGTAGTTCAATTGTATTACTTTAATAAAGCTATAAGTACAGGATATATATATATTGATCTTAGAAGCATTTATAAACAGAGATCGTGATATTCTCTCAGCGCTGCGAACACGCAAAGCCGCACGAGCGTGACGCAGCTCGGTTTATCGTCTCTTTACATATCGAATATCAATGCCTAATAACGCTAATTTGAATATGACTTGCTCTGAGGAAGGAAAAAAGCCTTTCATGCGGGCTGACATTTGATTTATTTCAACATCACAATACACGAATGTCCACAGAGGTTCAACTAGTGATCTTTTTCAGTTGTATAAATTGACATGAATAATTTGAAAGGCTTGTTTTGTTTAAATACTCATAGCTAGAGCGTTAGCTTATATGCAACCGTGCGGCGCAGGACAGGTGGCACATGGCATAAACAATAAGCAATGTGATACCTTATTGCTTGTGTTTATCAGATGTTTTACACCACTTTTTTTATTTGATATTCGTCTTTAACTACAAGCAGCAGTATGTCTCTTCCCTCTCAGGATCGTCTCACAGTACGAGTGTGTTAATGGGATAAAGCTACAAGACCTCACACACAGCCAGGTTACAGGGCCTTTATAACAGTATGTGTGTATATATATATATATATATATATATATATATATATATATATATATTATATATATATATATATATATAAAAATAAAATCGATATAAATGATCTCTAGATCAATGACAGTTTCAAGTCTTATTTTCTTGTAGCAGATTGACTCAATTACATCTGCTCTGTCATGTGAGAGTGTTGCTCTGTGTCCATATGTGTGTGTGTGTGTGTGTGTGTGAGAAATTCAAAGGCTGGTAAGAGTAAAGACTCGAAGCACACACGCACTCAAGCACTCGTACACGCACTCTGCTCCGCAAGCTGCTAAAACAGTACTAACTTAACTCTAAAAATCTGTACAGTATCTTTAAATATGGTATTTACATAAATAAACAGCGGCTTTTCACACTTCCACCGAAAATAATAATGAGAATGCAAAAAAAAACCCATAAAAACAAAAACAAAAGCAAACGAGCTCGGGGTCGAAATCAAGGCCAGTGTCTTTTTTCGGTTTGGATGGGTGAGAAAGGCGAAAGGCAACAAGCACGCTGCGATGGCTGTGTTTCAACTCCACTCGGTCCACATGTGGCGAGCAGCTTCTCCTACAATGCCGAGCGAAAAGTAAAATTCACATTCCAGGATTTGTTCCCAAATGACTGACCAATAACGTAATGATAATTAGGTTAGTGAAAAAAAAGGAGGAAAAAGTTAGTTCTTATTGAGCTGCATTAAACAGACACAATCTCTGAGCACCGATGATAAAAGATTACAAATTAGAACTTTATCTTTGAAGAGGTGTTCTGGTGGACTGTATGCCGTTTCACAAGCTTGCGTCATGTTCGTTTTTTGCTGTGTTATTAGCGAGCGTGCTGTAAGGATGAGCTCAGAGCTCTGCTACCATCAGCTAATGGTTTTTGAGACACCATGAAATGAATATTACGAATGTTGCAGATTTGATGGGTCCTACACTTCCGTAATATTTCCCTTAATTCCTTTATATTATATATTCCTTTATCTCAGAACTCCAACCATTTCTATCGTTTTTACTATAAAACGTTTACATAAATAAAAGCAGAAATCGGATTAAGACTGATCTGATGGGTTAAAATGTATCACATCTCCTTGTTTTTTTCTCTCTACCTGACAGGACGGGTGTGCTGAGCTGTGATATTTTCTGGAATAATGAGAAAAAAACAATAAAATACACTTTAAGATTTATTTACACTCTATTTTGTATATTAAAACCCACAGATTAACTGCCACTGGATGTGGGATAGATTTTGTTTCAACAGAGACCTTTCTGTTATAGAGCTTTTAAAGGTTTAGGTCTGTTTTTTTTAATATTATAGAATTATTTAATTAAATTTTAAGTTAAAATTAAATTAAAATATCTATTTATTTATCTTGTTTTTTGATCCGTAGCCATTAATTAACTTTTTGTTTTATATGTTAAATCTGAAATGGAAATAACTCTAGTACAACTTACAGGAACAATTAAGTTCAAGTTCAAGGAGCTTTATCGCATTAAAACTTTTCCAGGACCACCGAGCGGCCATTGTTGGGCCCCTGAGTGAGACCCACTCTGGATAAAGGTGGCGGTTAAATGGTGTAAATGTATAGCGCTGAAATACATTTAAATATAGACACTGAATGTTGTTTTTGAGATACATCTTATATATTCATATATAATGTTTTTATGTCTTTATTATTAAGGATATATTGTTTTTCCCTCTTTGGCCATGTCATACACAAGATTTAATCACATCCTGGTAAATAGTTGTAAATAAATGTTACTACTTTTTATATATTTATAACATTGCCTTATTCTAAACTAAGACAAATCTCTGGCAACCTCGAGTTTGTAAACTGGCATGCAGTTTAATTAATTGCCTTAAAGAATACATTATAAAGTATAACCACTGGGTGATTTTTAAACCTAAAACACACCTATGTTTTTCCGGCTGTTCAACATTTGAGTAAAAAGACCGGATTAGGATCCGCATTCAGTGCAGGACTATAGCTCTCTTTACAATCCAGCTACACTTTCCAATGCTGGGTTTATTTACTCTTTTCCTTAAAGTCAAAAAAACAATGAAAGAAAATCTCAGGCTACATTTGTTGTTTTCACTGTTGAGAAATGTGAACCTGCAGTTAAATCGCTCCAATCCAATCAGGAAGAGAAAATAAGAGTGTCATGAGTCAGCTAGATGGAAGTTGTTAAAAGAATCAATAATGCAGCTCAAATTCTTTAAACTAAATTGTTAGTTGTTATTTTTTCTATAGAAATAACAAAAAAAAGAGTGATATGAGTTTGGAAAGTCAATAAAATAAACCCACAGTAAAATCAGCCATCAGTCTCCATTTTGTAATACAGTGGACACTTGCTGTAGTTCCTCCAGTCCCAAATATTACACAGCAGCTATTAAAGGAAAATTCCGGCAAGCTTTCAACCAAATCCTTACACTTACGATTAAAAATAACGAGATTTTGACAATAGAAAAACCTGTTTACTCGTGACACACTTAAAACAAGGCAGATGTTAACTAAGTGTCTATAATACACAGCTGCATTGACCGGGACAGTGGAAGAAAAATGTATATGCGAGTTTTAACAGGCTTTATGTTACAATGGAAACATATGAAAGGTGAACATTTTTTAGAGAGAAATCCTCAGTAAGGTGTTGCTCTGCCTTTCTGTTTTGTTTTCTGCCCTACAGTACACTAGAAAGCACATATTCTTCCTTTTGTAAACATGTTTCAGTAAAATATCATTCAAATATTTATTAGCTTCCTTTAACAATTGTCCTGTGACACGTTTCTGTTTTAATTGTATTCTGAAGTAAACAGGATTTTTGATCGAATGCGTGTCCTGGAGGACCCCCTGTTCTAAACGTTTTAGTGTTTTTCGTTTGTCTGAGTATGAAAGACACTACAATGTCCTTGACAGCGAGTTCTTCAGGACCAGAGATGAGAATTTCAAGGCGGTGTTAATTCCACAGACACTACAGATGGAAATAAGGTTGAAAGATGCTAAAGATTTCCTTTACTGCTGCTAAATTTGCTGTAATTCACTAGCAGCCAATCCTTTTCCTGGAGATCCACTTTCCCACCTTAATATAATAGAATCATCTTTGATTTCTCAGTAGCTTCAGGACGGCATGATTAGTTGATCGGTGTTTACACTGCACTCTGTCGGAAAGCAGATCTCCAGCTAAAAGGTTGGTGCATTGTTGAGTACAACACCCTTTCCTTAATTTTCTTGCATTCACTTCCCCTCACTGGCCAAGGAAGTCGATGCTGGCCTTGACTGTGCGATTGGTGGCCACATCGATGGCCATTGCACGGATCTCGGTGTCGCCGAACTGCATGAGCGTCTGAATCTCGCGCCGTACCCCCGGTGCCGGGCTGGGTGTGCCGCTGACATCCAGGCGCAGGGTGCCGCACTTTCGCACGCCCGTGTCTGAGATGAAGCCTACACGCTCCCGCTCTGAGCAGTACACGTGAATGACGATGACCTGCTGCGAGGGCTTAGCTGGTGTGTAGCTGCGCTTCACAGTTTCACCCAGTGCCACCGACTGGTCAGCTGATATGAAAGTGTCGAAGACGTCAGTGCACCAGCGGGTGCCATCACGTACCAGAAGCTTCTCAGGTGGGTGCTTTCCCTCTACGAAGCGGTTCAGCACACCAACGCCGTAGGTAAGTGGTGAGCGCCGTACCTTAATCACACTCGGGTCCAATCCGAATAATACGGCTCCTTTTAGGATGGTCAGGCCCACATCGTGTGGGATGATGACACGGCTCTGCCCTTGCAACATGTCCTGCACAGCTTTCTGCAGGAGCGGCGACTCGGCAAAGCCACCCACCAAAAACAGGAACTTAATGTCGGTCACCTCAGGCCTGTCGAACAGTTCCTCTGTGGAGAGAACAAATATTTGATGCACGATTAATCCATAATAAAACTATTTTCTTCTTAAATGATAAAGATTGACAGGTAAATATTAACCGATAATTTCCTGATAGGAATCAAACTTGGAACTCTATATTTTGATGCAATATCCACTAGGCCAGTGGTTCCCAATCTATTTTTGTCGGAGACCTCATCATTATTTAATGATATTATCACTTTTGGTACTTCCTGCATTTCGTGTTTCCAGTATTGCTGCACTGCAACCCAAATTGGTGGTAGCTTCCTCACCTGGGTCCAGTATATCTCGGTTATTTCTATCAGCTTCTGAAGGTGAATCAGTGAGACTTGGTGATTTTTTTGTGGAGGACGAATTACAAATTTGTCCAGTTTTTGGTCAACCAGGGGATCATGGATGTAATGAGCTAATGGCAAATAATTGTTCTCCTTAATGCTCACTGCTTAACACTTTCAATATTTTTTCAATTCGCAGCTAAAACAAGTAAGGGTTAAAAAGTATTTCCTGTTAATTGAGCAAGAAATGGAGTCAATTGAGAGACACTTACTGAGGTGCTGAATGATGTGATCGATGGTGGGCTTAAACAGAGCGTTCATGGCGTCTGGATTCATTCTTAACATGCCTTGAGATGACCATTTTACAAAGTCCACACTGCAAAGATAAAGGCAGAAATCACAGAGAAAAAGAGTTACTCGTTAACATTATTGTTGATCATTGTAGTGCTTATTAGTTAATAGAAAAACATTTGTGATTATGAACACAATCTGGAGATTTTACCTTTTCCATAAAGAAGGCAATGTTTTTGTCAGACATGACCACATGTACAGAGTTTGGAAAATATCCGATATAAATCATAAAACGTTTAATAAATAACATTTAATAAAAAACCTTCTGCTTAAACTACTTGTAGGTTTGATTTTAAGATTTGAGCCTGTTAATTGTCTGGTTCCTCTCAAGGTTTCTTCCTATTTCCATCCCAGGGAGTTTTTCCTTGCCACCGTCACCCCCGGCTTGCTCATCAGGGACAAACTGATTTCTGTCTCATTTTTATCTTTATAATTTCTTCGATTGTGTAAAGCTGCTTTGTAACAATCACCATTGTATAAAGTGCTATACAAATAAAACTGAATTGAATTAATTGCAGGAAATTTTACGATTAGATTTAGATGCCTGCAGAACAGATCTAGCTCGCTGACAAACAGGTTGTATGGATTCATGCTAATTTCTTGTCTTCTGTCCTTTTTCCATTTACTGCTTTATGAGGTCAAATTGTATGCTTCAACTGTAAAGCCACACCAGCAGAGGAAGCCCTCATCTGTTTTTACTCCCTCTACTTCCTCGTTGGCGGCCATATTAGATTCGGACCGGACGCCTTTTGTCACTTACTTGCTTTTGCGCAGCGCATGCTCCACACTGTGGCCACGGAATTTCTTGTAATAGTCAATAAAGGAGAAGGGCAGGTTAATGTTGAGTGGGTTGGAGCGATCAGGGGCTGCAGCTCTTTTTCGAGACTCGAACGCTATCATAAGGTCCACCCACGCAGCCGGTCTCTTAATCTTAAACTGATCGATAAAGTCCTGACCGAAGATCTTGCAGAGCAACTTCTCAAATTCATAGTCCACACCGATTGAACCATATGGGCCCCCTGCAGAGAGAAAAAGAGAGATAGAAAGAGAGAGAGAGAGAGAGAGAGAGTAGAGAGAGAGAGAGAGAGCAGAGAGAGAGAGAGAAGATAGAGAGAGCAGAGAGAGAGAGAGAGAGAGAGAGAGAGAGAGATAGAGAGAGCAGAGAGAGAGAGAGAGAGAGAGAGAGAGAGAGAGAGCAGAGAGAGAGAGAGAGAGAGAGAGAGAGAAATAGATCAATTTTACCAACGTTACAGGCACAGGTCTGTGAGAGCAATGTTTCATAGCAGAAAGTAAAGACAGACAGTTGAAGCAATGCGGCAAAGTGCCAACCACAGATATACAGCTTTCAGACTGCTACCCAGCATGCATTGTGCTGCTGCAATTTACAGTAAATACCACATTTTTATTGCAGCAAAACACCTTAAACAAGCATCACATTTTCTGCAACCTTTTTTTAGAGAAGCTTCTGTAATTTCATTAATTATAACCCGCAACTATTACAAATAGAACCGTAAAACCCTGAAAAAACTGAACACGGATTTCATTGTGATTTTTTTGGTATTTTTTTTTAAACAATTTTATAAATTACTGATTAATCGATATTTGATCTTTAAGTTTTCTGATAATCAATTAACATAATTTAATCCAATGCCCATCCCTAAACACACAAACTGTCATGATATTTATACAACATGGCTTTAAAGCCCAATAGTGTGTTAGCAATGTTAGCTGTTGTCTAATTAATAACCAACCCACAAGATTTACTCAGTATGTGGGTTTTTTTATGCATTATCATCTCTTCATCATCAAAATATGAAAGGACTATAATGTTCTGACACACACAAACACACATTTCATGCCTTTTTGTTGTGTTCGAGTGCTTAGGATCATCTTAATCTTCAATTTGTTTGCTTTTTATAGTTTTATCTTTGTTTAATTCCAACCTAATATACTAAAATACTATATTAGGCTCCTAAATGCACGTAATAAACCAGCGTCTCACCTGATGCCTTGTAAAGTTCCTTCAAGTGACCTTCAGGCATGCGGATCTGATGAACTGTCAGGTCCACCGTCCCTCCTCCACAATCCACCACCACATACCTGTCACCTGGGAACAGGAAGGAGAAGCCATGAGAGGTCATCATATGAACATATACCTATAGAACTATAACTGACAACATGTTGAGTCAGAAAAAAAAAATAAAGTAGCAGTAATAATGTGGTTAGATACAGACATTTGACCCACAAGACACTCACGGACATTTAACCGGTCTGTGTAATGTTAGAAATGTCCAGCAGAAGCTTCAATACACACTAAGTGTGTTGAACATTGACACAGACAGTATTTAGTCTAAATCTATTCCTAAATATAGTACATAGGGTTAAATTATACTAAAAGTTTTGACACACATTTAGTCTATCATTAAATCTTTCTTAAAAGCTTTATTATAACACAATTATAAAAAATGCCTTTGAGTCCCTACAGCAGACAATTTTAGTGTTTAATGGTGAAGATTATCATAATGTGGAAACGCTCTAAGCATCTGCTTAGACGTTCATCTAGCCCAAGACGTACAAAAAATTTAATTTTAATTTTAGAAGATTAATAATAGGTGAAAAAATAGGACCAAGGGGTTAATGTCCTACTTCAGATCTCAATCTTGCTTCTGGTGAAAGAGCTTTATTTTTAGTGCACAGAAATATGAGTGGATGAGGTGTCCAACTACCTGTGTAGCATCTCTCTTTATTCATCTGTCCATTAACCTCTCCATCTTCCACATCTACGGTACATATTTGTTTTTCTATCTAACTTACATTTCTCTATTAATTATCATGCCAATGTACTGGTCCTTCCGTTTACAAACAGGTTACATATTCTTACAGTACCGTCATGCTGTGGAATATATTTTATAAATAAGGACTACATTTTCTGTTCTTTAGCAGCCATTAATTCAATCTTAGAACCCCTTCACTGTATTGATAAAGAGAATAAAGAATTTCTTTTTGATTTTTTTTGTTATAAATCATTGCCATAAGAATAGTTAATACTTGTGTATTATGTAAATGTCTTTGTCACATAGACTTTACAGCACAGTAAAATTTGTTTCTTCCCATGTCCCATCTTAGAAAGTTGGGGTCAGAACGCAGGGTCAGCTATGATACAGAACCCCTGGAGAAGGAAGGGTTAAGGGTCTTTCTTAAGGACAAAACAGTGGCAGACTGGCGGCAGTGGGTATAAGTAAAAAAAGGAAGCAGGATTTCATTCCATATTTGAAAAAAATGTCACATCAACAGACAGAAACAAAGAAACATTAAGAAAGAAGGAAGAAAGAGAGAGAGAAAATGAAACAGAGATAGAGATAGAAAAAGAGAAAGCAGGAAATCTCTACCTTCGCTGAGTTCGGACCAAAGCTCTCCTACGACATTTTCCACCAGAAAGGTGCGACTCTGCCGGTTGCGACGCACGTGTTCCTTGGCTGATTATTGACACAGAGACAGATGAGAGAGAGAGAGAGAGAGAGAGAGAGAGAGAGAGAGAGAGAAAGAGAGAGAGAGAAAGAGAGAGAGAGAGGGGGGGTTGTTTGTATAAGTGAGGAGGTGGAAGAAAACGTGCTCATGAAGCTGTGCATGTTGGTGTAACTTTAGCGCAGCAAGGCAACAGGATGGCAGAGAGAAAGAAAAAGCATCGACCAATCCAAACTTTTCATCATGAAATTAATTTATTTAATCAATTTTGCACTAATGATCCTCCACCAAATATTTCATAATGTGGTTAAGGTTATCTTATAAAATTGAATAACAATAACATTGAATAACTTCAATGTTAGCTAGCTTTCTAGATAGCTAGCCAACATTAATTCCAAAAAATGAACTAGTCAGTGTGGAAGATTTTTTTAATGATTAATTCCTTAATTCTGACTTTATTGATATAAAACACAGCATCTGTGCACTGACTGCTCGTCTTTCCTGTTTTATAGAATATTTAGTCAACATATCGTCTGTTCCGCAAAACTTTATTAATATTATATTATTATCAGTTTATTAATGTGTAGTTTGTAAACCAGGCAAACTCCCTAAATCAAGGTCCTATCACACCTCCTCCAGGAATGCAGAGTCGGAGGAAAGATATCAATGATGTACTTCACATGAATAAATGTAAAATCCATAGTCACTTTTTTTAAAAACAGGGTTTCAGCAGCACCGCCTCTGGTTATAATGAGGATTTAGTAATGCACTTCTGTAGGCTAAAGGCTCTCTCACCCCAGACTGGCAATGATTTCAATTTACTTTGAGCAATTTTATTTGAGCAGCTCTTCTGAGCTGCCTGTGCGTGTGTGTTACCGGCAGGCCAATTTCCAGCAGCACTGTGGTGCAACACATCCGAAAGTAACCACAGTGTGTGAAAATTTAACATCTACCAATCCTTGTCTTATTCTTTTTATTATGGATGCACCAGTGTCATTTAGCTGTAATTCTAAATTATCTTTAGACAACTATATATTTTGTGTTCTGAAAAAAAAAACCCAGTTGTGTAATTCAGTACACATTTATGTGATTACTTTTATTTTGTTTTATTTGTAAAGTCTATCTGTTTTCGATGGAATTTAATTGAGGGTCAGATTTCCAACACACAGTAACTTTAGAAAGTCCAATCAATCTATGCATGTTTTTGGACTTGGATGTTTTTCAGTGTGGCAGTATAAACCTTGCTGATATCACCCGCAGGACACTGCTGTAATCATCTGACATAAATATTCGTCAGTGGGATTCCAAAATGAATTTAATTTCAATATAAATAAATTAAATATTGTATCTAGCTGTTGTAATTTGTGTAAAAGAAATTTCTGCGTTCGCTAAATATCGATTCTAAAATGTGTGTAATTGCCCTACATTAACTAGCAGAACTGATTATTGCATTAAAATATTTTTAAGCCCCTCTCCGGAAATACCTGCAGGAATCACAAGCAAGCAAGACAGCCTAAGAAAAATACTGCAAGATAATAGAGATTTAAAATAAACCAGCAGTCACTTCCTTGCTGTTTGTTTTAATTGCTTCCTGGTCAGGGTCACCACACAGATTTAGCAGATCTGCACAGGTTTTATGCTGATTCCTGAATCCCTTTACTAATGTTTTTTTGGGGATTGCTATTAGATCCTTCCACTAAAAGTTAAAGTAACATCATGAAACATTCGCTCATGGTTTCCACATGTGTTTGATAAGCACAATTGCCTGTTACTGGTGTTGTAAATACTGTCGCTATAGAGTGTTTTAATATTACAGTTTGGTCAGTTATCTGAATGCGCGGCCATATTGGAGATACCCGTATGTTCACCAATATGACCCACTTCTACATTCATGACGTAATGAGAAAACACACTATACACAAAAATTTATTGACTAAGCTGAAATAATCAGCAAACGCAGAAACCATGCTTGTCCAGCGAACAGGTAAAATAGCCTGTGTTACACTATGTTCAAATATAATTACATAGTTTTATTTATTGTTACTCGAGAGCTGAAATCTACAATGACAAAAGAAATGTTGTTCATTTTTACAAAGGTTTTAGTTTATTTTTCAGCTTATTCGTCACATTTTTGCCTAAACTGTAAAACACTTTCATTAAATTAAAAAAGAAAGAAAAAAACTGCTCTAAAGATCTGTGCACACTTTACTATGTACTTTTCACCCGGAATTTTCTGACGTTAAGTCATAAAATAAATATGACCTCATGTTGTGTTAATCACTTACACACTGCCTTTAAATCTTTTGTTCATCATAAAACAATTCTCTGACGAATTCTCTGGCTTTAGTGTTCAAAGACATTAAGTTCCTGTAAGAATGAATTTTTTTTTTTTTTTTATACTCAGAATTCAGGTGTGTGTGTGTGAAAGTATGTTGTACCAACCCTGCGCCATCCCCGCCCCCACGTTCTCAGTCGAGTTGTAGCCATTGATGGACATCTTATCGCTGAGGTCGACCATCTGATGTAGGCGGAGCTTACGGCAGTAGATGGATGCGGCTTCAGGCTCCAGTGAGATGATGAGCTGTTCGGGAGTGTCTCGTGAGGCCAGTCCTGCCTAAACACAACCACCACACAGACGGCGAGAAAACTCACAACATATTCAGGATTCGCATTCTCTTTCACCACATATAACACCACATCAAAACATCTCAGTGCTTGCAGTTATAAGGATTATTAGGTTATTAATTACCACTAACAGTAAATAATTAAGCCATAGTGAAGTGAGTGTAAGACTGCTGACGGGAGGATCATGGGTTCGATTCCCAGAACCATAAATCTGCCACTGCTGGGCCACGAAACAAGACCTATAACCCTTAACTGCTCAACAAATAAAGAAATGTATATCAGTTTGGATAAGTGTGTAAGCCAAGTACTGAACGGTAAATGATTTAACATATGACTCATCTATCCTTCTTATTATTACTATTATTATTACTATTAATATTCTATTATTACTATTATATTATATTATTAATCACTACATTATTACGATTAATATCACTATTTTACTACTATTATCATTATACTATTATTACCATTATTATTACATTATTATTATTATTATTATATATTTTTACTATTAGTATTGTTATATTATGTTGTTGTTGAGCACGAATATACATTTTTTGCAAGTTAGGGATTTCTCGATGCCTTGTTTGTCTTACGATTTCTTCTTAAGTTTTGTAATAAAATAGAGTGTTTTATAAGTGTTTTTTAGACACTGTTTGAGGCCTCTGTGATTATTATAGACAGACAGAGTGAGACATTTTTATACCAGTGCTCCCTAGAGTGCAGTTCTCACTTCCCATGTCTCTCTCTCTCTTTCTCTCTCACTCTGTCTCTGTCCTCTATCTGTAATTATCTTCTCTTACCGTAACAGTCCCCCCTCCCTTTTAGCATCTAGGCCACAGCCACGCCTTACAACCCTACACACTGCAGGGTCTGTGTGTCCATGTAGACGTTTATCCATCTATCCTTTTATCCAACCATCCTTTTATTTATCCATTATTATATCCATCCACATTTTTATCTAACTTCCTTTCATATCTATCCTTTTATCCATCCATCCCTTCATTCATACATCTTCCTTTTATCTACCTATCCTTTTACCCAACCGTTCTTTCATTAATCCATTATTATATCTATCCAACTTCAACTATCCTTTTATTCATCCATCCTTTCATTTATTAATCTATTCGTTTATCCATCTATCCTTTTATCCATTCTTCCATTCATTTATCCATCCTTGTATTATCCATTCTTTTATCCACCAGACTTTCTTCATCCTCTTTTATTCATCCATTCATCAATCCTTCTATTCATTCATTCTTTATCCAATCATCCTGTCATTAATCTTTCCATTCATCTATATATATCCATCCATCCTCTCTAATTTACTCAGGCTGGCTTTCTTTCCATAAAATGAGGTCTTCTTTCGACCCCCTCTTTTGCATTGTCTCTTTTTTTTCATAACTGTTTAATACTTTCTTTTTCATAATCTTGTCTCCTTACAAACACACACACACACACACACACACACACACACGGAACAATGCAGTTTTATACTGCATCGGGTGGGGAGAAAGAGCCATACATTATGTCTGTGTCTGTTTTCACCGTCTAAGAAAGTGTCCTCAAAAGGGTGGAATCACCTCTTATAACCCTTTCCCCTTCTCATCCCTACTTATATTTCCTTTTCCATTATTCCTCGGACTGCTTTTTTTTCTATTACTTTTTCTTTCTCTTTTGGACCTTTGCTCTTGATCTCCTTAATGTTTGTTATTAAAAAATGCAGCTTTAGCATCATTTCGCACCTTCTCTGCAAAGCATCATTAGATGGAGCTACAGGACTGCTGTAATGCCCAACATTTCCACTAGGTGGCTGAATTAAATACTAAGCTAAAACTAGAGACAAAAATGTAGAGCGGAGGGAAAGAGGAAAAACGGGTGGTCATTTAGATGTAGTCTAAGCCATAGACACCACGCCCATGAGCCATTGGCCGAATGTGTGGTGAATATGACAAGAGAAAACTGGAAATTCTTTCAGGATCCTGAAAAGTCACTATACTTGAGCCTCTGTTTAATACTTTAAGCTTTTTCTGTAAACAAATCTGTTATGAAATCCGTTGTGTTGAAGCTAAGTGCGTTTGACAATTTTTTAAAAATGGACATTGAGTTTATAGTTAATTTCTGCTAAACATGACAATGAAACTGCTTTACATGTCAGTGGCTAAAATCTGCTATAGAATCCAGACCCTCTGTTTGTAAATAGCAGTTCAGTGTAAAGTGTTGGCCTGCTGTTTGGAAGATCATGGAATTAATTCCCAGCACCACCAAGCTGCTGCTGGGCCCCTGAACAAGGCCCTAAACCTTGGAGTTGGAGTTGGATGAATGATAAATGTAAGTCGCTTTAGATAAGAGCATCTGACAAATACCACAAATGTGAATGTATGAAAGTCGTGTCTGGTCAGTTATCTAAATAAAGTGTTTTTATCGTCGCACCTACGTCCAAACCTAACGTCCGAAAGGGGTGTGTTAAATAGCTATACAAGTCTTTATTTATCGAACATATACTTTACTGCATAGTGAAATGTGTTTTCTTGCATCTCCCAGCTTGGGGTTCAATCCACACGGTTAAGCAGGGAAAGGGTGAAGGGCTCAAAAACAGCAGTTTGGCATTTACAAACTGGAGCTCGAACCCTGATTTGTTCTCCGCATCATAAAAAATAAAAAGTAAAACAGAGGACAGAAGCAGCACTAATTTACATTTACAGCATTTGGCAAACGCTTTTATCCAGAGCGACTTACATTTATCTCTTTTATACAACTGAGCAATTGGGCCTTGCTTAGGGGCCCAACAGTGGCAAATTAATGGAGCTGGGAATTTAACCCTGATCCTCCAGTTAACAGTCCAACATCTTAACCACTGCGCTACCACTTTTACACTAATAAAGTGGTTGTGGAATGAAAGTGACGGTCTGTTTGTTGGAGTGTCTAAGAAATGGGGCAGTGGTGGCTCAGACGGTTAAGTCGGTTCAGGCACTAAGTTGTTGGTCAGAAATTATGATTAAAGCCCCACCACCCCAGCCAGATCACCACCATTAGGCTCTTGACCAAGAAGACCATTAACCCAGACTCCTATACTTCAGGAGTGCCATATCATGGCTGACCCTGCGCTCTGACCCCAGCTATCAATGCTGGCATATGAAAAGATTCACTGTGCTGTATAATATACATAAAAATAAAGAATAAACTGAAAGAGGAAAAACTAATTCTGTGTGTGTGTGTGTGTTTGTCTGTACCTTATACGCAGCCTCTCTCATGAACTGCTTTGCCGGCATTTTCCATATGGCTGGAACAGTGATGACCCATCTGACGTCAGCGTTATCAAACTCCGCCCCCGCCTGGTCGCTTAGCTCCTGTGGCCAATTACAGTGTAGCACAATGTAAGACAGAGCACAAGGAAATGACACACAGAGATATACAGAAAAATATGATTTACTTTGAGAGCCTGTTCCTTGAAGAAGGCCAGCGCGTAGGCAAATATATCCAAAGCCTTCACTTTCTTCCCATTGGCTGCATGGAGGTCGGTGTCGATGGACAGATTCTGTGATGGAAAAATAAACAAGTAAAGCCATATGAATGCTATTTAATGTGTGAATAGACAGCCGTATGTCTTCGAATACGTTATAGAAATTATTTAATAATGTCATATATATATATATATATATATATATATAATATATATATATATAAACCAACAGTATAACATTCTGTGTATAAATTCCCTCAAATGAAATCCTACCTAATAAAACATATGCACATGAGAACGAATCCCTTATTTGTGTTACTTAGCAGTACTGACTAATCAGTACTAATGCTCTTGATCACGTGTGAGTGTTTTCATAAATCATAGCTTAAATGCAGTCCAGCAAAGTAGATTGCTCAGAAATATAGGCTAAACCGACTAAACTATGAAAAGAAGTCAGTTTAAAATATATAAAATACGCAATAAGGGACTGAAATCCTGCAGCGCCCACAAGGTCCCCCTGCAAGGTCCCCCTGCTTACTTTCTTCAGGCAGGACATTGAAAATGGGTTGTGGATGGATATTTCAGACCCAAAACACACAGCCAAGGCAACAAAGGATTGGCTGAAGAAGTACCACAATAAGGTCCTATAGTGGCCTAGCCAGTCTCCAGACCATAATCCTATAAGAAATCAATGGAGAGAGCTGAAGGTTCTAGTTGGCAAAAGTCAGCATCAGTGACTTGGAGAAGCTCTGCAAAGAAGAGTGGGACAAAATCCCTTCTGAGATGTGGCCAACTACAAGAAATGTCTGACCTCTGTGACTGCCGACAAGGGTTTTGCCACAGAGTACCAAGTGTTTTGGCAGAGGGATCAAAAACTTATTTCTCTCAATAAAATCCAGATCAACTTTTTTTGAAATGTGTCTTTTCTGGATGTTTTTGTTGTTACTCTGTTTCTCAGTGTTAGAATAAACCGACCAATACGTACAAAATTACGATCAAATAATTTTTCCCTGTCACTGTAAGACAAATTATTACCATATAACAGAATTATTACATATATATATATATATATATATATATATATATATATATATATTATATATATATATATGTTGTTATACATTGCAATATAATCTTCTTTATACCCCATCTAAAGGAGTGTATTCTTTTCTATAGGGCAAGTGTGTGTGTGTGTGTATGTGTGTGTTTGTATACCGCAGTGGTGTGAAGTTTCATTTTAAACTTCTCCAGGTAGAGCCACTGTTTCGACTCAGCGGGATCCAGATCATGGTAAAAGTCTCTCGCTGCGTAACCAAAGCTGTGGAACTTCTTGTCTGGACTGAGCAGAATGGTGGTCGGTGTCTTCTGATTGGATACACCCGGGTCACCCCCCTCCCAGCGCCTAGCAACAGAAACACATCCATCAATCTGTCTCTGATCAATAAGTATTTGGCTGTGTACGTGTGTGTGTGTGTGTCGGTTGTGTTTTATACATAATGCAAGTTTTAGAAAAGGATGTAATAAATTACAACAGGTAGGCTTTAACGATTCTGTAACCTGCACACACACACTTTCAAACACACATTTCTTACACACACATATACTACTTGCACACTTGCATTCCAATGATTACACACTCGCTTATACACTCGCACACTCTCACCTGCACTCACACACACTTACTTACAGTCTTAAATTATTCAGGGCTATTTTTATAAGAGGAATCAGTTCAGTGCGAATGGCTACTCCAACAGCCAATCAAGCGAGAGCGTGTTCCCAGCTGATCTGACCTACATGACAGTTTCAACATCTTACACACCACACCTTATAAATAATATGCATTAGCACTAAAAACACCAGGAGCATGTAAGGACTCGTGTAGGTTTGTTGTTCGGAGTTACGATTTAAAACCAGGAAATGCTTTAACTGACTTTTAGGCTCTATATATGCTTAATAAATGTTGTCGTTAAACACGTTAATTAAAAAAATGCTTTAATTACGTCTTTTCCATTCTTTTAACATCCTTTTTTAATATGGCTAATATACTTTATCAAGAATTGTGACATTTGTGTTATATTAGTGGCGTCAACTCTATTGTCAGAGCCATAATGAAGCGCTCAAATATTATTTCTCAAGCAAAAGTATAAAAAAATAAACCTGTTTAACTTCTTACCACCTGATTTTACAGGTTGAAGCGTTAAACCACAGCACTGCTGATGTTCCAAGCCCTGATTGGTCAAAAGTGTTGTTTTTTTATTTATTTTTATTATTTTCTAAACCAGCAGCTCTGAAAGTAGTCCCAGCTTTAAGGCAAATCACAGGTTGATATCAATGCTCTCATTTACATATGTTATCTTTCTGGACTTGTATTACGACTGTTTTTTAATGATTTAAACAAACAGACAGATGACAAATGCTGTTATTTAACAAGAGCATAAAGACATAACATTCATTTCAACTTTCAACTAAAGTATTTATTGTGTTTAGTAGGAAAAACACTGTTCTCAGAAGACAAGCAGGCAAATTTACATTTCCAGAAATATGGAATTCCTGGCTAATTTCAGAGGAATGCCATCTGTATAATCACTGCATCTATTTATTATCATGTTCAGCTGTTTGTTTATCTCTTTAAGGAAGTGCACAAGTGTCAAATTGACCTCTGGAGGTCAAAGGTTAGGTGAACGCTTTGGGGCAGCTGATTTGCTGGTTTTAGATATACACATACCTGCACATTCTTTCTCTTTCTTTCTCTCCCTCTCTCCCTCTCTCTCTCTCTCCCTCTCTCACTCTCTCTCTCTCACACACACACCTATTTCTATAAATAAATTTGAAATAGTGTGTCGGCATCTAAAGAGACAAATGAGTAAGACAGAAATAGAGAGTGAACCAGAAGCTGAGCTAAAGAATTACTCTGGTGTATTAGACTGGATCGGAGTGGTAGAGAGAAAGCGAGGGAGGAGAGAGAGAGAGAGCGAGAGAGACAGAAAGAAATAGAGAGAAAAATAGAACAAATATAGACAAGACCAAAGAGAGTGAAAAAGAGACAGACAGTCAAAGCAAAAGAGACAAACGTAAGAAGAAAGAGAAGGACAGACAGATAGACAGACAGACAGAGTCAATAAGAAATAGCTAATGAGTAAGATATAGAGAGATATAGAAAGGAAAGTGAAGAGGAGGGGCAGGCAGACAAAAAGCGAAGGAAACAAACAGAAAAAACAGTAAATAAGACACAGATATACTGATAAAGAAAAAAATCAATAGGTGAGAGAGATGTAGAAAGAAAAAAAAGGTAAAAGAGAAAGAGAGAGACGGAGAGAAAAGAGAGAGAGAGTGAGAGAGAGAGGTGAGAGTTACAGACAGCGAGACACAGAGAGAAAAGACAGAGAGTTACAGAGAGAGAGAGAGAGAAAGAGATAACAAGAGACAGAGGGAATAAGGGAAGGGAATGAGAGAAAGAGTAAAGAAGAAAAGGAATTAAAGAAGAATGCACGACTAAAAGAAAAACTGAATAAACTTTAGTCTACACAAATGGGCTGGTATTTTAATTTTATATTATATGTTTAGCAGACTTAAATCGAAACGCAGTTTTCAGTTGTCATGGTGACAAAATGATGTCATTCTCTGACATCACTGGTTCCAGTCCAGCAGTTACTTGTGCTGCTGGATCAGAGTTTATTCTGCTGCTTGACTAGCAGGTTCAGTTTTTAAGTGTTTAATGTAAAATACTTTAATTTATCGTTCCTTCTGGCTGTGTTACTCTCACCCCATGGTGTGTCGTGGTGTGTCTCACCTCATGGTGTGTCTCACCTCATGGTGTGGATGCACTCTGGCTCCTTGGTGAAAGCGTACGCATAACCGCTGGAGGTGGTGCCAAAGTCGATGGCCACCACAACCACAAACGAGTGACTCGATGTTTCATTCTGTTCTGTGTCCTTCTGTGCAGAAAGACAGGGAGAGAGAGAGAGAGAGAGAGAGAGAGAGAAAGAATAAGACAGAGAAAGAGTTAAAGGATTCACACACTGACCTTTGCCATTATAACAGAGACAGGATAAAGAGGCTCACCACTGTGTGTGTAGGGGAGAGAGGTGTGATGCCTGGGTCACCAATACTCTTTGCTGGCGACGGGGCAGCCATTGCATCTGAAACACACATGCACACACGCACACACACAAACATGATTGATGATTGTGCCTGTATGACTAAAAGATTATTTATGTCTGCCTGAATGTGTGACGTGTAAAAGCTGTTTTAACTGTGTTTGTTATCATATTCTATATTCCATCCATCCATCCATCCATCCATCCCTCCATCTGTCCATCTATCTACTCATGTATCTATCAGTCTATTTATCTATCTACTTTTCTATCCCTTCATCTATCCATCCATCTGTTCATCTATCTACTCTTGTGTCTATCGGTTTATTTATCTATCTAACTGTCTATCCCTCAATCCATCCATCCATCCATCCATCCATCCATCTTTCCGTCTATCTATCTATCCAGCTGTCCATCTATTCATACGCCCATCTATCTATTCAGCTGTCCATCTGTCATCATCTTTCCATCCATCCATCCATCCATCCATCCATCCATCCATCCATCCATCCATCCATCCATCCATCCATTTCTCTATTCAGCTGTCCATCGATCTATCTATCAGTCATCTATCCACCTATCAACCCGCCCATTCGCCTCTCTGTATAACTATCTATCTATCCATCCATCAATATATATGTTCATATATCTACCTGTCCATCCATCCGTCTATTCATCAATCTGCCCATCTGTCTGTCTGTCTGTCTGTCCTTCACACTAAGCGTTGAGATTTAGATGAACACCCAAAATTATTACCATAATAAGATTTAGACTTTAAATGCAAATACATTAAAAATAAAATAAAAATAAATGTCAAGCCAGTGACAAGGAAAAAACAGATATATAAAGCCACCCAGTCAATCAGAGTGGCAAGGCAGAATGTAATACTTTTATTATAGTGCTTTAGCTTCACATTTTATATTATCTGACCGCGAAAAAAAGCGTCTAATCTTTTAAAAGCTTTATCCAGCTAATGCAGACCTGCTTCTCCACGATGACATTTGAGTCGAATTAGAGCTCGTATTTATCCACGAGCCATCATCCTCATTAGTGTGGTATAATAGAAGCAAAGTGAGTCGCTACGGTTTCATGGCGCGGCAGGAGGTCTCCTAATCTCCTCAGGCCCTTTTTTTTTAAAGCTCTAAACACTTGTCCCTTTTTCTTCTAGCACCCCATGCTGTGCTAAAGCGTGTACAGACGCTTATCAGAACGCTCTTTAGTTTGTAATTATGGCCTAAGTGACTGACTGCCTGTGGCTTAACACTTTCACACACACACACACACACACACACACACACACACACAACAAAACTATGCCATCATTGATTAAAAAAAAAAAAAAAAATCAACACAGGAAAATGATTGTCCATAATGATAAACACCCTTAAGTGGAGCGTTATTCTTTTGATGTCAGCTTTGAGTCTTAATGTTTGCAAGTTAAGAAAGTCTTGTTTATGTGACAATGGTGCAAACATTACGTCGTTTTGCTCGATCGAATGTGTCGGGTTGATTAACGTGCTCATTACCACTTATTTGTGCGAGCAAATTACAGCCATGCTTTTATTGAAGAAGCAAATTTTCCCCGCTTATAAACACAAACATGATGAAAGAAACCAGAGGTAAAAATTATACATCTAATAAAAAGAAACCAAGAAAACTGCACGGCGCAGGTCGGAGAACAGGTCCTCGCTGTTTTCCTGCGGTAAGCGAATGCAAACGATCTCGATCGACACAAACATGTTAACCGTACAGGGACTGGCATTGTGTAGCAAAGTGTTTTAAAAAATGTAAAGAAATATTTAGAAATGAGGCAAAAAGGACATTTATTTCTTTAGCACACTAGTACGAAAACGTGCCATGACATTACACATACTAATGTCTAAAGTATTTATACACAGACGTTTGCTATGCAAATCATTTTATAATATATTTTTATTCTGTATTTTTATTCTGCATTGAGTTCCTAGTTATTTTTTTTTTGCTCGCCATTTTGTATGCGGTTTATTTTATTTGTCTAAATCTGCTTCCATTCTGTCCTGCGTCTGTCCTATTTCCTCTGGTGGTGTATTTTGTCCTGTCCTTATGTTTAGGGCTCAATCAATTTTATTCCATATTGATCAATAACGATATATATTTCCATTTATATAAATTGTTAATGCTGCCAGCTTTATAATTGATCCCAGCAATGACTAAAGCCCCAAAAATTAGAGGGTTCATTTATTACATTTTATAGTTTATTACTAAAAACAGATTTACCAATAGGCCTTGAAAAATCAAGACAAGTTATGAAAATAAACACAAAACAATATTACCACCTGTCCGTTTTGTGTAATAAAGCCGTACTTTTATTTTAAAAACATTGTCTAAACATGTTTAAAAGTGCATCAGACAGCGGCCATTATGTGTGTTTTGTATTTTGTGGGTAGTGTATTTTATTTTGTATTGTCTGCAATATAATTCATTTTGTATTATTTCCAGTGATTGATTTAATCTAAATGTATTTTTAATATATTATTATTCTGAGGTGTACTTCGTGTACTCTTATTATTATTGCTCAGTCTGCATTCTAAGGAAATCGCTCAGTCTCTGCACTTAATTTTTTCCAACGGATTAAAGACATGAACATATCTTACAGTTTGCATACAGAAAACATTGTGCGTCATAATAATTACACAATATAATAACAAAAGTAATTTTACAATAAAAGAGGTTTTATAAATCATTTCCTAAAATCTAAGGAAATGCACTCGCACTCATGCACATAAAAACACAATTGCGGAATGTGACGCACATTCACACAGGAAACAGCAGAGGTCAGAGGTCAGGGCTCTAGTGAAAAAACGCCTATGGAAAAACATAGCAGCATGAAACGCATTTTAGGAAGCAGGGGAAGGTACGTCTCACTCTCTCTCACCCTCTCACTTCTCTTTCTTCTCGCTCTCTCTGTCTTTCTCTCTTGCTTTCTCTCTCTCTCACGCTCTCTTTCTCATTCTCTCTCGCTCTCTCTGCCTTTCTCTCCTGCTCCCCCCCCCGTTTGTATTTAACACACAGGACTGAATAAAATGTGACAAAAGGTAGAAAGAGGTAAAAAAAAATAGGCCAAATTCCGCACTTTTCAGCATGATGGAGAAGGAGCACTGAGGGGGAAATGACTTCATATAGGGTTACAAAGAATATTTCCACCATGTGTGTCTGGTGAAAGGGGAGAGAGAGGGTGAAAGAGGGGGGAGTGAAAGGTCAAAATGTAAAAGATGCTTTAAAGTCTCACATTTCCACCAATTTCCACTAATGCTGAATTTCCTTAAATGTAAATGTTTACTTTCACTAACGACGGCGGAACTGAAAATTACACTTCTTGTTTCCACTTCATTTTTGATATATTTAAAATCCATCAGCACCAATCAGAGAGAGAGAGAGAGAGAGAGAGAGAGAGAGAGAAAGAGGGAGAGGAAAGAGGAACGTAAGGGGAGAAGGAGAAGACAAGAAAAAGGGAAGGGAAAGAGAGAGAGACAAAGAGAAAGGAGTATAAAGAAAGAGAGAGAGACAGACAGAGAAAAAAGGATGGAGAAGTAGAAAGAGAGAGAGAGATATATATATATAGAGAGAGAGAGAGAGAGAGAGAGAAAGAGAGGGAGACAAACAGAGAAAGAGGAAGGGAAAGAGAGAGAGACAAAGAGAAAGGAGTATAAAGGAAGAGAGAGAGACAGACAGAAAAAAGGATGGAGAAGTAGAAATAGAGGGGGGGGAAGAGAGGGACAAACAGAGAGAGAGAGAGAGAGAGAGAGAGAGAGGGAGGGGAAAGAGAAACCTAGAGTTGAACCCTAACCCTTATTTATTTAATAAATTTTGTTTTGTTTCCCCCAGCATCAACGCTCCACACTCCAGTAGGTGGCGGTATATGTGCCAAAAGCGGGTTTGCCAGCCACCATAGAAAATCAATAATAAGGAGGAAAAGCAGTAGAGAAGAAAATGGAGGGGAAAAAAGTTATTTTTGTTTTCTTTACACACAAAAAGTATATTCTCGTAGCTTTATAATATAACAGTTAAAGCACTGAGGTCAGATGGACTTCTTTATCGATCATCTTGGTACTTTCTTGGGTTCTAAACATGGTAGTGACCCTGCTGGCTATGGGGGGTGGGGGGTGGGGTGGGGCAGAGAGCCTGCAGATTTCATCACAAACATCTTACATTGTGTCCTGAAGATGAAAGAAGATCTTACGGGTTTGGAACAACCCAAGGGTGAATAACTAATGACAGAATTTTCATTTTTGAGTGATCTGTCCCTTTAACCCCTCTGGAGCCGTGTGGCAGGTCTGAGTACGGACATTTTTATGATTATTAAAGGAACATGTTCATAATAGTATGAATATTTAATCTGCAGTGCCTCAGTGCTTATAGGTCCCCAGAGGGAGACAGAGAGACTGGAACACGATTAAAGAGAATAAAAAAGGAGCCAGGAATCGGGCTGAGATCATCTCAACCGTAATTTGATACACTTCTCGTAATAAAGCAGACGTGGAAAAGCTTCCCAAAACACACCGATCAATATACGTGGAAAAATGCTTCAAATACAGGAACCAAAATATTTTATTCGAAGCGACTAGTAAAAATTTCCTGCACTAGTAAAGGCACAGTATGACAAGTGCACACATGAAGTGTGCGCACACACACATACATACACACACACACACACACACTCAGCTGGCACATACTCTTACCCATCGATCACTCGCTCTGTTTTTCTTTCTGCCTTTCCACTTTTTAGCAGTCTGTCTCTTACACCATTGTTGGCAGTGCAAAAAACAGTTGAAATAAAATAAAACAATTACTAAAAATAAAATATAAGAAGAAAAATCTAGAAAATAAAGCTAGAAACTGCAGAAAAACAATGTACATAGATATTGGACAGTATAAAAGACTTTTATTCTAGTACATTTTAATCTCTGTATAGAATTATTGAAAATAAGTAAAAATAAAGCTCCCTCTTTTCAACACATATACACACACACATATATACACACAGCCACACACGGAAGACTAAATGTTATTATGGTTACGTATCAGTCCCTCTATCAGTCTCTCTCTCCTCACTACCACTATGAATAAGGCCGCATTTACACTGCAGGTTTTGATGCCCAATTCTGTGTCTATATCCAATTTTTTTGATGACTCGCTTACATCATCTTTTTAAAACTGACCCATATCTGACATCTGCATTTACATTATACACGGCAAAAAACAACCCAATGTAGACATACTGACCAGAAATTAAGTAAAAAACGGCGTATTAATCAATAGACACAAGGTACATGTACAATGAAATGTATTTTTCGCATATCCCATCTTAGTAGGTTGGGGAGTCAAGGGGGGGCCCCTGGAGCAGGAAGGGTTAAGAGTCTTGCTCAAGGACACCCAACAGTGGTTGGCTTGCCAGTGGTGGGGCTTGAACCCAGGTGTTTCTGGTCTTCAGATCAGCAACTCAGCACCTTAACCATTTGAGCCACCACTGCCCCACTGCCCACCAGTGGAGTCACCACTGCCCCAATTAGCTTTGTTGCCTCGCAGCAAGGAGGTCCCTGGTTCGAATCCCAGGCAGGGGTCTTTTTGTGTAAAGTTTGCATGTTCTCCCTGTGCTTGCGTGGGTTTGCTCCGGGTTCTCCGGTATCCTCCCACAGTCCAAAAACATTATGTTAGGTTAATTGGTGACTCTAAATTGCCCATAGGAGTAAGTGTGAGTGTGTGTGTGGCCCTGTGATGGACTGGCGACCTGTTCGAGGTGTACCCTGCTAGGCTCCAGCAGATTTCTGTGACCCTGAATTAGAGAATAAGCGGGTATAAAAGATGAATGAATAAATGATTAAG
Source organism: Bagarius yarrelli (assembly GCA_005784505.1). Taxonomy (NCBI): domain Eukaryota; kingdom Metazoa; phylum Chordata; class Actinopteri; order Siluriformes; family Sisoridae; genus Bagarius; species Bagarius yarrelli. The sequence goes on along the minus strand of VCAZ01000117.1, from coordinate 975,696 downwards.
GCCTAAAACCGATCTGAAAATATCGGAATTCATGTGCTTTTTTCCTGCTTACGCGATCGTCTGTCATTGGGTCACTTGATAAGTGGGGTGTAACAATGATCTCATTAGACTTTTTTGGCAAATTGGTGGTGCTGGGATTCGAAATCTTCCAATTAGCAGTCCAACACCTTGACCACTGCGCTACCACTTCCCTGTCTAATCTCCAGCTGTCTAGGCTGATTAGCGAGACAATAGAGAAAGGGTCGTGAGAGAATCGGTGTGTACACATGTAGCCGTTTGTGTGTTTAAGGATATTGTTGAAGCCTCTTAAGATAAGAATAGTCTTCCTTCCTGAGGGTCCTGTCTCAGATTCTTACCAAGGAGGAAGAGGGAAATTTACAAAAAAAGGCCCAAGACCAGTGCAATACTTCCCCCTAAATACATAAAATGAAACACAAGCAGATTCCGATTTGAGTCACACACTTTTTAAAGCCGTGTTTAACAACCTGGACTTTTCTCAAGCATGTCGGAATGCGTGGTTACAGCTCTATAGACCAGTCTCATGGACCCTGACTCACTCACACACCCAGACATTGTTCAATGTAACGACCGACATTAAGGGGGAGTCGGCTTTCATGTGTGAGTCCATGGGGAGTCGGCTAAAAATGGAGCAAAACAGACACAAACCTACAGCACCATGAGTTTACTTACAGCCTCTTTCTACATACTATATTACATTTTCGAACCACATGTAATATCTTAACATTACAGCAAAATCTTTTACAGTTAAGCTATTTTTCATAAGAATTTAACTTTTTTGTTCACTTTTCAAAAAATGATTAATGTGTAAGCCAGTTTTCAATGCTGTACCAACTTATAGAAAAAATCTCACTGAATAACCTGCCGGCAATTTATTTCTGAAATTTCAGTCAACTCAACAGAGTAATAATTGAAGCCATTTTGTAATGAGGCTAAATAAAGTACATTCGGAAAGACACTTTTATTTTCACGGGCATGTCAAATGGCTGTAGATCAATTCAGAACAGGAATCTGAATCAGAAATCTGAGTTAAGGACTTCAGCACTCTGGAATTCATGATTTAATCCAGTTCGGAATTGAGCCACACAAGTACGTTTACAGCATTTGGCAGACGCCCTTACCCAGAGCGACTTACATTTATTTATACAACTAAGCAATTAGGGGTTGAGCAGTGGAGCTGGGAATCGAACCCACAATCGTCGGGTTGGTAGTTCAACAGCTTACCCATAAGCCACCACTTTCCCAGATGAGTACTTAGATGACTGCTGGATGTGAGGAATTATTACAGCAAATAAAACATGGACTACCAGCAACAATGTTTACAGAAAACTCAATAACAAGCACTGATGCTTATGCGATATTTGTCAGTGATGTGATCTGTTGCTCATTAATTTTTCCAAAATAATCCTGTCAGTCATTACTGTCCTCACGGGACGAGTGAAATCTCACACAGCAATTTTAAACATGTAATAGAGATACACACATTTGCAGGAATTGCAAAAATCACTGACATTTGGAATAGCCTGTTGAGTCAAAAGCAAATATTTGTATTGATGATTGTAATTGGATTTTTATTTATATTATTGCTATCGAAATAGTCTTTTTTCATTAGGCTACCAATAGTACCTGCCTGGAGCACTACCAGAAACTTTTAAGTTTTGCAGAGCCCTGCAGAGCTAGATTTTTTGGTGGTAGACGTTCCTAAAATCGAAAGAAAGCTGAGTGAATCTCTTCTGGACCTAAAAACAGCCAGTTAGCATTAGGCGAAAAGGTTTATTTAAAGGGGTTGCTAAAGGTCAGGTTTAAACAGGGCCTTGAATAGAATATTAAACGCAACTTTGAGGACATCAGCACCTAATTTTGTCCACCGAGTTTCGCTTTTTTAGTGTTTACTGTTAAAACATTCTCCTGGAACCATTTAGCTTCAGTATCTGAAAGATATTTTATCATATATGTGGGCAAGTGGTAGCTCAATGGTTAAGGTTTTAAACTGCTGATTGAAAGACCATGAGTTTAGTCCTTCAGACCATCAAGCTGCCACGGCTGGGGCCCCTGAGCTTCGAATGCTTGGTTGTATAAATGAGAAACCACTCTGGATTACAGCCAAATGCTTTAAGTGTAATTTTTTTTTATACATCTTTAACCTCGACAATCCATCAAGCTCAATATCTTAAGCAATTTGAAAGTGTGTGTGTGTGTGTGTGTGTGCACCCTGCACTAAAAGCATCTTCAAAATTGAAGATGTCATCAGAATAAAACTGTAAAGTGACACAAAATGCATTAAAGAACAGCAAACACACCTCCACACCTCCATGTGGAACAGATTTGTAAAACATTATCAGCAAACTCCTGCATAACTTCATTTTCCTTCCTTTCTCTCCCCCTCACTTTGTTAAAGAAGGCTGACTTCTCTGGCTAATACTTAAACTATAACGTAATGCTGGAATCTACATTGTCAGGATTTTGTAAGCACCCAAAAAAAAACCCTTCCAAAAGCTACGAGCCGACCTGAGTCTTCTTCTTCCTCCCCAGCAAATTTCACACTGTTCCATTTATAAAAAAAATATTAGAGTATGAATACTATACAGCAAGCTGCAGGATGAAGAGTGTTAATGAGTATTTTTGCAGTAGCACTGCAGTATTACTTTGACTGAAGCAAACAAAAAATGGAGGTAACCGTGTTAAATTTTACCCCCAAAAATGTATTAGTAGATAAAATGTCCACTAAGTGCAATAATCTGATATTGATTCAGATTCATTTGATTTATTTTAAAGTCTCTTTCATCTAAAAGTAGCTTATAAAAACAAACTTTGAATAAGGTTACAGTTTTTGAAGTAATATTTTAATATCTTTATTTATACAGTATTTTACAAAAATCTAAATAAGTCATTTATTTATCTTCTATACCTGCTTATTCCCTAATTCTGGGTCACAGGGATTTGCTGGAGTCTATCCCAGCCGTCTCTGAAAGGGCGAAATGCAGGAGGGGGACACCCTGGACAGGTTGCCAGTCCATCACAGGGCCACACACACACCTACTTCTATGGGCAATTTGGAATCACCAATCAACCTAACACATGTTTTTTTGGACTGTGGGAGGAAACCGGAGAACCCGGATTAAACCCACACAAGCACAGAGAGAACATGCAAATTCCAGACAGAAAGACTTGGGAATCAAACCCAGGACCTTCTTGGTGTAAGGCAACTGTGCTAGCCACTAAGCCACAGGTTTCCAGACTTAACATCACACTCAGCATTGACTGACTTTACTCTTCACGCCAACACTGTAAGAATAATATTTTCATCATTTTGTCATAATATTGGACTGCTCACGGTCACCTCTAGTTAATTTGTTCTAGGATCTAAAAGTACATCCGGATATTATAAAACTGCTCTATCCACTGAACAGAACTGAAGATCCGACTAACCCGATTCTATTCCTTTTTTTATTCATTTATTTAGAAAAAAGGAACAAATAACGAGATTTCATAGCAAATTAAACAATGCTTTCACCATTCAAGCCACTTTAAATATGTTTTAGGTTTTGCAAACGCTTCAAATACAAAAAATATATATATATATACACATTTTCTGATGGAAAACTTTTATCTATTAAAAGATTTGAAAGACTATAGTATGTTGTTTATAACAAATAATTCTAAATAGTATTTTGACACCTTCACATATTCCAGAGTTAGTTTTACTCTCCGCCTATGACAAACCTCCACACTTCTAAAAGGCCTTTCCGATAAACTGTGTCATGTGACTGTGAGGATTTGATTATTTAGTTACTATAGTATTAATGAGATTAGACACTAATGTTGAGGTGAGGAGGTCTGGTGAACAGTCTGTGTTCAGTTCACCCCAAAGGTATTCAGATGAAAGGGTTGAGTCAGAATCAGGACTCGTGTACAGGGCATGAGAGTTCTTCCACTCCAACACCACATGTCCACAGCATGTCTTTTATGGAGTTTAGGGGTTTTGTGCACAGGTGCATTGTCATGCTGGAACAGTGTTTGGGTTTTTTATACTTCCAGTATATAAAGTCATTCTGGACAACTGTGTGCTTCAGACTTTGAGGCAACAGTTTGAGGAAGAAAGATTTATGGCTGTGCTGGTAAGATGTCTGTCCACCGACTTTTAACTGTATTTCCATCATTGAAAAATACTAATAAATTGTAAAATACAATTAGTCTTTCAAGACCCCAGTGTGTTTGTGTATATATGGTGATGTAGACACAGTGCACTAATACTAATAGCTTTCATTAGCAATCATTACTATACATCATGTTAAGCATTTATCCTGGTATGAGTGAAAGAAATCCAGCAAGGTGTAATGAATCCTACAAACCTTAACCTGACCTCAAACTGACATGAATGCTCTTGCTTCAGCCTCCCCCCTTCACACACATGTACGTGCAGACAGCAGATGCTCCCTGTCAGTTTAACACCATCCGGCACAGACTGTGAGGCACGAGCATGACCTAAATCTGAGCCTTTGCACATGCACCAAATATCACACACTTCCTCATTCAGGTTAAAGCCAATGCTTATTGTGAATGATACAGAATGAATATGACAACAAATACCTACAAAGCAGCATTTACACTGCAGGCCTTGATGCCCAATTCCAATTTTGTGACTCTATTCGATTTTTCTGATAACCCGCTTACATCATCATTTAAAACCAGTGGCAGGCGGTGCATTTGGTACCTGGGTCTTCAGTGGGGATTTACCCGACTGATACACCTCTTAATACCACCACTATCACATCGTAATTATAGAAACCATCAGTACTATACAAAAACACAATATAACATGACGTGGAATTACAGACAGAGAGACATTTTACGTATTAAGGATGAAAAACATTTTTACTAAAGCAAGAAACCCTGTTTAGACTCCAAACCTCTAAACTACAACCAGAACTGTGCCACATACATCATCTGGAGCAGTCCAGAATTAATATTTATCTTAGTATTAATAAAACATCACAAAAACATAAAAAAAATTAATTAAATATATATAATATATATAATACATTGGTCTCGAAGTGGTGAACAAACTCTTTCCCGGGCTGAGACAAGCTAGTTTTCTTCGTGGGTTAGCCGGCCTCTCCTCTCCATGTCTAACTTTTCCGGAAAAGTCCGCCTCAAAAAGTATGTCTGAAACTAAGTTAATTTCTCCTCCTCCTCCATCAGCCACTGTGGGCATAAAAATTCTAATAAAACTGTACAAACCTGTACGTTTCGTTAGTCTGTAGGCTGTAAGAATTTATTCTGATCAACCAGTCAGAGGACAGAAAAATGCTGATGTCATCGTACGCAAGCTAGCGGCCTTTGGGAGACAGGTCTTTATTATTGATCAATTATCAATCTGCCGCTGCTAATATAGTTTAAGTTCCATGAGCAGCACAACTTATTCTGAAGGCAGATTAGATTAACATGGCAGCACATAGAAACTGAAATCTGATTGTACAAAAAATACCATCCACATACCAGACTGGAAGCAGTGCAGCAGGAAAAACACTACAAAATGAAGAGAATAAACTGTTGGGAATAAATTAATACAATTTAATAAAACAAATATTAGAATTTAGCAAATGTTGTAAATGTAGGTCAGCTTCTATTAGTGTTTAGGAAGCAGAGGAGGACTTACTGCACACTAGTGTTTAAAATAACTCGTATCCGATATACTATACACGGTAAAACAACCCAATGTAGATGAACTGACCGGAAAAGAAAGTAAAAACAGCACAATTATCAATGGACGCAATGAACGAAGACGAAAAGATTATTCTGTATTTTACTATTTTACTTTTTAGCTTTAAAAAAAGGAGATCCCTGTATTGAATATTCTATTATAAATGCATATATATTATTTTTTAATGAACAAAATAATAAATATAAAAATCCAGAGTTGTGCTAAGTTATATTTACTGTATATTGCTGTTGGTGTCCACCTGGGATGATGTCATGCGCCAGCGTTGCTTATTCAATAATGTTCGACTCGCATTGACAGGTGAAAATCCGATATGTCTGCTTACATAGCAGACGCTAATGCACATATCCGATTCACACTGATCTAAAATTATCGGAATCCATTTGCTTTTTTATTGCTTACATGGTCGTTCGCCATAGCCCATCTGATTTGGGTCACTTGATACATGCAGTGTAAATGCAGCATAAATGCCTGGAATTTACGTACACAAACACACACATTAAGCCAGGAGATTTTAAAAGAATGAAGGAAAACTGGGTGCATAGGAGAGCCAGAAAAGCTAAAGGAAACAAGGAGAACACGCCAAAGGAGCACAGGTGGAGAACATTAACCACCTCACTTACTTTTACTGAAGTATGCTGTAAGGAATCTGCAGACATGATACTTTAGGGGGGGGGGGGACCTCAACAAAAAGCACACACTTTCTACAGAGTAAATATTTCTTCACGACTTCACATTTTGCAATAACCATCTGCAGGCAACATTTCTTCTAAGTGTGTGTGTGTGTGTGTGTGTGTGTGTTAGAGTTGCTATATGGATTTGACACAGCTGGGATAAGAATTCCTTCAAAATAAACCTTTTCTAAGTAAAGACACACCCAGTGAGCCAAGGCTTTTAGAAGCCCGAGACTTTTTTTCTATTATATATCAAATACTGAACAGTTTGAAGTTTTGATTTGCTGTGTAGTCATTTCATTCACACAACTCTAATTAAAATTTAAAAACAAAAAACCACCAACTAAACAACCAAATTAACTAAGCAGCATTTAGCTTCCTCAGTGTATAGAGCCGAATCTGAAGAGACTGCCAGAATCTACACAACATGTCCTTAACTCTTACGCAACAATACGCTTACTAATCGATATCTTTCTCTTTCCTCCTTTCTCTCTCTCGAGGGCTGGTTTACCTGCCCCTGAGGTAGCACAGACCTTTCCTCGATTTTGAAAAGCTTCGAGGATGGACTGGGACTTACTTTGCTCCGCTGTCACAAGGCTACAGTTAACACTACCTTTGGTTATTACAGTATGCTGTAATTAAAAATAATGTAAATGTAAATTATACTTTTTTTTTACAGCACAGTGAAATTCTTTTATCGCATATCCCATCTTAGTAAGTTGGGGTCAGAGCGCAGGGTCAGCTATGATGCAGCGCCCCCGGAGCAGGAAGGGTTAAGGGTCTTGCTTAAGGACCCAACAGTGGTTGGCTTGCCGGTGGGTGGGGTTCAAACCCGGGTGTTTCTGGTCCTCAGATCAACAGCTGGCGGTGGTGGGGCTTGAATCCTGGTCTTCCTGGTCTCCAGATCAGCACCTCAACGCCTTAATTATTTGTGCCACCATTGCCCAATAACCTGGGTGTCACCCAAATGAGGATGGTTTCCATACTGAGTCTGGTTCCTCTCAATGTTTCTTTCTACTTCATCTACTTCTACTTTGTTTTTCTTTGTCACAGTAGCCTTCTGCTTGCTTATTAGGGACAAACTCTTTTCACTGGTACTGCATTCTATGTAAAGCTGCTTTGGGACAATGTCTGTTGTTAAAAGGTGATCATGATCAGGATTTAATCTTGTAAAATATTTTAAGCTATCCAGTCACCAAAGACAGGTTGCCAGTCCATCACAGAATGGTTAATGGTGGCTACCAGCATACAAACAACAGTGACGACATGTCATACAAACACTACTTAATATGTTTCTCTTCTTGTTTCTCTGTCCACCAGGCTTGTGTTTATATTTTCCTGAGGTGGTTTAAAGTTGTCATGCTAATTGAGTCGTCAGGTTCGGCGCTCGGTTTGGCAGCCTTCCTAAATGTGTATTAGTTATACAAAATGTGTATATAAGTTTTTGTATATAAATTAAAGTCAAATCAATTTTCCCATTGAAATGAACTGAAAAGCCAATAATCCGTTCCGGATCCCCAAAAAACACAACGCAATTATCAAAAAAATATACTTAAAAATAATTAATGTTATAATACAATACAATACAATACAATAGGATGTGCTGTAATAAACTGGGTTTATTAAGTATAATGTACAGCATTTACCTTAGAGATCAGACGACTCCACATGCTAATGCGCATGTCTGACTAACTATCGAGTGAGACACGGGATGCTGGGCGAATGTTGCGACGTTCGCTGTGGTGTTCGCTACGCCAACTAGCAGTCGGGTGTCTGAGTCTGGCTTGTAACCTGAATTTTAGTTCGCAACTTAAAGCAAAAAAAAAAAATGGCCGAGAGACGACTTGTATCTCAAAAAACTTGTTAGTTGGGACACTCGTAAGTCAGGGTACCACTGTAATTTAACTTGTAAAATTTCCAAAAAAATTCCACATTTTTTAAACATTTCCCAGACAAATTTTGTTGGTTTATAGAATAAGCCGTTATTTTATTAGTGTTTTTATGACTTTGACAGCCTCTCTGTTAAAGTAATTACAGCAAAAGAATTAAATGCAGTTTGCCTGGAATACCAGATTAGATTATACATCATTAGAGGTCAGATAAACTCTGCACTGTCACATTTATTAACCAAAGAAATTTAACATACAAAAGATCATTTTGGTCTAAAACTTCTTAAGATCATAAAGTGCTTTAGTTCTTATAACAGCAATAATTTTTTTAATCTCTTTATAAGATCGACAAATCTGTGCTGGAAAATCTACGGGACGTATTGTTCCCAAAAGATATGTACGGGTTCTAGACATGATTTATTTTTCTCTCATTAATATACATGACGTGTGAGAATGAGCAAAAATAAATCTGCCACGTCTGGGATGTTTTTATTGCTCCTACACGTTATTTCCCTACAAACTCCAAAAGGGAGAAGGAGGTGTCCCACCGCTGCACCCTGACAGCGTGATCTCCGGCACGCTGCACTGCCGAGTGTGTGAACATGGCCACGCCCTACTGCTGAAAAAATAGACTTGATCTCGGTCACATACAGCTTTAGTGTTTGTCTAATGGGAGTGAACATCTCTGTGTTTAAGTGCACATGACCACAAGCTTCTAGTAAGGAATGTTTGTAGGGAATATGTAAGCACCTGTCTGTACGCGAGTGTGAGACAGAGCTGCAGTACCGCAGTGATGACCCTTTTTTCCTGCGCTGACTCAGCGGTCATTAAAACAGTCGTTGTCCAGTGGAGGGCATGTTGCCTTTGGTGCAGATTCACCACAACATTATCAGGCATTTAGTGCATTATTGATGCACTGAACTGATGCTTTTTTGATGCCAACATACAAAGCTTTAGTTATAATCGTTATAATTCAAATTCTATAAATATTTTGCCTTTAAACAGATGTGCAATAGTGCATATCGCAAGCCGATTGGCTCTTTGTTTTTATGATGAAATAACACTGTTCAGTACACTCGGTCTCCTCACACGTCTTTATGCCACAGCCCATATTTCTACTTACCATTAACCTCCGTTAAGCGATAAATCATATTATATCAATAAATCATGCGATTTATATCATACAGCAACTTTTATATTGAAGCTCCAATAGGATTTCAGGAAGAAATTGCAGATGTGGCTCAGCTGGATTTCATTATAAGGTAAAATGAACAGATGTCCATTTGCGAGCTAGTACCTAACCTGCAACTGAGCTAGGGTTAGAAAGTAGTCAAATCTAAATACAAAATAATCCACGATATAACAGATAGACGAACGATAGCGATGATAAGCAAACACAATCATTCAGACATGTCATAACATTGAACATGAATTTTAACTTTAAGTAAAAATGTTAATTAAGTGTGCTAAAAAAAAGGTTTAAAATGATTTTGCAGATCTTCTGCTATTATTTATTCTCAGACATCAGAGCCACAAACCATTAATCGTCTTTTGCATATGGTACACATAGAAACCTCGTCAGGACTATGAAAGTCTTTCTGATTGGTTGGTTTCTACTTGATGCAGAGCAAAACAGACTATGATTGGTTGCTTTACATGACAGTCAGATGCACTCTTGATCAATAAAAGGGAGGTTTTACCTCAGTAGGTTAAGGTGTTGTATTGCTAATTGAAAGATGCGGGTTCGATTCCCAACGCCTTCAGGTTGTTGCCAATGCTGGGCCCCTAAGCAAGGCCCTTAACCGCCAATTGCTCAGTTGTATACATGACGCCTGGATAAGGGTGTCTGCAAAATGCCATAAATGTAAAAGCTGCTATGGTGTCCAGACCCTCTGCTGGTGGTCTAAAGGTGGGGCTAAGTATTGGTTACTGCATTTCTACCAATTTTACTTATACTATAAAGTCCTAGTTTACTTTATAGCAAACATTTTCTTCATCTTTTAATAAGTCCAACTTTTTAACAGGAGCCCAAATTCTTTGACAGCCTTCAGCACGAAGTGAGAGAGTGACAGAAAAGTCAGTTATTTTATTTTATTTTCAACTTCTGAGACTTTTTAGTCTATAAAATGATTTGTTTACATGAGTTCCTTTAAAACACATCACCGACCTGCCTAACGTAACAAATCTCAGTGAACCTCTTACTTACTATGCGGGCATACACACTGTTTTAGAGGCCATCCTTTCCCCAAGCAAACAAAGAGGCCTTTATGCCCACGGGCCAAAAGTGCCACTGTAGGAAATGTGGCTGTTTTTGTGCTGGTGGTGTGTTTTTATGTAGGCCGCATCACAAATGGCTTCCCCTCTCCTGGTATCACCGTATCACACAAGTGAAGGAATAATGGCTTCTCCCTCTGCCTCAACCTGGATTAGTGTCCATTCTAACTGCCCCAGGGGGCTGGAGACTAACAAACTCTACCCTAAGTAGTGCACAATATGAAGGCATTTAGGATTTACGCTGAGAGTCAAGGTTACAATGGGATGAAAGGCAAGGTGCTAAAATATTTCAGAGATGAAGGTGGAGAGATAAATGGTGCAGGCTGATGCGCTAATGCATATGCAAAGAGTCCAAATTAGCGAGCGCGTGTCAGTTCTTAAAGTGAACACATAGCATTTACATGCAACATCCGGACAGCTGGAATGACATGCAGATGCGCAGCTATTTTAGAATCATGCCGTTAGCAAGGATGCAACGCTTTGATTGATAAAAATGCCTCTGATTTGTCCTCAGGCTGTGACTCCAGCATGTTCGATTCCCGCCACGTAACGCACACGTAACGCCAGACACACACACGCGCCCCTGCATTCCACAAGATTACACCATTTTGGATGCATCTTAATTTGCATCTTTATAGTAGACTTCACTGGAAAAAGAACCTCGCGCGTTGCGGGTTTTTTTTTTTTCTACATTGCGTAATCAGACATTTGGAATCCGACCTTTGCGTTCGAAAGGACAGCTGCGTTTGTCCTCTGCACTGCAACGGTCAACGACCTACAAGTCCAAACACACTTTACCGGTTTAAGTTTTTTCCAATACACAAGAACATAACCGTGATTTCTGATCTCGTGCATCAGAGATGCAAAAGATGCGCGGTCTAAAACCAGTTACAAATTATGTCATAACAAACAAACCGCTCTGCGTCTTTACTCTTCCGCGCACCGACGACTGCTTTAACATGCCTGCAGCTCGAATTCAGGGTTTTTTCCCCCTCTCTTACCTCTTTGCGGTTTCACTACAGATGATGAGGATGACGGCGGTAAAGAGGCACGCGGACTTTTTGCTGCATTGACTCAGCGCTCTTCAGCACTGTATCACGTGACACCGGGCTGCGCCGTTCAGGAACGGGCATCACGACTCGTTTCAGAGAGTCGATTCTTTTAAACAAGTCGAAAATAAATCAGTTGATTCACCGTACAAAAATATTTAATTGCAATTGCAGAATTTTATAATTTCATGTTTGAAAGAGTTTTAAGCTTAAACATTTACAGCTTAAAGTCTACATTTAGATATTAAAGTCTACTTATTTTATTTGATATGTTATAAGATTAGAATAGTCAAGTTTCAAGAAAAAAAAATCTCTATATACAGAAGTTATAAATGCGGGAATCAACTCATCTTAATACTAAATTTCTGACTTCGCTAATTGTTTATTTTTTATAATAAAAAATATTTTAGTTACAAATTGCGTATTATCAAAACGACTTAAAAAGAAATGATCGATATTTTCGCGATTCGAACGTGTCGATTCGTTTACAATGAAACAAACAACTCACGAGTCGAATTACTAGCACCGTTTAAGTTTTTGCCCCGTGTTTTATCCTATGTCGCTTTTCTGTATGGGACTCAAATCATGCTGTAATTATCGGGTTCAATCGTCTGTTTCACAGTTTAACCAATGGGATGTAGCGTGTACACAGTTAAGGGTGGAAAACTGAGCGGGAATCCAGTCCCACAAACCCGCACACAGCTGCAGATCCCAAACAACACGGACAGAGAGGAAGTGTAAAACAGCCAGGAGGAAAACCTCATTTCCGCCCACTGGCCCTGTTGAACATCAAGGTCCTTTCCAAATCACAGAACCTGCTGAAATTTAGTGCCACAAAAACACCGCAAACTCGAACACACTTGGTGGTATTTACGGGCCTTTTTTACGCGCGGTTTGGGACGCAAACAGAAACTGCATCACGTGAGAAAGTTTTTACAATGTTAACAAATGAGCGTGTAAATGTTTTCATACCTGATATATTGTCATCCACTACTATTTCTTTATCAGTCATTATATCCTTCATGTCCCTGGAGGTCCTTCAGAATGACGGAAATAACCCCGAGCCCAGATGATGCCTTTTAATGCAGTACAATCATTGCTGGTTTTCAGGATTAAAAACAAAGTTCTGATTGAGCTCTTTTATTAATCAGAGCATTTAAAATAAATCTAGAAAGAAACTTAACTTTAGGTGCCCCTTTTTTTTTCTTTCTTTGCTCTGGATGTCTGACACCATGGAGAAAGGAAGTTTGTACTGGCCGCGACTTACAGTCTGTTGGCTCGCCGTCCCGCCCCTTACGACCCTCCCAGAGCCCCAATGACCTAATGATTGCGCAAATCAAGCACAGCCGCGCTGGACTAAACTCATCTTTGCCCAATATACTTAATACATAATACAGTCAAAAGTTTGTCAACACCTTACCAGCACGCCCACATAAGTGTGTCCTCCCCAAACTGTTGTAAAAAAAAAAAGTAACTTTACTACTAAGATTATTCCTTTACTAGAACTAAAAGACTAAATCACTGCTCCGGCATGACAATAACCCTGTGCACAAAACCCCTGAACTTTATAAAGACCTGCTGTGCTGGAATGGAGAGACTCCTGAATAAAGTCCTGAAAAAGCTTATTGCCTTTTTATATCAATTCATCCACCCGAATGTGTCACCAGTTCGCTTAAGCCCAGGATCAATCCCAGAATTAAACGACGCTTCATGACAACCAAGTTGTTTGACTGAGCTGCACAAAACATTTACTGAAATGAATAAATTCCACATGAATGAACTTTAACCTGCAACAATAATCAGTTTCTGTTTCTGTTGTTTCCCCAACTTACAACCTCAACCACTGTGCTACCACTTCCTCTCGCTCAAACCCATTGAACAGCTATGGGTCGAACTGGAACACTGACTGCACCCCAGACCTCCTCACCTCAACATTAGTGTCTGATCTCTATTGTGGCTTAATCATTTACATTTACGGCAGAAACACACTTAACCAGACCGACTTACATTTATCTTATTTATACAAATGAGCAAAGTGGTAGCTTGGTGGAGCTAGGAATTGAGCCCAACCGAACTTCGGGTTGGTAGTCCAACACCTCTACCATGAGCCACCACTTTCCAAATCAACACAAATCCCCACAGTCACATGACACAATCTAGTGTAAAGACTCAAAGTGTGAAGGTTAATTATGGGGGGGGGGGAGTAAATACCTTAAAATAGTGATTAATAAAGAAACAGATAAATTTCAATTAAACCCCTATATGGGATTGAGGTGTCAAAGTTTGCACACCCCTTAAAATACCCTGTAAATAAATTCTTGACCCTACTTTACTCCTGCAGATGGAGTTTTCCATCCTTCTGACACATTCCATGACGTTAATTAGCTAATTAGTAGAAGCAGATGTTTTGGGACAAGAGTTTTAAACCTTTTAAAAATAGCACACAAAAATAAACAACATTTGAGTTTCAACAAGTTATAATATATATATATATATATATATATATATATATATATATATATATATATATATATATATATATCTATATAATATATAAAAAACATCTACTTCTATTAATTAGCTAATTAACGTCATGGAATGTGTCAGAAGGATGAAAAACGCTTAACATGTGTGAGACAGGGTAAGACATCTGCAGGCATATTTTAAGGGGTGTGCAAACTTTGACACCTTAATCCCATATAGGGGGTTTAATTGAAATCGATCTGTTTCTTTATTAAGCATTATTATCTATCTATCTATCTATCTATCTATCTATCTATCTATATCTATCTATCTATCTATCTAATCTAATATATATATATTTACTTCATTACAAACAACTGGAGGGCCACTTAAGTTTCACATTATGTCTGTAAATTAATAGACATTTCAACATAAACATGCTATAAATATTCAACCACCTTAAAAAATTATATTTTGTGTCCCCTTGGTGCACTGTAACTACATTATTTCCTTGACATGTAATCAGTTAAAACAATCATATTATTCCTGCATTTGACACAAAATGCTTAAAACAGTTTTGGATAATTTGTCCATTATGTCCGGTATACGATATCTCACAGTGGTTCACTTAACCCTGTTATGGTTATGCATAAAAACAAATTCTCTCTTTCTTGCTTTTCCACTTGCATAATATTCTAGCTGATGATTACTGCAAAAGTACAATCCTGTTAAAATGACTAATTAATGAAACCCATTCAAAGCTAATACATATTTAAAATGTCATTTGCAGCTAATATTAGAAATCCTGTAAAATCTGAAACAAGGAGTTCCTGACTTTATACAGTAGTTGATGCAAATAATATTTTTTTGGAAAACAACCTATAAATAATGAGCTAAAGCATGTACAGATGAGAATTAGGGTCTTAAAATTCATAAGCTTATTGCTTTCTTTTTTTTAATTTATTCATCCATCCATTACACCCCCAAGCGTTTACTAAAATAACCCGAAGGTTGTGAGTTTGATTTTCAGCTTCACCAAGCTACCACTATTGGGCCTCTTAAGCAAGGTCCTTAACCCCCAATTGCTCAGTTGTTTAAATGAGATAAAAGTCGCTCTGGATAGGGACGCCTGCCAAATGCTGTAAATGTACATTTTATAGTAATGAACTGTAACCGGCATCAATAATGTTTTCTAAATTTAATTAGATTTAGGTTTTAAGATATTAGAAGAGATATGCTGAAAAATCAAACCTGATTTTACATTTTATTGCATTTTTATATAATTCATCTCTGAATTTTCATGACTCAGTGCATGAAGACGCTCTAGTTTAGAACCCTTTTAAAGTAACTGAAGCAGTAATCTAAATCTCTGGCACAGGATTCAAAATAAGTCATGTACTAAAAGACAATAATATGCTTTTATTGTAAAAAATGGGAAGATGGTAGTGCAAAGGTTAATGTCCTGGACTGCCAATTGGAAGATTGGGGTTCGATTTCCAGCACCACCAAGCCTCCACTGCTGGGCCTCTGAGCAAAGCCTTCAACCCCTAATTAGTTATATAAAAAAGATAAATGTGAGTTGCACTGGTATGAGGGTGTCTGCCAAATGCTGTAAATGTAAAGTGGGCCAATCCAGAAACTCTATAAGCAAACATGTAACAATGGGGCAAGCAAGGTGGGCAGTTGCCTGGGGCCCAGCATTTTAAAGGGGCCCCCCCACATGTGACCATTTGAACAAATGGAAGTGTCATAGAGCAATATATCTCCATCTCCCTTCAGGAACCCCCTCTCACAGTACGCTGGCTGTAATTACTATTTCTTGAAGCTGCCATTTTCAAACTGGTCCAACGCCTACTCGTGCACTTACTAATTTAAACATGGAGAGGACTTATTCATCTGACAGCCAGAAGCAAGTCTAGAAAAGAGGACAGCGGCAAGCCATGGACATAAAATTGACTTGAGGAAAATGATATGACAAATGTTTTTATTGTTAATTTATTTAAATTATTTGCATGATGACTAGTGTTTAGCAGGTGATAATCAGTCACTGTGAATATGATGATTGTGTACTGTTTCTTTAGGATAACTCCTGGCATATTTAAGGTTTTGTAATGTATATCATGCAATACAATTTTAAATAAACCTAGATATCAAAATGGTTTTCATCTTCTATGTTAGAAATAGATATAAGAAGGTAACAGGGATTCTACCAAAGGCAGGTTATAACAGCCAACACAGCTTTATGCTTGTATCATAGGACACTAACGCTCATTTGGTTCTACTAGAACCATGTTACATGCATACCATATGTGTGGAAGTGGTGGCTCATGGTTAAGGTGTTAGACTACCAACTCTGAAAATTGTGGGTTTGATACCCAGCTCCACCAAGCCACCACTGCTGGGTCCCTTGAGCAAGGCCCTTAACCCCCAGTTGTATAAAAAGATAAATGTAAGTTGCTTTGGATGAGGACGTCTGCCTAAATGTAAATACCATACACTACTGTAAAAGCCTAAGTCCCTCATCCAGAGCTTGGTGATCCTGCGATTTAAACTTCAGACAACAGATCAGTAGACCAACATCTTTTATGCTCTGACTTGGGAAGGCAGAAGCCTTGTTTAAAGCTCAATGTATTTTTGGATGCAACTGGTTGACATGTATTAGTGATAGAACTTAGCTCATGTCCGGAGGAGAGATGGCTCTATAAGTCAGCTTTTTACTCCATCTAGTGGTCATTTCTACATTGACCCTGTAAGACCTTTCAATTAGCAAAACAAAAACAGAGCATCTGCGACAAACAGCCCGATTACATTTATCTCATTTATACAACTGAGCGTTAAGGGCCTTGCTCAGGGCACCAGCAGTGGTGGCTTGGTGAAGCTGGGAATCAAACCCACAATCTTCAGGTTGGTAGTCCAACACCCTAACCGTGAGCCACCACTTCCCACCAAATGTACCTGCACTTCACATGAGACACTCTTCCCACATTCTCCTACATATTTAATTATCCAGATTCACACACATGTATCTCATTTTATCTTATTTAATTAAACAGTTAAAAGTCTTGCTCAAGGGTCCAGTAGTGGCAGCTCGGTCGCACCAGCCGAGTCAGGAACATTTTTTCCCTCAGCTGTCGACCTACTCAACTCCAAAAACCTCTGTAAGTAAATCCCTGCACTGTACAATAACCTGCCATCATACTGCACTTTACACTGTTTACTATTACTGCATTTAGCAGACATCCTTATCCAGAGCGACTTACATTTGTCTCTTTTATACAACTGAGCAATTGGGGATTAAGAGCCTTGCTCACAGGCCCAGTGGTGGCAGCTTGGTAGTGATGGGAATCAAATTCCAATCTTCCAATTAGGAGTCCAACACCTTAACCACTGCACTATTATTTCCACATTATTTCCATATTATTACCACATTATGCTAAAGACACTTTATCTGTATTATACATTAAGTGTATTAAGTGTATCATACATTATTTTTATTATTTATTATACATAACACACCTCTCTTCCCACAACTGCGCCTCTTACAGTGTTGCACTCAAGGTTTCTTCCTCATATCCTCTGAGGGTCAGGCTTGTTCAATAGAGATAAAAACAATTACATTTCAGTCCAATATTCACGTCTAATATTAATCTTTTTTTTGTAAAGCTGCTTTGAGAAAATATCCACTAGTTAAAAACGAATGAAACGGAATTTTATTATATTCTAGGCCATTTTTTTTTTATTTAAAAGAATTTTGACTACATGGCATAAAAAGTCAGATATTTTTTAGCTATATCTGCTCCTTTATCATTTTTCATATTGATGCAGGTCAACTGCATCCCTGATTATTCACATCTCATTGGGTGACTTAAGTAATTAAGTAGTGAACAACTGTTCGTTTTAGAGTAGTGCTTTTTGGTTGATTTATAGGAAGCTTTGTTTGTTTGTTTGTTGTTTGCTTGTCATTTTCTGTTAGAATTAAAAAAAAACTATGAACAAAAGGTCTTATATAGCACCTGTTTTCATACTCTTATAAACAGGTACTCAAATGAATCTTGTTCATTGTGTATCTTTAGTAATTATCTTTCACCTGGAAATATTTACAGTTAATAAAATAAAGGATATCACTAATGTTTTTTCTTAAATCAGCTACAAACATACTTCACATACCATCTCAGGTACCAAATATGTTGTTTTAATAGCATCACCTTATCACAGAAGTGACAAAATTAGAGCTACCATCATTTCTAAAATTGTTAAAATTGTTGTAGGGTTATTTTAGGTTTGAGTTGCTTCACCTCATATCCTGGCTAGTGCATTAATGACTCATGGTTTGTTTATTGCGCAAAGCGAATAAATACATTTTATGTCACAAAAAAAATAAAAAGTCTTATCATTACCCCAAATTGTTACCTTGTTATGTGCGGCGGGGGAAATAACGCGCAGGCGCAGTAGGATTCGAGCTGCTCGCCGGTTTATTTTAATGACAGACACACTGAAGTGAAGTCCACAAGGGGGGAGTGTAGATACAGAAAGCTGAAAATCTGCACCAGGCTTTCAGGTGAACCTGATGTTTTTTCATATATATATCTCACTTTAAAATTAGCTGGACAAGAAAAAATGAAGAGAATAAATGACCTCTCTTTAATTTAGAACTAAGATGAATTCATAAATAGAAAAATTTCATCAAATTAATTGTAAATGTTGAGCAAAATAATAAAAAGAAAACATTAAACGTTTAATATTGTCTAATATTATTGTTCTAAATGCTTGTTTTACAGCCCGTAATCTGTGTATGTTTAAATATATCCAGGCGAAAAAAAATAAAAATATATATATATTGTAATAAAACAATAAACTTGTGATGGCATCCAATAATTAATTAATTAATAATTCAATCACAGGAAGTGGTAGCTTAGTATCACTGCTGGACCCCTCCCTCCCACCAAATATAAAGAAATATAAAGTGGGAAGTGGTGGCTTAGTGGTTAAGTGTTGGACAGATACCAGAAAGACCGAGATAAATGTAAGTTTATGTTAGTTATAAACTTATATATATATAAACATTTTAGCCAACCTCTATATTTATAGTTAAAGTCGAATAAATGTATTAAATATTATTAATTTAAAGGCATAATAGATTTATTAAATTAAAAAACAATTCATTAAATTATATTTTTAAAGATTGAGAGTGATACACATCAGATGAAGGGTTAGTGCACTATTTTGAATTCATACACAAAACGACACCAAACGATTAGTTAAGGTTTTATTTTTATGTGTTGCACTTTTTATGTCTAGGCATTTTTTCCTAGTTGTCAGTTTGTAAAGATTTCATTTGTTGATCTTATTTTAGACACATTTCTGTGACCTAAATTAAGTTGTTTTAATTGTTATCTGATTATTTCTCTATGTAGTTGTTTTACTAATAATATAGCTGATTGTAGCCATTTTCCTTCCCACGCCAGATGGTCTACAAACTCGAGGTGTTAATTTGACACTTGGTCTCTAACTGTTTATTTAACACTGCGATCCTTTGGGATTTTTCTGCAATTATATAAAACATTCTCGGAAACCGGATCAGACTGTCCATGTCTGCGTAATCTTTTTTTTTTAAAGTTAAAGCCTAAAGGGGTTAAATGACACTTGCCACTTACTTTAGCGCTTTTCTCAGCAGGAGAAACGCACCGACTCGTAATATGCAAAGGTCAAGGGTTTGTACTTGCACTCGCGCATTAGCCAGATGGCCACAAGCGAATAATTCAACACGCCGAGCACGACCTGTCCGTGAACTTCTCTTTAAAGGGCTTAAACGCGAGGGGAAAAAAGCCAAAAAAGCGAAATCGCAGCAAAACATTCATTAGGGATGTCTGAGGAGTGTGTTTTAGTCACACTGTTTTAGTCACATCTGCCGGGGTTCCGCGCGAGAGCTGCAGTTTTGGTGCAGTTCAGTCCAGCTGTGGAAACGTCCTCGCTTGGACTCTATTCATGCTGAAGTGGATTATTCAGACCTGCTACAATAATCTGATTAATGATATCAGTGATAAAATTAATGTATAGGAGATTTGTGTAAAGTCGGTTAAAGGAGAAACAGAGAGAGAGAGAGAGAGAGAGAGAGAGAGAGAGGACGGAGGAGGAGGAGGAGGAGGAGGAGGCTGATTTTCCCACGGGTCAAACAGGGATGCCTGGATTTTCTTCTGGACATTTAACTATTTGCAAATCTGGCTAAGATGAGAACTGCATTTTATTGGCTCTGTACTGTACTCTGCACAATAACTATAAAGTTGAAATCTTAATCCAAATTCATCTAATCTAATCTAATATTATCTAATCTAATCTCATTTAATCTAATGTCATCTAACCCACACATCCAATTCAATCTCATCTCATCCAAACTCATCTGATCTAACCCAATCTAAACTCATCTATTCTCTAATCTCAATCTAATCTAATCTCTAAACTCGTCTAATCTGATATAAACTCGTCTAATCTAATCTAAATTTATCTAATATAATTTTATATCATCCAATTTAGTCTGATCTCATCTAACCTACTCATCCAGTTCAAATCCAACTTAATCTCATCTCATTTTATCTCATCCAAACTCATCTGATCTAACCCAATCTAAACTCATATTCTCTAATCTAATCTAATCTAATCTAATCTAAATTTATCTAATCTAATCTAATTTAATCTAATCTAAAAAATATCTAATCTAATATCATGTCATTTAATCTAATCTCATCCAATTTAATCTAATCTGATCTAATCTCGCACTGTTAATTTTTTTGTCGTTGTTGCTTTATCTTGTCCTATCTTGACTTATCTAGTTGTTCTTTTCTTAAGCACGTCCAGGCATAAACAGCATTACAGTCGATGTCATATTTAGTAGAAATAAACTTTATATTTGAAAACAGGGCCGTGCATTTCAGACCGAAATCTCATAAACATTAGAACATATTTCACATCCGAATGCTGCAGGATGGACGGGATATCAGGCCTCAATGAGATGCACAGAAAAGGTGATGGATTTGATCAAACCCCTGTTTGATTATTTCTCTGTTTTTATATTCTTTATAGTGTGTTTATATCCTGCATCCGGTTTAAGTGAATTCATTAATGAATGATTTAATAAAAGATCCTTTACTATTCATACTGCTTTATAACACATCTCCGGCAGCTTAAATCTCATGATGCTGTTTACACTGTGGAGACACTTGATTATAGCTCACTCTCAGGATTATATACCTCATTATATACACTACACTGCTGCGTTTACACTCTATTGTTACACAGTCTTTATATGTGCACTCTATCTGATCTTTAGTTATACTTGCACCATATAATCTATTTATTTATATATACACATCTATATGCATTGTATTGGTTATATATTGCGCTCTGCTCTTAACCAACGAGTTAAATCTAATCTAATCTAATCATCAGGAATTCCTCACTGGTTGTGTTGAGTTAAAGCTGCTGGAGGACTCGCGCCCTTCTCCATTCATCAGACACCTGGCCAAGTTTGAAAACAGAAGCGGACGAGCGCGAGTCTCCGGGCCAATTAAACCCGTACAAACACTCCCGCGCGCATCTGGGCGCTTAAGGCTCGGAGAAAAAGCCGCGCTAATTAGGCCCAAACGACGGCCTTTCTCTCCCCGCTGTGACCCGGTGCGACCCCGGGCCAAGCTGTTTAACGTCATTATTCCAGCACTTAAAAGGCGTGAATGTAAATGCACGCGCATTATCCGCTTTTTAGGATCAGCGAGTTGCTGCTCAGGCGCGGGTCACAATGAGCGCAAAGGCGAATTAATATGAACATGAACATGTCGCGCGGACGGGTGGGTAATTGTACGTTAGTTTTTGACGAGGGTGCAACAAGTGCACGAGCTCCCTGTATGGTCACGCACGCGCGTTAGATCACAAGCTGTAAACACTCATTGATTTCTTTGCGCGTGTTATTGTGTTTTTATTCAGCAGGAACACGAGCTTTGCGTCATTTGGTTTTTACTTTGTTTAACGGGATTTTTTCACAGCTCGTGTGCGGTGACTCAGTGTGAGGTTTAGTTATAAAGCATAAAGTGGTAGAATGCAAGACTGTTCAGATAATCCAATGCGCAAAGCTTAGACATAATGAAAGCTTTATGATTAGAAATATCTGGTTTGCTGAACGTTGGTTGAAGGTTACTTGGTTTTGGTTATTTAATTGTTGCTGACACATTTTTCTAAACATTTTAATAACTTTAATTAAATATGAATAACGTCATAAGAACGTTCTAGGAAAATTGAGTACACTGAGAGTACACTGTTCGTACATGATGATTGTTTTCAAAATTAGAGAAAACGTTCGTAGATCACCACAAAAAATAACTATAAAAATCAGAGAATAATTATAATATAGAATAATCATAAAATAACCATACAATAATCATAAATGACCATAAGATAATCATAAAATAATCATAAAATAACCACATAATAATCATAAGATAATCATAAAATAACCATAAAATAAATCACAAAGAAATTTGAGAATAATCATAATATAGCCATAAAATAATCATAAAATAATCAGAGAATAATCATAAAATAACCATAAAAAAATAAAATAATCAGAAAATAATCAGAAAATAGCTATAAAATAACCCTAAAATAACCCTAAAATAATCAGAAAATAACCATAAAATAATCATAAAATCACCATAAAATAATGAATTAACCATCAAATAACCATTACATAATTATAAAATAACCATCACATAATCATATAATAGCCATAAAATAACCTTATATTAACTATTAAGTTTGCTTTCAACATCACCAGAACGTTGATTAATATTAATCACGTTCCAGTACCACTAGTTTGGAAACTTTTTGTCCTAACATTTAGAAAGGTTCTCTGTTTGCTCGATCGATAGAACATTAATAGAATGTTGTTTTATGGTTTTGTTTTAGTTGTGGAGACGTTTCCTGTTATCTGAGCGGTCACACACACTTCTGATGAACTGAACGCTGTTGTAGAGTTTATTAACACTGGACACTTGATTTTGCTCCTACAGTCGCTGCTAGTGGAGATTAATCCAAAAAAAATTTACCCTCTATCAGTTTTTATTAACGATTTTACTCAAACCCACGTGCTATGAGCGATTATTTATGTGCATTAATGTTGTGATTGTTTCTGAAAATAAATAATGCATTCGATCGATTTCAGCATGCTGACCTATAGCAATCATTGTAACGTAGTTTCAATAATACATTCCGAATTATTACCAGTCATGACCGGATGGTGGCGACTGTGTTTCAGCTCAGCGCATCTTTAAGAGTTTGCACTAGCGTCACGAGCTTCGTACTTAAAACAGGCTATGAATGACTGTATTAATATACGTAATAATATATCACAGACTAATACTGCTGCCAAATCATTTCGATTAACATCAAATGTGTTTCATCTGAAACTTATAGACAGATTTTATTTATATCACATGCGAGCGCGCACGTGTGTGTGTGTTTAACTCCGCCCCATCAGTTATTACTGTTGGCTTCAGTCTGTATTATTTGTTATTAAATATTATCGGTGCACAGGATCGTTAAGCAGTTGTGACCAATAACCATACGCGCTAGTGTGACGTCACCCGCATACCTTCCCGGCGATCCCTGTCCCCGAGAGGCTGACCTCCGTATGAACCCACATCTGAGCAAACGCACGCGCTTAAAACTAACCTAACTCGTATTTCGTTAAAGTATGAGTCCGAGATGAGCAAGAAAATAAATAAATAAAGAATAATTATAAAAAAAATATTTTTTTTCCAAGTTCCCCCTGCTACTAAACGCATGAAGGAAAATTGGACTCCTAAAAACGAAATTAATTTCGAAATTAAATTCAGAATAATCTTATATTTTGTATACTAAAAGAAAGAGAAGTTTGTGCGCCATCAAAACCATAAATAAATATTTATAGGCTACTTTTATACTACTGCTACTTTTTTTTGCGTGTATATTGTTGTACAATTAATCTATAAGTACCGCATGCGTTTATCCATTTTACTGCTCACAGGACATGTTTTTAATTAATTTAAACTCAGAAATGAATAAACTGTTACTTTATTTTGTTCACAGCTGAGAAAATAGAAAAATTTGAATCAAATAATTTCATTTATTCATTCATTCATTCATTCGTTCATCATTCAATATTTATCTGCTGCCTTAAAAAGACAAACGTCAACCCTGCACAAACAGCCAAAAAAGTCAGTCCGAAATGAAGGCAAAAATCTTGAAATTGAAGCTTTGCTATAACAAAAAATTTATTTAGATATAAAATAGTAATAGTATAAAATAAATTTTTTGAACACAAAATTGTATTGTACAGTGAATATTATTAGGTTAACAGAAAACCAGGGTCGCAGTTATTAAAATAATTTGTAGCCTGAAACGCTTAACATAATATTATAACACTAATTAATCTGTTAAAAATAATTGTAATAATTTTATTAAATATAATATTGTTTACACACTAATATTAAAGGTTAGTTAATTAAATAAATTACAGAATAAATGTGTGTTTTATTAAAGTAAAATGAGAGGCCGGTTGTGCGCGTTGGGCCGGTCCGCGTCTTTATTAATGTGAGATATTAAAACCCAGTTTCTGGTTTGGGAATAAAAACAATCCAAATGTAATTAAAGAAAACTGTAATTAAAATCAAGCCTATATATACATTTAGAGACGAGATGTGAGGTTTTAAAAAAAGTAAATAAATTATATAACAACGAAATTAAAACAATATGCTTAACGTTAAAAACGTATTTTTAAATGTAAATATTTGTTTTATGTAGACATCAATTTATTCCTTCATTCGTCTGTCCGAACATTCCAGTGTGCCTTTTGTTAAAGTCAGCAATTGCTCGTTTTTTAGT
Organism: Bagarius yarrelli; assembly: GCA_005784505.1. Lineage (NCBI taxonomy): Eukaryota > Metazoa > Chordata > Actinopteri > Siluriformes > Sisoridae > Bagarius > Bagarius yarrelli. The sequence goes on along the minus strand of VCAZ01000117.1, from coordinate 950,699 downwards.
TTAGCGCTAAATTTGTTTTGTTTAAAATTGTGTTTTCCCCCAATAATATAATGTATTTAACAAAAAAATATTTAATTATTATAATTACTATTATTATTTAATTTTTCTAATGTTTTAAACCATGGAGCCATAAAATCAACCAATCAATAAATCAGATAAATACAAATGCGTGTGTGTGTAGGAAAGAGACAGTGTGTTTGTGTGTGTGTGAGTGTGTGAGTGAAAGAGAGTGAGAGAGAGAGAGATAGTGTGTGTGAGAGAGAGATAGAGAGTGTGTGTGTGACTGAGAGAGAGAGAGAGAGAGGAGAGATGAGAGAGAGAGAAAGAATGTATCCGATTGCATCTTTATAGTGTCAACATGAACACAACAGGACGGTAGTTTGATCGTCACCTTCGCACAGCCATCGAGCAACTTTTCTTTACCAAAGTGCTGTTAGGGAACAGAGACAGGATGAGGACCACACGCGAAAATCACGTGACCGATGCACGACTATTGAGGAAAAAAAACAGTATTTTAATTAAAAAATGTATTTATTCGGATGTATAAAATAAATAGCCAAGACAGTGGTTTCTGTGAGCTGTTACTATTTTCTACATTCTCTAATTTTGTTTGTTTTTCCTTTTAATTTAATGTAAAGTTTATCTCTGTGTAAGATTATAAGATATAAAGTTTATTTCATAACATTTACAAATGTCTAAAGAACACGTTAGGTTCTGTTATGTAAATATGCAATGCTATTCTATAAATTTCTAAAACATGTTTAATCTCTGCTTGTATATTTTTACGTTTTCTATAATTAATTTCTGACGAGTCTGTATAACACCGAATTTCCAGTTTTGTAAACAAAATCGATTTTTTTTCCCAAAAAGATTTCTAAGGCCAGTTTTATACTTTATTCTGGTGCATTTAGTTTTTTTACATTAACTTTCATTAAAGGGAAAAAAAACACAACAATTTGCATTTATCCTTATAACGCATTTATAGAAACGTGCAAATGAAAATAAATCAATTAATAAATTAATAAATAAACGTTACAAATATTTCTAATAAACAAGTTGCGATTCATTATATCCGAAATAGCAGATTCTTTAAAGCGCGTTTAATTGCTGAGGAAATTGCTCGTTACTCAGGTTTATTTAAGCTGAAAAATTAACCCACATTTTAAACATTTTTTTGCTTGAAATATTTGCACACATTCATTGAGGTGAATGAATCGAAAACAATCCGGGATCTAATACACCGAGTGTGTTGCCATAGAAGCAATGTACACAAATATAATTAAACAGTCTAATTAAAGTGCTAATTAAATATATAAATAACAGAGTTGCTCTAGACCCGTTCAGGCGACCTTGTACTGGATAAAAAGAGTTATAACTCACTAAAGTACACGACGGGGTGTTATTTATTTAAAAAAAAAAAAAATTAAATACTTTAATACTATTAGATTTACGCTAAATTGCACCTGGAGTCACTTTAGTGTATTGACTATTCAGACACGCATGCGATGTTCAGGGGAAGTCCAACTGTCGCGATATTACAGGAGGAGTTAGAACAGTAGCGACATGAAATCTCGCGAGATTATATCAAACGTTGCTGAGTAACCACAGTACATAAACAACGCTTCTTACGCAGGGAGGAGGGAAGCGGACCTGTTAGAAACAGCAGCAAAATGTCGTTTAAAGGTTTTGTGAGCTGCAATAGCAAAATATCAAAAGAGGATAAAGACTTTTACGACTTGAAAAACAAAGCGGCGGAGTTTTACCGAGCGAACTGCGTGCCGCAGAGGATAGAAACTGTTTTAAACGAGATGTTTTTAACCAAGCCGAATGACATTTATGGATATCTGGTATGGAAGTGTTTTCGGCTCAGCCAATTAAGTCAAGATAACGATTTACATATTAAATTAAATCCGGGACGTCTTAATTATTATGAATTCTAATTAAAGATAATTATAAGTCATTTAATTGCCTTGAGACATTTATGAAAAAAAATGAGCCCCATCACAGATCACAGGGAACGTTCACACAAATTACCCTAACGTTTTTTAAAGGTTGTCCTAATGTTAGGACAAAACGTTCTTCACGGAACGTTCGCATAACGGTATTACTAATTAATATTACATTCGTTTTTGGCGCATCTTTATAACCTTATTTTTTGATATTTACAGAAAACGTTCAACACCAACCATAAAATAACGTTCCACCAATGTTAAGCAAACATTTTATGTTTTTGGCATATATTTCACATCACCTTCTCAAAACCAAAACATAACGTTTAAAAAACGTTCTTACAACATATGTTTGTTAGCTAGGATGAAACTTCTTAGTGTGGACCAGATACAGATGCGAGATATTGTTAATTTATTACCAGATTATTATGATTAACATAGTTAGTAGTTAAATAGCAAAAAAAAAAAAAAATTTGTGAAACAATAACTGCATTTTTTATAGTTAATTAAATAAATGACGACGAAAAAATATTACCGTCTGGATGAGCCGGCAGAATAAATAACGTGCGTATACCCCTTGTATACACAAGTATATACCTTGTATACACTGATGCCACGCCAGTATAGGAAGAATAAAGGAATATATGCTAATAACTATGATTTTTATTAATTATTAATAAAAAATATTAATAAAAAATGAGTAAAGAAATACTATACAAATTATCTCTATTAAATATCTACAAACTATTCCATTATACAAATTTCTCTGCATGCTTAATTTCTGCTATTTCATAAAAAAACACTTAACTATGCTTCAGGTCTGACTTCTGTTGTGTTGTGCCACAGATTTCCCCAAACATAACCTAACTTATATTTGTTAATTAACTCACATCATCTAGATTAAACGAGAACTTGTTTAAAAACCCTCAGTTAATTTGTGCTGACCTGTGTTTTTTTTTTCTGGCAGGGAAATTACTTTTCCAGCTTCTCACACACACCTGTGATCAGTACCGTGGTGGGCAGAGAGGTGTATGATGCCAGAGGGGAAGCAGCATTGCAGGTGGATGTTTACTGCATCATCAGAAATGAAGAGAAGGTCAGAGAGATGACATGTTTCTGTGGAGGTGTTTTTCACCATGCTTTAAATAGGCATGCAATAAAGTAATCACTTTCCCCGCTTTATCACTCGAATGATAATCCTATTGACATACACAGTTTCAAGCCAAACTGAATGTACTCCAAACACACCTGGGCTTGCTCACCAAGAGCTTTAGTGAAACAATTAATTGTGAAAATGAGTGGTTCTTCAGGACGGGAGCTGAAAAGCCACAATAAACCTACACGTTTGTTTCAAAATGTTGAACAAAATAACTTTTTACATATATGTCACATGACACAATCCTGTAATACACTATATGTCCAAAAGTATGTGGACACCTTACCTTGAAATTACTGGCATTTGGATTTATCCAGACATTTTTTGACTAATTTAAATGACTAAGCAATTGGGGATTAAGGGCCTTGCTTAAGGGCCCAGCAGTGGTAACTTGGTGGTGCTGGGAATTGAACCAGCAATCTTCCGGTTAGTAACCCAACACCTTAACCACTAAGCTACCACCTCCCCTTACCAGCACACCAATCTGTTGCCACAAAGTCTGACAAACACTGTTCCAGCATGACAATGACCCTGTGCAAATAAAACCCCCTGAGCTCCATAAAGACTGATTGGAGTGAAGGAACTGGACTGTTCTGACTCTGACTCAATCCAACTAAACACCTTTGGGATTAACTGGAACCCCAGACTTTCTCACCTTAACATTAGTGTCTGATCTCATTAATATTATTGTAACTGAATCTGAAAGTTCCTGTAGGATCCACAATCTTGATGCAAAGTCTTTCCAGATGTGTGTTGTTTATTACAGGACGAAAAGTAAGACAACATCTGGAATAGGACGCATATGAAGTGATGGTCTCCATACAGTGTATAAATAAAGATAATCATATACTTTGGGAGCTTAAAGTAACAGTTTGTGATTAGAGAAACTGAAATATTTTAGATATCTCACTATACTATGCTTTACAGCTGGCTATGACTTTGTGTGTTACTCAGAGAGTCTGTGATGCAGTGGTTACTAGTCTGGAAGGTGATGTCATGGAGACGTCTAATGCGGCTGCTGATGATAACCGTCTAGCGCCTGTAAAAACAGCGCTGAACTGGATCAAAGATCAGCTGAGCTCCATGGTGTGTGGCTTTAACCCTGCCAATCAAACACATCTGGACAAGTTGCTCAGGTGAGAACGCATGCACATGCACACAGAAAACACAAAGAAAAGAATGATAGTATGGTAATAATAATCCTAAATATTGTTTGTGTAATATGTGTGTGTGTTGCAGTGATTTCTACATAGCCCGTTACCTTGAGGATCAGGAGGAACGTAGCAGAGAAAAAAAGACTGAGGAAGAGGAGTTGGCTGAAACACCAAGTGAAACCACTTCTCCCAATGCACCTGCTTCAACCAAAGTCAAAGGTAGTGTAAAGCTTATAAACAAAAACATCAACATCTGGCATCTGCGATGCTGTAGTGTTGGTACTGTTGTATAGTTGCTGATTTAGCATTGGTGTTGTATAGTTGTTGGTGCACCAATGATGCCCAATGCATTGGTGTTGACAATGTTGTATAGTTGTTGATGATCTAGCATTGTTGATTTTGTTGTACACTTGTTGATGGTATTAGCATTGGTGTTAATACTGTTGTATTGTTGTTCATGCTCTGGCATTGGTGGTAATGCTGTTCTTTGGGTGTTGCTACACTAGCATTTGTGTTGATGACTGTTGTATAGTTGTTGATGCACCATTGAAGGACAATGCTCAATGCATTGGGGTTAATACTGTTAAATAGTTGTTGATGATCTATTATTGGTTTTGATGCTGTTGTATAGTTGTTGATGATCTAGCATTTGTGTTGATACTGTTGTATAGTTGTTGATGATCTAGCATTTGTGTTGATACTGTTATATAGTTATTAATGCTCTAGCATTGGTGTTGACAATGTTGTATAGTTGTTGATGCTCTAGCATTGGTGTTGATACTGCTGTATAGTTGTTGATGCTCTATCATTGGTGTTGATGCTGTTGTATAGTTGTTGATCTAGCATTTGTGTTGATACTGTTGTATAGTTATTGATGCTCTGGCATTGGTGGTAATGCTGTTTTCTGGGTGTTACTGCGCTAGCATTTGTGTTGACGATGTTGTATAGTTGTTGATGCTCTACCATTAGTGTTGATACTGTTGTATAGTTGTTGATGCTCTATCATTGGTGTTGATGCTGTTGTATAGTTGTTGATGCTCTACCATTAGTGTTGATACTATTGTATAGTTGTTGATGCTCTTTCGCTGGTGTTGATGCTGTTGTATAGTTGTTGATGCTCTACCATTAGTGTTGATACTGTTGTATAGGTGTTGATGCTCTATTATTGGTGTTGATGCTGTTGTATAGTTGTTGAGGCTCTAGAATTGGTGTTAATTCTGTTGTATAGTTGTTGATGCTTTAGCATTGGTGTTAATACTGTTGTATAGTTGTTCATGCTCTGGCACTGGTGGTAATGCTGTTCTTCAGGTGTTGCTGCGCTAGCATTTGTGTTATCCCTAGCAGATTTGTTCTAGTGTTGCTGTTATAGTTGGGACTTTTGGTGTATTTTTAGGTAAGAAAGGCAGTGCCTCAGAGAAGCCGCTTCCTCCTCCTGAGATACCAGAGCCCATGTTGCCAGGAGCGATGGTGGTAGGTGCTATGTCAATGGCAGTAGTCAAATCTGCAGCAAGCCTTGCAAGCATGCCCCTCTACAAACACATCCTCAATCTCAGAGACCCACAGGTAAACACACAAATACACAAACACTATAATGTTATATTTAAAAAAAATCATTTAAATTAGCATGAATAACGCCAACAAGAAATCTGAAATCAGTGAGGCACAGAAAGATCACAGGGCAATTAAAGCTGATTTAAAGCCTTTTCTTATTTCAGTATACGCAAGTGTTCTTGCCTGTGCCGATGGTGTCAGTATTGAGTTGTGGGAAAACTTCACCTGGAAAGCTTAACCTGCTCGAGGAGCTCATTCTGCTGTCCACTGTATCACACAAAACCAAAGAGGTACACACACACACAGACAAATATTGTCCACACCTCTACTATTAGGGCCTAAGCACTAGTGTGTAAGCACTCTATTGGAATTGCTGTTTCTTTGTTCTTTCTAAATTTAAACACATTTTTGTGGCAAAATGGCTTAATAGCGCCACCTATTAACGTTCAATTAAGTGCTCCTCCTAATGCCTTAAACTTGGTATAGACATGAATCATAAGGGTATCTACAAGCCAAATCCCAAACCCAACAGGAAGTCTGTTATCTTTTAATTTTGTGCCATTTCTGGCATTTCCAGGCATTGTACTTTAACAAACACTTCCTAGAGATTTAATCAGATCATCACCAAATGTAAATGTAATCCAGTGTAATCCAAATTCCTTTGTGATGCGAAATTAAGTTTACGTTTAAGGGCGTAGCCGTGGCAGCCTGAAAAATGTTGATGTTTTGCCAATACAATGTCTTATCTGCTCCTGTTACACAATACCTACAAAAAAGTCATAGTGATCCGCCATCTTGCAGCAGGAAGTTTGGGACGTATAAATGATTGACATATTTCTTCTTTATTAACCACTTCAAATGCAAATTGCTGACCGATGGCTGTTTTCATAAAGCCGATGGTGAGGCCAGGTGCGAGGACCCATTTAAAACTTCTTTTATATATTTCATATAGTCATATTACTTTCTTTCCATCATTGTGCTCTACTGATTTTGACAGTACAGTGTGTCAAGTAAATAACCCCTTTCAGCCAGTCACAATAATAATAATAATAATAGCCCAGATAGCAGCTCTATTCCTTCTATTCTACTATCTTTGACCTTTATCCGGCCGTCACTCTCTTAGACTAGAATACATTAATAACAGTGTTTGCTCGAATAACTCAACAGATCTTTGTGTTTAGATCATTGCGATGTGCCGCGATGTGCAAAAAGAAATAAAAAAAACAGCTGCTACAACTGGGAAGTCAGGGGTGAGTTAAAATCCAGTGATGGATAACTAAATTATGTTTTAGTGGACTAAATATCTGAATATCTCTGTCTTGCTGTCTTTTTCTCAGTCTGTGTTAGTGCAGTTTTCAGAAGGTGGCGCTATTCAGCTCGGGCTGGACCGCTCAGAACAAGCCCTCGATCTGCTGATGGAGACATGCTCCAACCTGGGCTTGCCGATCGGCACGGAGCTCCGGCTGGTGATAAACTGTGCCGCTCATACACTCATCGACTACGTAAGTGGACGAGGGGTCAGAGAAAACTAAGTGAATTTCTATTTATCTTTAGTGTTTCCCCGGCTCAAATCTGAGGGTTTTATATTTTATTTGTTTTTTTTTCTTTGTACCACAGTCTAAAGGAAAGTATGAGGTGATGGCAGGAACTCTAAAGTCTCGGGATGAGCTGGTGGAAATGTATGTGGGTTTGGTTAATAAATACCCAGCTATTGTAGCCCTAATCGACCCCTTCAGGAAAGAGGTAAGTGAGCAGCTTTGTGTTCACTCCTAAAATAATATATTTGTAGCATCGATATCACCAAATACGAAAAAGATTGGCTGTAATTGGCTGCAGTATGCAATATGGTGTCTAATTGTGCACTATATATTTATATTGCATGCTAAAAGTCCAATTTGGCAACCTAGTGTAAAAGTCGGACATCTATTTTCGCAGTGGACAGAAAAACAATCAGGAATCATTGACACAAATATTATAATAAAAAGTGTTTGTTTTCAGTCTAATTCTTTAACCAGTCTGCTTTTTGATAAGAAATATTCAGCAACCCAAAGTTAAAATATTACTAAAATTGACTCTGCGTACAGGATGTGGAGCAGTGGCAGAAGCTAAGCTCTCGTATCGGTCAGTCCTGTTACCTTATAGCAGATGCAGCGTACAGTCCCTGTCCTCGCTGGATGGGAGACAAGCTCCTTCCTCCAGGGGTCACATGGATCACTATTAGGCACAGAAGTGACATGACTCTTACTGACCTTCTCAATGCTGTCGCAGAGCGAACAGGTAAGCGTCAGTTCCTGCTATCGGCAGGCTTTAAATCTGAGGAACAAAACAGAAATTTTATCATTTCATTCATAAAAGTCTTCATGGTTTAAAAAATTATATGTTAAAAAACGACAAACAAAGGCAACATTTATTAACTTGTTTTGAAGCATATGCATGTACAGTATAGTGTAGTATAGTCACTATAGTATAATATAGTGACTGCACTGGACATGATTTTGCTAAGTAGGATGAGATCCTGGATTACCATACTTTATTTATCCCCAATCAACCAATCATAACCATCTAATGTCATCAGTGTGTGTCGGCCAAATCCACCTCAATCCCGTTTTAAATCTTTTCCTTTGAGTAAACTGAGTCGTTGATTCTGGAACAATTAACTAATAATAACAATTACAGCATTTGGCAGACGCCCTTATCTAGAGCAACTTACAATATTCATTGTTATACAACTGAGCAATTGGGGGTTAAGGGCCTTGCTCAGGGGCCCAGCAGTGGTGGGGCTGGGAATCGAACCCGGGTCCTCAAGTTAATGGTCCAACAACTTAACCACTGCGCTACCAATTCCTGGATTAAGATTAGATCCCAACATGAACTTAGACAAATGAAATAATAAAATAATTGATGACGGTCCAGGACAAACAATAGTGAATTTAGACTGTTTTGATTATAATAATCCAAAATAAAAATTCTATTCATAAATTTAAACAGTGAATCAAACAATATTTAAAAAAAACTGCTTGTACAATAGAAAGAGAGCCCGAAAACGACACACAATGATGTGCACTCATATACATACCACAACAGCAGCTGTTTAACAGCCCACACTTACCGCACTAAACACACATGACTTGCATATCCACAAGATAAATAACTCTCAGGGACACTGTACTGGGAGAGAGACAGTTAGAGAAAAAGACACGGAGACAAAGAGGAGACACTTTAATAGATATTAGCTCAATGAAAAGCTTATGAAGGACATCAGTGAGAAAGAGACAGAGAGAAAGAACGATAGAGTGACAGACTGAGTGCATTATGCAAACACAGACCTTTATCCTTATACAGCACATAGAGGGAATATACATGAATGTGGCTATTGGCTACAATATATTCATTACATATACACACACACACACACACACAGTAACAAGTGTACAAAAAACAAATCTGTACCTATATTTAAGAAACACACCAGAATTCAGTTCTATTTGACTTAAATATAATTAAAACAGGAAGCTCAGATTGAAAATATGATTATTATTTACTTTTATATTTATTCCTTTACATTTCCGGCATCTGGCAGTCACCCTAATCCAGATTAAATTACATTTCTCTCGTTATTAACCAACTAAGCAGTTAAGGGCTTTCACAAAAAGGTAACTAACAACCTCCCTGATTATAATCATCAGATTTGTCTTAAAATGATGAAAATTAATGCATAATATTTACGCTATATATTTGGGCCAATGGTGGAGATAACTATGGCCACGCCTACTCAGGCATCTCCTAAAAGCATGTTTTAATTGTTTACCAAAAGCATAAAAGTTTACACATACATACAATTTATTATTTGGTGACGGAAGCGTCCAAAGTACAAACAGAATGACGGCGAGAAAACAATAGAAAATAAGACTGTATTAAAATATCTAAGACTATGGATGTATTTGTGTGTGCAGGTATGTTATATACAAATGCAACAGAACGTTAATAGGTATGTGTGTTACATAAATGTTTATTGTGGAGTTACCTGTTCATGAGACCGATTGTCTGGGGAAGAAAAGTGTAGCGCCGACCAAATGGGGACAGTTCTAGAAGAAAAAGTGCTTAATGTTAGACAGCTAGAACGATTTCAACCGGCCAATTAGTGCGAAGCAGTCCAAACTATCTGCCGAGGTGAGTTTTGGTAGCTGAACTGAACCAGATAGTTATATGGATTCAATGACTGGAAAGTAAAACTGTATCAAACCTCCTCAGCTGCCAAAAGAAGTACAGCGTCTCCTGGTCCTTCTTAACAATAGAGACCACAGGAATCTAAATGTCTCCACTGCAGTCACGGTGCTGTGCACAATAGTGATCGAGGATGGGGGGGGGTCCTCCAGAAGTACACCATCATCTCCACTGTAAGCTTGTCACAGTCATGTGTGACCTTTAAGAGCTTAACCTTAAGGGTCTATAGAGGTGCAGTTGTTGGTGTGTGTATAGGGAGAAGATGATTTAATATGATGCTGACCTTAGTACAGTGGTTCTGAAACTTAGGGTCACGACTCCAGGTGGCTACTTTGGGGTGGTGGGGGATAAAGGCTAGTATGAAGTCAGCAGATTTTTATAGGGATGCACCGAAATTTCGAAAGAGATACATACATGCTAGGCACACACACCACACCGGCAGTGTTCAGCACGCAGTTTTCGACTCTCCTGCTAGCTGACGTCACTGCGCGTGTAACACTACCCTTAAAATTTCTAGCGTTCCATTAGGATGCTTATGTCTCATATGAACTTTTTACTCGTTTGCCGCTCATGTTCAACAGAAAAGCAATTTCTAGAACACTTGTTCCTGTTTGCAATAGCGCTGTTAAAAATCTGTTTAAAAAACCAAAACAAATACCGTTACAACAATGGAGAATCTGCAGCCATTTTATTTAATGCTTTGTCTTTAAAAGTGACTTTTCTTCAGCAAGTTGTCACATACTGAATTTGTTCTGAATTAATTGTGATAATTAATGAAATATAATGTTTTTTAATAAAAAAAGGGTATTAATGTGTGTGTGTGTGTGTGGTGATAGTAGCTATATTTGACATTATTATTATTATTATCATTATTATTATTATTATATGTTTGTGTGTGTTCAGAAAGGGACACCATTCTAGCTGTGAGCAGTGAGGAGATTGGTGACGACTCCATGATAGACGTGGTAATAAATCATGTCATATTTAAGCTTTTATCATCATTCGCATTGCTTTAAAGGTGATGTGTAAGTGTGTGTATGTGTGTGTAGGCTGTAGGTCTGGGTGTATCCTTTGTTAAGCTGGGTGGACTGACTGGAGGTGGGAGGATGAACAAATACAACCGATTACACCGAATAGAACAAGAGCTGGAGGAACAAGGCATCCTGGGTAAAAAAAAAAAAGAAATCTATACAGTTAGTACACTAACACTATCAACCTTTTAAATGAACAGTGCATTCGGGGTAAAGAAGTGTTACTAATTCTACACACACACACACACACACACACACACACACACTCAAACATATTAAACTACATCATGTATTTTCTCACTCTCTCTCTCTCTCTCTCTCACACACACACACCTCTATCATGTATTTTCTCACTCTCACACACACACACACACACCTCTATCATGTATTTTCTCACTCTCTCACACACACACACACACACACACACACACACACACACACACAACAATTTTTACAGACACTGTTGCTCATAGTTGTGTTAAAATAAATAAATAAATAAATAAAATATTAAATCCTGGAATGCTCATTTTTAACATTTAAAAAAAAAAAATTTTCCTACTTGATGACTTTTTGATTACTCTGGCTTTTTTCTGGCGTTGTTCTATTAGTTTAATGGCTGCTGTGGAAGGAGGACTTACACAACACGAGCGAATGAAACGATGGAGAAGTATAAGGATGTGTGTATGTGTGTTTATTTGGCAGGGATGCGGGAGGTGAAGCTGCCGTGTGAAAGCAGCCCTGACGAGGAGTCAACACAGACAGAACAAACAACGTGATAACGCACCACATTACAACTTTTAACACACATTAACAAACAGGTTCATCCTGGACGGATCATGTACTGCATTTAAGAGGTTTTAAAAATAATTTTAAAACATTTACAAAAAAAATAATATTCTGGGTTTTTCTCTTTTAAACATTTAAGGTATTTACAATACTTTTACTAGCTAAAGCATTTTATGACCTCATTCTATCTATTGGTGATAAATTCAAGCTACTTTCAGAATCTAAGACGCTATTAGGAAAAAAAAATATTAACTAATCATGACAATCTTTAAAAATAGAATGATCTCTAAATCCTGACTTAAACTGTACTTATCGTCTCTTTATGAACAGTCGAGCACAGTGCGGCTTTGTGTGTTATGTTATGTTTCGTCAGTCTGTTTTATCCGTCTACCAGTCGTCTCTGTTCCATATAGTCCTAAAGAAAGAGAGAGCGAGAGAATGAGAGAGAGAAAGAGAGAGAGAGAGAGAGAGACAGCTGTATTATTCATCAACTCAATGACATTTTCTATTTCATACCAGACACTAATTTAATTCATAATTTCTCTGCTGAACCTCAGTGAAGGCCACAAATACCACTGAAAAGAATTTCAATGTTCAAAATGTGTTTTTTATTATTTGAAATGTTTAAGGATCGCTGCTAAAATTTGTGCCAATAAAATGGTCTTGTTACAAATAAACGCACATAAGAAAAAAAGGGTTTCAAAACCTCGCTCAACATTTCGAACAATACAACAGAACTCTTTCCTTGCTGTTCTCGCTGTGTAATTTAACCAGGGTTGTCCGCTAATTGCGTCATCGTGTTCATCGCTCCTGCCGATTCTTGGTTTGACAGTAGTCTACAAGAGAATTTTTTTGGGAGACCCCAACAGTTATTTACCATCTATCAGTAAACACCACAAACTAGCCATCAATGACGACAGGTTTTAAGCGTAGGATCATAGGAATCTATTACAATTTTAGTCGCCCAAAATTTAAATATTGTAAGTAAAATCAACAGATTTTACAGAGTCTTGTTTCTTTTAAATTAGTCCACCGGTAAACGAGTCATTGTGATGCTTACCTCCCTCCTAAACTGAAAAAGTTTGCAATGGTAACAATAAGCGCTTCGAGAATTAGCGAAACAATAGATTTTTTAAGTTATGTGAGGTTATGGTAAAGATTCATATGCACGGTCGTGGTTAAGCAAAAGAAAAGCTGATGGATTCTGATATTTCCTCATTCATATGTCAAAATAATTCTTGCCATGTAAATCAGATCGGATTTTTATCTCTCAACGCGAGTCGAACGTCATCCAATGAGCGACAATGGCGCATGATGTCAATTCAGGTGGACATTAAAAGCAATATACAGTATATATAACCTAGCACAACTGTGTATTTTAGTATTTATTATTTTTCTTCCAAAAAAATAAAATAATAATAATGTATGTAACTTATCGATCAATGCGACATCTGGCCAGGCTGCAGCAAGGGCTCTCCTCTTGTTTTGCTGATTTTAAATATGATGCTGAACTAAGATACTGAATAATCATTTCATCTTTGTCCATTGTATTGATTGATTATTTAAATTTTACTTTCTTTTCTGGTCAGTATGTCCACTTTGGGCTGTTTTGCCGTGTATAGTGTAAATGCAGATATCGGATACGGGTCAGTTTTGATGTAAGCGGGTCATCAAAAAAAGAAAAATCGTAAATCGTCACAAAATCAAATTTGCACGATCTGCGGCGTAAATACAGCCCTAGTTTACTCAAACACTATTTACTTGCTATTACATCTTGTTTTTTCTAGACATCAGTTACATTCATTAATACTTGCCTTTAAAAATAAAGAAACAAAAATGGTGACATTGTGCTGCTGTATTCTTTTGCATTAGGATTTCTTTTAAAATTGGAATATGATTTCTTTAAACTATAACACAGATCAATTCCTTCATTGTAGCTGTGAATCTCATTAGTGTGTCAATCACACATGGAATTGTGTAGTAACAACAAACCTTCTCTTCCAAATCCTTTTTGGATCTTACACACACGCACAGACACACACAGACACACACAGACACACACAGACACACACAGACACACACAGACACACACAGACACACACAGACACACACATGTCGGTTTCTGAAAGGAGACATTATTTAGGCGGCCCCAAAAGGGCAGCTAAGGTTCATTGCAGCGAGATGTGCTTGTGGATGTTGGTATGTGTATTTCTTTGTGTGTGTGTGTGTGTGTGTGTGTGTGTAAATAAAGGAGAAATCATAATAAAAATAAAGAGGCTATCTGTGTTGTTTAAAGGTGTAAAATGTAAAGGTAAAAGTAAAAGTAAAGGTTGCCCAAACTATGGAAAACAAAAGTTGACAAGAGTGAAAGAGGCATAAGGACAGAAGAGAGAGAGAAAAAAACAAGAAGAGGATACAGAGATAAATAAATCCACTGGCAGCACTTCAGGAGAGCACCGAATCCCCAGCAGGCAATCAATCTGTTTGGAAAATAAATGAAAATGACTGACAAAATAGGCTAAATAAAGTGCTTCCTGAAAACACACACACACACACACACACACACGCACACACACACACGGGGGTACCTCCAATTAGGAGATGCTTTAGCAGCAAATGATTGCTTTGTGTTAGCTGGCAGAGGTACAGCTACAGGTTCAACAAGACAAAGTCAGGACAGAAGGCTCAGACAAATACTGCATACTAAGTGAGAATACCAAACACAAACACAAACACTACACACAGCTATAAACACTACCTAAAAATACCAAACCCACAAACACTACACACAGCTATAAACACTACCTAAAAATACCAAACCCACAAACACTACACACAGCTATAAACACTACCTAAAAATACCAAACACAAACTTTACACAGAGCCATAAACACTATGCCATAAAACAATACCAAGAAACAACAAGCCCTAAACAGCCTACAACACACTATAACACTACCTAAGAAAACACCAAGCCCATAAACACTACACACACCAGCCATAAACACTACCTAAGAAAGCAAACCCATAAAAACACTACACACAGCCATAAAACACTACCTAAGAATACCAAAACACCACCCACACACAGCCATAACAAACACCACACACAGCCATAAACACTACCTAAGAATACCAAACCCATAAACACTACACACAGCCATAAACACTACCTAAGAATAGCAAACCCATAAACACTACACACAGCCATAAACACTACCTAAGAATACCATAACACCCACACACAGCCTAAAGAAAAACATAAACATAAACCACAGCCAACCGCCATAACACTAACCTAAGAATACCTAAGAATACACACAGCAAACCCATATAGCAAACACTACACACAGCCATAAACACTACCTAAGAATAGCAAACCCATAAACACTACACCCATATAAAACTAAGAATTAAAACCACCACACAGCCATAAACACTACCTAAGAATAGCAAACCCATAAACACTACACACAGCCATAAACATGACCTAAGAAAATCAAACCTATAAAAACACTACACCCAGCCTTAAACACTACCTAAAACTACCAACCACTAACACACAGTTATAAACACTGCACACAGCCATAAACACTAGCTAGCTGCAAATAAATCATCTGAGACAAAGCCAATAACGCAAACACTAAGCTAAAAAATACATCATATAAAGAATATACAAAATGTATATATTCTAAAAATAAATACTGTAAACAGCCAAGTACAACATATGAAATTATAAAGCATAAATTCTACACAAAAACAAACACTAGAAAGAAGAAAACTACCTGAGATAAACTAAAGCCGTAAATATCACACAGACACAAACTGTATTTATATATTTACATTGATGCTATTTCTGGTCTCTTTTTCAATCCAACTGAGCACTTTGGTGCTAAGGGCCTTGCTCAGGGGCCCAGAACAGGCAGCTTGGTGGCGTTGGGAATTAAACCTATGATTTCAACCAATAGTTTAACACCTTAACCACTGAGC
Source organism: Bagarius yarrelli (assembly GCA_005784505.1). NCBI lineage: Eukaryota > Metazoa > Chordata > Actinopteri > Siluriformes > Sisoridae > Bagarius > Bagarius yarrelli. Next base: position 934,858 of record VCAZ01000117.1, on the reverse strand, counting down.
AACCTTAACCATCATGCAAACACTAATAAAGTAATAAATACTGCACACAGAAAGAATATCTAAAAATCCCAATAAAAAAAATACTACACACATAATGGAAACTCTAAACACTAATTATTGCGTAACTTATGTTAACGAAACGCAGCTCTCTGGGAGGTTTAATCCTCAGTTACATTCATTTCCGTACACTTGTGCATGTGAGCAAATGTGACATTTTACTTAATTGTCACTTTCTTAAAAATGATAAAAAGAAGTGTTTTATTATAGATTTTTTTAATACAATGACACGCTTCATAAAAAAAAAACGGTCTCGAAAGGTACTTAATATAAAACTGTCTTCGGTTTGATCTCAATCAATGCAGACACTTTAAATTTCTTTGTATAAAAAAACCCCGCATCACCCCGTAATCGGTTAATTCATAATAAGCGCGAGAGCTCTCTTGTGCTTGACGGCAGGTATGTGCTCTGTTTCTGAAGAGGAGTGCGTTGCTGCAAGGCCTCGCGTGTCTCTCGCCGCAGAACAAAAGTTTCGCCTTGTGCGGCGAAACAGCCGAGATCACGAACAAGCACATGTCAGCGTGTGCAAATGGTTGCTTGCGTGTATCTTAAGAAAAGAGGGGGGAGGCTTTACACATACTTGTCGCTATGAAGAAAACAAGCGTGTTGGGAAACAGTAACGAGCCACACAGCCGCTCGGCGGTAAAGAAGCTTTTTGAGGAAGTATTTTATAAATGTATTGTTAAAAAAAAAAAAAAAACATGGTTGACCAAAGTGCTTAACGATGTCTAAAAAAAACACACACACACAAAAAATACAGAAAATACTTTACAATGGCTCAACTCATCTTAACCTGGAAGCCAAAGAAATACAGGTGTGTCTTAAGCCATGACCAGGGATGGAAATAACGGTGATTTACATAAACTACTACTTCTCCTTTCGGCTGGTCCCTTTTAGGGGTCGCCACAGCGAATCATCTGTCTCCACCTACCCCTATTCTCTACATCCTCTTCACTCACACACACTAACTTCATATCCTTGTTTATCCCAGCTTCATTTCTAACATCCTCCTACCAATATACATTACATTTCCAGAGCGACGTACATTTATCTCATTTATACAACTAAGCAATTGGGGGTTAAGGGCCTTACTCAGGGGCCCAGCAGTGAATCGAACCTACAATCTTCAGGTTAGTAGTCCAACACCTTAACCATGAGCCACCACTATATCCAAAATATTCACTATCCCTCCTCTGTACATGTCCAAGGTGATATACATAAACGGCGTTACTTTTTTTTTTTAGTAATGACAATTAAATGAATAAATCACAGTTTCCTCAGTTACAACGTTGTTACCATTACTGACAATAAAAAGCAGCGTTACTCTAATTGATCTCACTGAAGCGATATTAATCAGACTTGGATCTCTCAGCCAGGGGCAGCGAATAGATTGGGTTTTCACACACAAGCATGAAAAGTCGCACACACCACACCGAATCGCATGGTACTAAAGTATTTACTACATTTAGTCAGTATGTACTTACTGACTGTGCGTTCTATATAGTTTGTTTACAGATAGTATAAATGAATTAGGATTCCGAGCGACGGCAAGTCCAACGAGTTTTAAGTTCGCTTTCACACACTGGAAGTATGAACACTATATTAAAGTAGTGTCGATTAGTGTACAATGCTTTATAACATCAATTTATTCTATGAAGTGTCCATTTTATTTATTTAACCGATTTTATATCAGGACGTCAGTGTTATTTGATAGATTTAAACACAAGTAACGTAATACTTTTCCTGGTAATTAGTAACTTTTACAATGATGTAACTCAGTTACTCTTTGTGAGAAGTTACTAGTAACTATAACTTTTTTTTTGCTTTTAAATCTCAAAAACATACAATAAGTCTTGTAATCAATCACGAAGCGGACAGAGAGTCTGTGTAGTGAAGAGTGAAGGTACGACTGAGGGAATGTGTTCATACTAATCCCAGTAAAGTCGGGCTCTCACTGTGTGATTTTTTAATAGTCTTTTGTGATTGTTGCTTGTTAAACTATATGAAGATGATCTCATTTCTCAACTGTCTGTACGACAGTCAAAACATGTCAAAAAAACGGACGCATACAAGAAGACTCATCCTGAGTTTTAGTATAAGTATATTCAATTCATTGTGTAAGGTACGTGTACAGAGCCAATGAAATGCATTTTTCGCATATCCCATCTTAGTAAGTTGTGGGTCAGAGCGCAGGGTCAGCTATGATACAGCACCCCTGGGGCAGGAGGGGTTAAGGGTCTTGCTCAAGGACCCACGGTGGTTGACTTGCCGGAGGTGGGGCTTAAACCCAGGTGTTTCTGGTCTTCAGATTAACAACTCAGCACCTTAACCATTTGAGCCACCACTGCCCCCTGTCATCAATCAGTGACCCATTCGGTAACCCACGTTCTCTTGCTAAATATTTCACAATTACAATTACATTTTTAGCATTTGTCGGCTGCCTTTATCCAGAAAGACTTACGTTTAGCTCATTTATACAATAAAGCAATTTATGCAACTGGGGTAAAGGCCTTGCTTAGGGGCCCACTGGTGGTAGCTTGGAGATGCTGGGAATCGTACCCACAATCTTCTGGTTTAGCAGTCCAACAACCCTTAACCACTGCGCAAAACAAATGTGTAGCGTTAAATATGTTGATAAAATTTTGCAATGAGTGCCTTTTGTTGCTGTTCCAGCCACCAAAAACTGTTTCAACATTTTATCATGGTGGATTAAAAGTTTATCGCGCTAATTGTGTCACCGGGTTTGGCGCTTCTATTGGTTCCCGGTTTGATGGTCATTATAAGTCACACTGCAGAAAAGTGTCTAAAAAACTAGCCATCAAAGACAACAGATTTCAGCGTAGGGCTATAGGAAACATTCTGGCATTTCTACATTTTTGACAGACGAACAAACCGTGGCTAAATTCGCACAGCGTGAGTAGCTGAGCTGCTGCTGCATTCTGGACCAACAGGAGGCGTTTGAAGAGATGATCGATCCAAACCAACATAGAAATAACGTGTAAAATGGCTGATAATTTTACGCATCACATCAAACCAAGGAAAAAATTCTTACATCATTTAAAAAACATTTGTTCATAAATTTATGCATATTGTAAAGTATTTTAATGGCGATTTTATGTAAATGACAAAAAAAAAAAAAAACAAATTGTTTGAATTTTGTACAGGGAAAAAAAACAGATAAAAAACTAAAAAAAAAAAAAAAGAATAATACAGAATGCAAACACTTTATTGGTTTGGTTGTTGATGTTGGGTCATGCAATTACTCTTATTGTATGTCTTAAATTGACACACTTTAATAGTGAATTCATGAAATAAATTCCACACTAAAAAACATTAAACAAGTGAGATTTTTACTCTTTTTTTTTTTTTTTTTAACTTGCGAGTAACAAAAATGATTCTTGTAAAGCTGAAAGAGCCCTCCATTGTCCTGCAAAAAGGTATTGAAAAAACAAAACAAGAGGTGTTTAAGAGCAGTGACCAATAAAAAGGTAAAAAAAAATGATCCAAAACCCCCAATGAGAAAGAAAAAAGGGACGACATCGTAGTTGACAAGACTACAACAATCAGCAGAGTTAGACACAGACGAGAAAAAAAAAAAAAAATGTCCAGTGCCCTGTAATTACCAATTGGGTGTATACAGGATTTATAGTGGTCTAGACACAGCTATTCAAAATACACACACTTGGCAAGCGTTCAAGGCTAAGCTCTGATGCCCGTCTCCAAACTCTCATCATCTACACAAAAGCATGTGCCAATAACTTTGCCTTAAAATGGCACCACAATAACTCTATACAATATAATCTCGGAGGTCTGCGGGGAAAAAACAGGATTTTTATTTCACGATCAGTGGATGTGCGATTGCTGTAGCTAAAATGACCTCAAGTCTATAAAAAAACCCCACTGTTCCTTAAGGGAAACGTAATATGGCACGAAAATAAAGTACGCTTTTGATGTTTAACAAATATCAAATTTATCTAGGACACCCAATTCCCTCATTTCCCAGAAATACAGACAGCATCTATACATTTTTTCGGCATTAAGACTGTTTTTTGGGATGTTTCTATATTTATATTATGAACTCATGTTACTAAGCAAAAAAAAAGTTTTAGATTATCCTCAAATCCTTATTTAGGTTTGCGAATGCAGTCAAAAAGAAAACGGGAAAGCCTGCAACAAAGCTTACGTACCAAAAAGCAGTGATCATTACAGCGTGTGCAGCATTTTCGCTGTCTGCACTAGTAAAAGACCCAGCGAGATACGTACATGGACGAGCGCTCAGACTTATCACTGCTGGGAAAACATTAAGCTGAATTCTTTTACAGAGCAAAATGTGTCCCAGTCCACCTGCTGATGAGATGAGATTCATGAACATTTTAATTGCTATCGAGCTTTTAATCTCTCATCTAAAAATTGGAATGATGTACAGTAATTAAGGGGAAAAACGCTCATTAAAAAGTATACAAATTAAAGCAAATCCTGTTACTTTGGTTACTAGCACTGTTTACTCATTCCTACTCCTGAGGCGGTTTGAGCAATCAGATTCTTATTAGTCACGAATGCATGCTTTTTACAGGGGGCATTTACCACCTGGTACAGAACAGAAATTAGGAAAAACCCGGTAACTAAAAAGAACATATAAACATTTTAAACAAATAGAAAAAGTATATATAAAATTATAGAGTATTGTTTGCTAAGTAGTTTTTTTAAGTATATAAATTAGAGCAAATCACAATACTTTTATAACTTGTCTCTACTTACAATGCAGTACGGTAATGGCGGTCTTGCATGCAATTCTCAAAACGACCACAAGATGCTATATATGTCGGTGGATTTGATATTTAAATAACAATTTCTGATCATAAAAAAGGGTTAAATATCAGAAAAGTAGCTGTAAATAAAGATTTTATGTTGGTTTTTAGTGGTATGGGCTTAGTATTCCTGTCTGTGAAATACTTACAGCTCGGGTTTGTGTAGGTGATGCGGTGTCAGTGTTGCGTGTTGTGATTATTGGCACTTTTGTCAGCACTGGTTGGAGGTATCTTAACCCGGGTCAGATCCAGAACACTGCTGGGAAAGGGCTGAGCCGACAATGCTGAGGGGGTAAAAGTTGAAAAGGAGATGAAGTGATAAAGAGAAAGATGAAGGTATGCATGTGTGTAAGACTCACTGTTATCGTTCGCAGTCTCCAGCGCTCCACGTCGTTTCATTAGGACTTTCTGGAGTTCAGACAGTGATTCCGGGGAGGAGGGTCTCGCGGGTGGGGAGGGGCAGGGGGAGGGCCGATTCACAGAGGTCTGAGAAATTTACACATAGAAAAAAAAAAATTGATGCCAGGCTTCACCCAGAAAATGGCTTACTTACCAAAATATATCAATTATTCTAAGAATTAGAATTACGGACTTGATGAGAACTAAGATCAGAATTAGGAATGCGAACCTATACATCAAAACGGCTAGTGGGTGAGTTTTTTCTAAGGGAAGTGGTAGCTCAGTAGTTGAACTGTTGGACTTTGATTGCACTGCTGATCAGATGATTGAGAATTCAATCCCCAGGATGACCGAGCTGCCTTGCTGGGCCTGTAAACATGGACTTTAAACCTGCTCAGATGGATAAAATAAAATGGGATAATTGTAAGTTGCTCTGGATACGGGAGTCTGATAAATGCCAGAAAAGTAGTGACGTTTTTATTAGCATAAAATCTACAAATTTTCTCCAAAAGAATGGAAAGCTCCAAAGACAGGACGGTTTCTTAGACAAGACAGCTCCAAGGACAGGACAGTTCCTTAGACAAGACGGCTCCAAAGACAGGAGAGTTCCTTAGACAAGAGAGCTTCGAAGACAGGATGTGTTCCTTAGACAAGGAGGCTCTAAAAACAGGATGGCTCCTTAGACAAGACAGCTTCAAAGACAGGACAGTTCCTTAGACAAGACGGCGCCAAAGACAGGACGGCGCAATTCCAAATTGTAAATAAAAACAGTCTTAACCATACGTCAGATCCCGACATTAGGAAGCAGTGGATTAGCTTTATTTCTAAGGAAGTTCCAGATTGCGTCAGTAAAAGCTTTCGCTGTATTTTACAGCCGATTTGTCAATTTGAAGGCAATTTGAAGCTGGATTTTTTGACAGACGGAAATTAAAAGAGGACGCTGTGCCGAGCCTGCCGATGACTATATTCGCTCCGATTGTAATTTCACACCACACAAGCTTGACTAAGTGTTTATATTAACATTATGTCATCACTATTGCTTTGTGTGCAAAACTGTTATCCAATCATAGCAGTGGGCGTTTACTTCCGAAACAACAATCCGCCACATCTATTCAAACGGAGCGCTCTGATGAGGGGGTTCCAAAAACAGCGCAGAAAACAGACTATTACTTTAAAATGATCATGTTTTTTGATGTAAAAATCTTGATAACATTATAAGTGGAGCTCAGAGAACAGTAGAAAGGAAAAAAACTGAGGTAAATTATCATCCTTTTAAATTCCAGTAAATGGTTTTGGAAATAAGTTGCACACAACAAACTGTCCTTTATGTTATAGAACATGAAATTAAAGTCATTTCTTTTTTTATTCTTGGGAACACAACACTGTATGTTTGCTTGCTCATTGCAAGGAACCATCCACACACCTCCTTTACACCTAGGGGCAATTTATCCTAGCCAATTGACATACTGGCATGTTACTGGCTGGTGTGAGGAAAAAAACCCCGGAGAACCATGAAGAAACCCACACCATCATGAGGAGAAGATAGACAGGAACCTCAAGATTTAAAAATCTTTATCTAGATTATCTAGAACAAATCAATACAGTTTATTTATCAGCTTACTCGTCGTTCCCTTATAACTCAGTCCATTTTAGGGTTAGAAATATCTCTTGTAATTGCAGAAGATGACCTATTATACCATCATAATGTTTTTGCAATGATTTTTTTTCCCTCACTTCCTTCTGACATACAAACAACTGCTCCGATGTAAAGATAAACATGGCCGTAAACAGAACAATGCAGACGCTTACTTGTTTCTAATGCATGGGTTATTATTTTCCAAACAATGTATTTACCAAAATTCCTTTAAGTTCCTGAATGGCAGTGCTGGATGGTAATCTCTCCCTCTGTTTCGGAAAAAACAAACAACCACAACAACAACAAATAGACCGTATCAACAGCAATCACACACAGCAAGTACCAATTACATTAATATTAATCGAAGTGCTTTTAAATGCTCGATTCTGGTACGGTAAAAGTCTCCGATTTATTTTCTTCAGCAGTGTTGATAAGTAGTGGAGGCTGTAGTAGCTCAAACCACATGTTTACATTAACCCCTTATAGACGATTGTCGCAAATCGCCCAGCCTGAATCTAGCCGATGTGGCGAATATATTCAGTCAATGCTGCTTAATGAGTGTTCTAATAAAGAAATAAATTCAGGCAGGAAGGGGTTTTAATGTACTTCTTTTGAAACACTATTATTTCTAAAATTACAGTTTATTCACGCTCACATGAAACGATAAAAGCTTAATAATACTTAATATCTAATATTTAATAAAGGAGTCTTAGAGGTAAAGCTACATCTTTAATTGTCTACTACAGTTAAGTCTTTAAGAGCAAGTGACGAGCTGCAGTAGGTAATAAGTCTTAGATTTTTAATATATATTTTTTAAAGATAACAAACTAAAATGATTAAAATGTATATGGTGTCACTTAAAAATATTAACAGCTAACAAACTAGAGTTATTTAACTGGAATAAAAACACACAGTCTCACACGTCCCGCCATCCCCTAGGACACCCAGGCGCAGACCCCAAAGTAGGTCTGCATCTGGACTGTTCTCTGGGACAAAGATGGTGGAATGAACTTTCTATTAACGCCCTCACTGGCTGTTTTCAAGAGACGATTCAAGACCCACGTCTTGCTTAAATACCTGCGCTCGACATTTAACGAAAAAATATCTTATGCTGCTCCTTTTAACGATATATTGTGTGTTGTTACACTTTGATTTGTGATCGAAGGTAGCAGTATTGAGCGGTTCAATGTAGTGACTCAAAGCTTTTTTTGTACGTCGCTCTGGACTAAATGCTGTAAATGTAAATGATAAATTAGACATAAATAAATTAGCTACATCAGCTTTGTACCGATTAGTAACTGATCTTAAATATCACACTGAACGATGGAATCAACTCAAAATAATGATTTCCTAGTTAGTAAGCTGGTGGATTTGGACAGGTATCTTTACTGAGTGTCCAAGTAGGACAACATCGAGTGTCTTAATACAATTTTTATTATTAATTATTATTATTATTATTATTATTATTATTGTGTGTGTGTTATACCTGCTGTGGCCTGGCTTTGTTGACTGTCTGGCCGACCGGCCGGAGCTGAATGCCTTTTTTAATTCTTTCCATCATCTCGGACACAGCCTGTTGTCTAATGTCCTTCTCTATCACATAAACAAGCACAGCAAATTAAAAAGTATTTAAATGATTAATATATAGTTTAAAGCAACAATTCCACCCCCGAATAAATAGGACGCGTATCTATATAGTAATCGCTCTGAAAATCCCTGATCACCGATTTCCGAACCAAAAAAAGGAAGATTGAAAATGATTTAACATCCAGTGAATTCCAGCCATGACTGTAATGCGAATGAGCAGAAATTGACTTCTTCTATTAAAGCTTCTTTCAGTGTTGACGACAAAAACGGAGGTTTACAGAAAACGTCAGGAATTCCCGGCAGATCAAATCAGTGAGGAATGTAGCCTTGGTTATTTTTCGCTCACATTCAATCCTGCGAATGCGGCCGCTCCCCATGCGCTGACTTCACGTTCTGTGGCAGTTCGATATGCTTAAAACTTGGGCAAAAACAAATAGAAACTTGATTAGTATTTGTAATATATGAATAGAGCACATATTTTAGAGCTTAATGGCAAAACTGGGTGGTTTGATGTAAATGTCATGGGCCAAAATTAGCTGATTAAACAAGGCCGTTAAAATAAAAGAGAATTAACAGAACTCTTAGATATAAAAAAAAAATACAGAACGTCCAAAAGCACAAGGTCAAAAAAGTTCCTTCGAGTTAAACTTTTATTTTGTCAGTCAGGGCTTTTTATTTGTTTTTAAAAAGCATCTGATGTTAGCGGTGCTGCATAGTTTTAATTTATTAGTCATACAAAACACACTCCACACTCGCACACAAATATTGTATAGTTCTGCAGTAAAGGTGAAAGGAAGGAGGGATTCTTTCTCATTTAGCCGGACTTGTGCAGAAGGTCTGGACCGTTTAGAAGCAAACGCCTGACTGAACTAATCCCGGCTCACTTTATTTTAGTAGCATGATTAATAGCATGGAAATGTAAACAGACCGGTGTGCAACTATAGATCATTTATTCAAGAAAGTCGAGCAAACGTTTGCAAAACAACTACAAAGTTAAGCTTAGTTCAAAAAATATATACTGTATATTATTCTTTATTCTGAGACTTTTCATTTGATAATCATGGACTGGCTGAGATATATAGTAGCGGAATTTACTGCTTAAGGAGTTTGATGACAATAAAAATTGGCACGTTTTCTGGAGATTTTATAAAATCCAAGCAATTACTAGAATTTCTAGAAAAGTGTTTACAGGTTTTTTGTTGGTTAGTGGATGTGACATCTGAGGCTGAAAGTGTTTATATCAACACTGGTGTATATAGATTACTATTCCCTCATCGTCTGCATCTCAAACCACATGTCCTATTGTTATACCAATTCCTTTTATACAACCTATTTTTATCATGCAACTTCAGTTTTGTCGGCGATTCCAGATTCTTGATAAAAAAACGTAACACAAAATACCGTCACAGCTGTAGGAAAACAGGCCTTTTTCAGGCCCTGCTGACATTTAAAATAATGGAAATCTGTTATGTTGACATTGCTAATGGATGTCATTTTGAGCGCACTCTAAAAAAATTATTATTTTGGGCCAAAAAAAAAAGTTGATGTTACAAACCTCCTACATAATAAAAGCCATGAAAAAGGTCTGTTAAAGTAAAAAAAAAAAAAACTGTCTGCACTTGTAAACCGGTGACTGCTGGCAGGATTAAAAATCCACTGACAAATCAGGTAAAAACAATAACTGACAGGCAAAAAAAAAAGAATTTTTGTAATCTGTTTTTCTAGTTAGTTTATATGCAATTTGTGTTTTATGTAATTAAAGAAGTGTTGTAAGTTCTGAGACTGAAAAAAAAAAATTTCTTTCTATTTTCATAGAACTTTCTATTTTTTTTAGACTTTCTGGAGCCTAAAGAAAAGTTAAAGTCCCTTTAAACGGCCTAAATAATTTTATTTCTAACAGTATTTTCGAGATGTTTCTGTTATAATTTGTATAAATATCTAAGAGGGCCAAATCACCTCCCCCTTTTCGACATTTGCTCTTTTCCAACAGTTTGAGGTTTATGTTTTATTTTGTTTGCAATCTAGTGGATCAGAATTAATTTGCTTAGCGATAGAGACTCAAAGCACTTTCTGTACGTCGCTCGGAATAAAGGCTTCTGCCAAACGATGTAAACGTAAATATGAATTGATCAAAACCTTTGATATTCATTGTGTATGTTAAAGTATTGGCATACCGCAGGTTGTGTTTAATGCTGCGTTAACATTAAACGCATATTTAATGTTCGTGTGTTTTACACACAAAATCAATGCAAAGATTAGAATAGAGGCAAATACACGTCAGGAAGGAATGCAAGTCTTATTCGCAAGTTAACAAATTTACAAAGAACCCTACTATATTATACACATCCATTGTATTCGACAATGGAGGAGAGCTTTATTGTTTCCCCCATAGAGCTTTATGGGGAAGTGGTGGCTCATGGTTAAGGTGTTGGATTACCAACCCGAAGGTTGTCGGTTCGATTCCCAGCTCTGGCAAGCCACCACTGCTGGACCCCTGAGCAAGGCCCTTAACCCCCAATTGCTCAGTTGTATAACAAGGAATATTGTAAAGTCGCTCTGGATAAGGGCGTCTGCCAAATGCTGCAAATGTAAAAGTAAATGTATTGTACCCGTCTGCGGGCACTGTGAAATTGATATTTTACAAATTAAAAAATTGCCCCAGGGAGGCAAAAACATGCAGCGGGTAACCTAAAGCGAGTGACAAAATGACACATATTTGCTTTATGTTTGGCGGTCACTTTTAATGCTATTCACACCAAAAATCTTGCCGTTTGTCCACCTGCACATACCTCTTTTTACCACATTTCTATAATCTGGTATGGCGCTGGTATCTAAACTTACTGTACAGCGTTATGTTTTGCTCCGTATTGTCTGTTTTTTGCACCGTCTGTTATAACGTCCGTATGGTTATTTGCACTGTCTGTCTTGCACTGTTTGCACCAGGTTGCACACATGCACTTTATGTTGCTAAGACAATTTAGTCTTAGTCTTTAGCTCTGTGTTGTTTTGTTCAGTGGATCTTTGTTGTTATTATTTTGTGTAATTTTGTGTTGTTTTGTGTAGCCAGGGGGTCCTGGAGAAACGTTGTTTCATTTCACTGTGTACAGCGACTGCTATATATGGCTGAAATGACAATAAAGGTCGTGAACTTGAACTTGAAACAGACGCAAATCAGAGCGTCATAGCGGTAGAGGTAGATGAGCAGCAGAAATACACTCTTTTACACTACAGTACAATCACTTGTGATCTTACCTGCATCTTTCGGCGCTGCATCTTTTTCCACCAAAGGAATGTCAGAACTGGGGCCTTTTTTCTTGCGAAGTAAAGACATGAGTGAACTGGAACATATAGAGAGAAAGACAGAGAGAGAGAGAGAGAGACTTTGACGTTTAAACATCATTTATTATCAAGTCATTCTATACATGATAAAACAGGTTGACTTAATAAATAAGAATGTTTTTTTAAATAAATAAATTAGGTTGAAATGTCAACAATTTTTGTAAAAAAAAAAAAAACTCTAGTGTTTTTTTGTTTTTTTTTAAACATTAGTTTTTGGCGCAAAGCAGAGTTCACCATCACTGACAAAACACAAAGCCTTCCCTTTGCACCACACAGCTTCAAATGTGTCCCATATCACACATACTCTTATAAAAATTACAATCAATTAAAATAGAGAGAGAGCAGAAAGAGATAGAGAGAGAGAGAGAGAGAGAGAGAGAGAGAGAGAGAGAGAGAGAGAGAGAAGAGAGAGCGATAGAGAGAGAAGAGAGAGAGAGAGAGAGAGACACAGAGAGAGAGAGAGAGAAAGATATAGAGAGTGTTTGGAGAGAGAGAGAGAGAGATAATAGAGAGAGAGAGAGAGAGAGAGAGAGAGAGAGCGAGAGAGAGAGAGAGAGAGAGAGTGTGTGTGAGAGAGAGAGAGAGAGAGAGCTAGAGAGTGAGAGAGAGAAGAGAGAGAGAGAGAGCGTAAGAGAGAGCAAGAGAGAGTAAGAGAGAGAGCAGTAAGAGAGAGAGGAGAGAGAGAGAGAGAGGAGTGGCGCGCGAAGAAGAGAGAGAGGGACAGCGGAGAGGGAGAGGGAGAGAGAGGATAGAGAGAGAGAGACAGAGAAGAGATGGAGGAGAGAAGAGGCAGAGAAAGCTAGAGAAGGAGAGAGTAGAGAGAAGTAAGAGAGGGACAGAGAGAGAGAGAGAGAGAGGCGAGAGAGAGAGAGAGCAGAGAGAGAGAGAGATGAGGGCAGGAAGCGCGAGCCGAGATGAGAGAGAGAGAGAGAGAGAGAGAGAGAGAGGAGAGAAAAAAGAGAGAGAGAGAGCGAGAGATTGGGAAAGAGAGGAGAGAGAGAGAGAGAGATAGAGAGGGGACAAAGAGAGGAGGGCAAGTAAAAGAGACAGAGAAGAGAGAATAGAGATAAGAGGAGTAGAAAGAGTAGAGAAGAGTACAGAGAGAGAGATAGCGAGAGAGAGGATAGAGGAGAGGAGCAGAGAGAGAGAGAAAGAGATGAGAAAGCAGAGAGAGTGAGTGTGAGAGAGGCGAGAGAGAGAGAGGAGAGAGAGGAGAGAGAGAGAGAGGAGAGAGTTAGAGAGAAGAGGGCAGGAAAGCTGAAAGTAGAGAAAAGTAAGAAGGAAGAGAGAGGGAGGTCAGAGGAGAGGAGAGAAGGAAGAGAGAAGAGAGGGAGAGAAAGAAAGAGAGTATAAGAGTGAAAGGGAGCAGAGAGAGGAGAGAGAGAGAGAGAGAGGAGAGAGGAAAGGAGAGTAAGAGCGAGAGAGAGAGAGGAGACGGAGAGAGGAAGAGAGAAAGAGAGAGAGAGAAGAAGAGAGAGACAGATAGAGGAGGAGGAGAGAAGAGAGAGAAAGAGAGGAGAGAAAGAAGAGAAAAAAAGAGAGGGGAGGCGGAGTAAAAGACAGAAAGAGAGCGAGAGAAAAGAGAGAGACAGAGAGAGCAGAGAGAGGAGGAAGAGAAGAGAGGAGAGAAAGAGAGAGCAGAGAGAGGAGAGTAGAGAGAGAGAGAGAGAGAGAGAGAGAGAGAGAGAGAGGAGAGAGAGAGAGTGGAGAGAGAGAGAGAGAGGAGAGAGAGACAGAGAGAGAGATAGAAAATAGAACGGAGAGAGGGCAGTAACGAGAGAGAAAGACAGAGAGAGAGAGAGAGAAAGAGAGAGAGAAGAGATAGAGAGTGTGTGTGAGAGAGAAGGAGAGGAGAGAGGGGCAGGAGAGAGAGAGAGTGAGCAGTAAGAGAGAGGACAGAGATGAGAGAGAGAGAGAGAGAGAAGGAGAGAGAGAGAGTGGCGAGAGGAGTAAGAGAGAGAAAGAGAGAGAGAGAGGCAGTAAAAGAGAGACAGAGAGAGAGAGAGAGAGGTTGGAGTGAAGAGAGAGAGAGAGAGAGTGAGAGAGAGGAGGAGAGAGAGCAATTTGAGAGAGAGAGAGAGAGAGGGGTAAGGAGAATGAGACAAAGAGAAAGTGGGAGAGCGTAGCAGAGATAGACAGAGAGGAGGGGTGCGAGAGACAGAGAGACAGAATGTGAGAAAAAGTGAAAGAGGAGAAAGTGTGATAGAGGGTTTGAGAGATAGAGAGAGAAAGTGTGTGAGAGAGAGACAGAGAGAAAGTGTGAAAGAGAGTGAGAGAATAATGAATAGTAAAAACACTCTTACATGGGGTCAAAAAAAAAGAAGCTGGTTCAATCTTCCAGTGAACATAATCATGCGAGTAACTCAAAGACTGAACAGTATAGAAGTGCGTCTGAGTTCTTCTTACATCTTATATCAATTAAAAAAATGCACGACAACACACACCCAGGGATTCCGTACACATCAAATTCCATGACTTTGAGGTAAATCTATATGACCTAATGTTCGATGAAATATCTTTATTCAATAAGAATATATTAAATTAATATTAAAATTTACCAAGGCATAAACTAAGTTTAAAAAAATCAGTTTTTGTAATATAAAAGAAACATTTCTTTAAATTACACTTACGCAGTGACGCAGTGACCTAAAATAATGCATCAAACTTCCAGGAAACAGATGAACGTTTATTTCTGCGTAGATATATTAATAAATGGATGAATAAATAAATAAAACAAACAACCTAACAATATTCACCCGAAACAAAAATCAAAACATATAATGATGATTAGTGCTAAAAAAAAAAAAAAGTCAAGCTAAGGCACCAAATAAACATGTGTTAATTAATAACTGCTGTTGAAAAGCATCCCAATTAATTAAGTCGTATTACATAAACACGTTAAGCTTCGAATAATTTATATAATACAGTTTTATACTGTTTTTTCCCCCCGAAATGTGTCCATTATATCTTACCTAAATAACACTGATGCAGTGTTAATAATTTCGAACATAACACTGTCAAAGAAACTGCAAAACCCATTAGCTTTTAAAGTCGGCCTCCAAGCGTGGAAATGTTTTTTGTTTTTTTTAACATTTAACGGTAAATTGCTTGCTGCCCTGGTTCCACATCAATGACATTAAATAACAGAAAACACTTTCACACCTACGAAGAAAAACAGATTAGAAATCAGTCTCAACCAAAAACATCCGGACGGATTTTATGATAAGTAAGTAACTAGTCTGGATTTGCATGCTGCTGCATGATTGGTTCTTAGGTTTTATGACATCATAATACACCAAATCTTGTCCTAAATTGGATTTTCCATTGAGCAGTTTCTTTTTTCTGCACTTGAGTCTATTCATTTATTTTGTAACAACATGGACACACTGGAGGCAAACCGGGACTCTTCTGGACTCACACACACACACACACACACACGCACACGCACACAACGGCATTTTTTTCACTGAGTCACTTTACATATACACACACACTTATATTTAATACAACACACACAGTATTTTTTTTATTATATTTTATTCTATTTTTTATTATTTTTTCTGTATATTTTGACACTATTTGATGTGACTGATTTTTTTTTTTAATTCAGAGAGATGTAAAAGTACATTTCACTATATGTTGTACGGTGTATAATGGTGTATGTGACAAATAAAATTTGAATTTGTTTCTTGTTACTGTTTATTAACTTGATGAAGTACAATTGCCTTGATACTAAAAAAGGACGATTTTACAAAACTATATTATATTTTCACTTTATAGATAACAAAAACACAACGTTCTTCTGTTTGTACTGTCTCCCTCCTTGTATATACTGTAGCGGTTCTTTTAGATAGGGTCAGAAAACTCCTGTAACCCACCCCGAAGGTACAAAATGTGGGGCATCCTGTATGGGGTGCCAAAACATTACAGGCCAATATAGAGATAGGAGGAAACTGAGATACCCAGAGGAAACCTATGAAGCACAAATGGGAGAACGCGCAAACTATCCCTAATCTACTGGAGGTGCAAGGCAAATACACTAACCCCCCAGCCACAGCGCCCCTGGGTACGGTTCAGATTATTTTTCTGTATAAAAATTTTATTAGCCTTTAGAACTGCTTATTTGAACGATCTCCACAAAAAACACCTGTATTATAGCGGCTATCAATTATGGGTTAGCAGCATACAGAAGTTATATTATAATCACCAAGCTGAAGGGAGTACAACTATAACACACACACACACTTTTACCTAAGAGGGTTGGCTGAGACTGAAGGTGGAGGAGGAGGTGGTGGCGGGGGAGGAGGAGGAGGTGGGGGAGCCGGGGCAGGTACAGGATTGGACACCTGCTGGAGCTTTTTCTGCAGTTCCTCCACTACAAAACACACACAATGATGCAGCTGTAAAATGGGTACCAGATTAGAATAAAATATGAATATAACACACACACACACACACCAACATAGATAGGCAAAATGCAACATACTATTTGTCCAGTACAGTCCAAACTTGGCAGTAGAGGGTTAAAAGCCTTGCTCAAGGACCCAAAAATGGCAGCTTGGTGATCCTGGTATTTGAACTAACAATCTTAAACTGAATAATCCATCACTTAAGCACTAAGCTAACGTTACTGCCTGTAACGTTATGTAACATATCTCACCCATATGGTACGTAACCTCAGGTTTACTTATTTTGGAGCTCTTAAAAAGGGGATGTTGTAGCTCAGTGGTTAAGGTTCCTCCACCCTTGAGAACCTCCACCCTGAACTGCTCAATTAGATAAATGAGATATATGTACGTTGCACTGGATAAAAGCGTTTGCTAAATAACAGAAATGGAAAAGTTTTAAAATAACATTTATATAATGCTTTTTTATTCCTATTTTCTAGTTCCTGTCGTGTTCGTTCAGACAATTTTGGAAGATTGTGCGTGTGTGTTAGCTAATAACAGTCTTAGACTACAGCAGATTCGGCAGACGCCCTTATCCAGCGCAACATTTATCTCATTTATACAAGTGAGCACTTAGGATTTAAGGGCCTTGCTCAGGGGCCCCTTACGTAACCTTCCTGTTAGTTAATTGAGCAGTTGGTTTTATTTTTATGTCATTGCTTGAAATTAGCATGATGTAACCCAAAATTGGGTTTTTATAAACAGTTAAGGAGAAAATTCGGATGATAATCATTTGCATGTCCGACAAAAAAGACTATACAAGGTATAATCACATAATGCTGAACAGGCAGTGTGTGTCTGTGTGTGTGTGTGTGTCGGTGTGTATTTAAGGTAAATACTTTAAACTCATAAAGCACATATTGCATAAACGGTCTAAATATACATTTAGTCTCAAACAAGGTTTGTACATGTGAGGGTTTTGTGTGTGTGTACCAGTAAAGCGGAGGTCCTTGGCCTCCGTCTCAGCTTTGGAGCATTTTTCCAGAAAATCTTTTCGCTCTTCCTCCAGCACAGCAGCCTTCCTCTCCGATGCAGCCAACTGCTTTCGCAGCTCCGAGCCGTGGAGCTCATCCTCCAAGCGTTTCAGCTGGAGGCACATAACATAAACGCATGAATACGCAACGGCACACGAAGACATACAAGCACATAAACACACAAACTTCAAATTGTCCTCTCAGAATTTGTGTTCTTTTGTAAGTAACATGTAAAAATGTATAAACGTGTCTACATTAAAGATCAACCGATAATCGGTTTTATTGATATATCAACCGATATTTAATCCTTTTTTATTATCAGATATCGGGTTTTGTAATATAGGATCCACAAAATTGTTACCTGTTTTACCTATGAATAACCTATTAAACTTTATATTAGTTTTTTTTTTCTTATTTCTTTATTTCTTTTAGTTGAATCCCCTTTTATTGGGAACTGTCTATTTTCAGACTCCCACTTCTATTGCTCCTACTTTATTTATAATGATTGGATTAGATTAGATTAGATTAGATTCAACTTCATTGTTATTGTGCAGGGTACATGTACAGAGCCAAACAAATGCAGTTTATCATCCAACCAGAAATGCATAAGTGGCTTATTTACAATAAATAGCAGTGTAATAAATAAGGGTATGAGGTTGATAATTACAGAGGTGGGGGTAAATAATGTAAAGAAGGTGCAGTAGTGTGTGTATATATGGTATCTATAAGGGTGTATCTAGTATAATACGGTTATAGCAGGCAAAAGTATGACATGATGATGTAGAAATAAGAATAGTATTGGATTGCAGGGAGGAAAAAAATGTCAATATTGATATTGTTATAAATAAAAATGCTTGTTTAGTCCAGTGCTGTTATCATTCTGTCAAAAACACACACTGCCAGTTGGGATCTGGGGGTCCCCACAACAAAACTATTGTCTATACAACTTTTTTTGTTTACTAGCATTAAACAGCTGCACTGATAAATATCTTAAAACGAAATCTTCCACAAGGATAGGAAAAAGTAAGCCTGTGTGTTATGTTGTGTATCGGTGTGTGTACCTGTTGCTGGTGCTCTAACCGCTGTGTTTCCATAGTGTGTGTGAGTTTAGAGATTTCTTTGAGGGCATTAGCTAGAGCTTCTGAAGGTGACACGCTCTGCATCAGGGCCTGACTCTGTCTCTTCAGCTTCTTCTGCTCCACCAACATCTACAACACACACACATACACACACAGGGTTCTGGCTTTTAATTAATTGTATATTTAAGGAAAATGTAATCGCAGTTCTAAAAACTAACAGTATCGAAGCCTAATTTACAGCTTGGACTTGGAGTCCAAAATACGGCAACTCATTTTAAATATAACTTAAATATCTATATGATCAAAATGTGCCTTAAAATGTTTCCCATGCTATTATTCTACCTCTACCTCCACCAGCCGGGACTGCTGACACAAGTCAGGTTGAGTCCAAGGCTTTATGCTGTTGGTGCCAAATTCTGACAGAAACCATCTGTGTGTATCAGCAGACATAAATATTTAGCAGACCAGCCTCAGCTTTTGGCTCTTGATTAACAGAAACTGGAAATGATTCCTCTGTTGTATTTCATCAGCTCTGATATTTTGTGTTACGGTATCCTTCTGGTTTGCTTCATCCAGCTCTGGATGCAGAAATACTGCTTACTGGAAGTTTTCCCACATTTTGGATAAAACTCCAGAATCTGCAAAATTCCCAGATCAACAGTTATACAATTTTTTTTACAAATTAACACATCTGGCAGCGACAGTCATGATGCAATCAAAACGACTAACCAGAAATGTTTCCACCATTTTGGGAAGTCCATGTCATGAACCAGTATCTAGAGCAAAGTCTAAGGTCCTACCAGTATTAGTGTAGAGATCCTAATAAGTTTATTTATCACAAATACAATTTATTAGACTTCAGATGGGATTTTTATCCACGGTGTGTAAAACATATCGGCACTCATGTGCTGTTGCGCTCTGGGTTCGACTCCGGCTTGGGTCCTTTCTGGTCCCCCCTCTCTTATCGGGGGCAGTGGTGACTGAAGTTGTTGATTGGACGTCCTGGGTTTAAGCCCCACCACTGCCAGTCTGCCACTGTTGGGTCCTTGAGCAAAACCCTTAACCCTTCCTGCTCCAGGGGCATTGTACCATAGCTGACCCTGTGCTCTGTCCTCATCCTTCTAAGATGGGATATGCGAAGAAACTCATTTTACTGTGGTGAAGAGTATCTGTGACAGCTATAGACTTTAATCCTCCAATTTGTAATTGACATTACTGTCTCATAGTAAATTAAGATGGCTGACTAGTTCTGTCTAATGGCCGATGATGTCTGGTGACATCATCGTGATTGAATCTGTCAATCTTCGGATGATAAAACAAAAACTCTTTTCAGTGCTACACTAAAACCCGTGATTTCTTTTAGCTTTAACGAGTATCCTTGTTTGGCAGGTGTTAGATTGTTGCTCGTAAGGTGGTGATTACCAATCTGCCCTTGTTGGGCCCCTAGGCAAGACCCTTTCAGCTGTATAATGACATAAATAGATGAGGGCTTCTGCCTAAGGTCACCAATGTTAATCTGTGTATACATCTCCTTTATACACATACCAAAAGAAGTTTATCAGCTATCCATTGTTAATGTCTAGTGGGCACGATGACTTTAAGAACACACAACATTCCTGACGGTCAGCATGTTATTATTGCTGGTAGATAGATTCAAAACTGCAAATAGGTACAGTTCAATAAAGGGCTGAAGGTCGTAAACATTTCTATAAAGATAAAATTGTGTAAAAATACGAAAAATGTTGAAAGCTCAAGCAGATGAATAACCGCAGATGAATAACAGACCTGGAACGGAGAAACTGCTCTGCGTTCCTTCAGGAGATAATACGCATGGCCTTTAACATTCCTGTAGTTTTCTCAGTCCTACAGTCAAACCAGTTTGTTACATGAACGTACCGGGGATGATTTCAACACCACAATAAAGTGTGCATGACGTTTCCTAAGGTGACAATTTTATAAGATTGCCACGATAATTCCAAGCAGCTGGTTGTAACACAGCCGTTAATCTTATTGAGTTGAGGGTTTTTCTTAGAAGCTTTTTTGCTAGACAGATTTGCTGAATGTTAATATTAACACACATCCAGTCTACTACACTGCACACTATTCTATACTTCTCATTATATTTGTCCTGAATTTGAGAATTGGTTATTTGAGTTATTGTAGCCTTTTTGTGTGCTACAACCAGCAACGTATGTAGAACAACTGCTTACTGAATGTTTTTTACACAAATTGGGAAACAAAACTGCTAAATTTCCAGATTAACAGTTAAAAATACTCAAATTAACATGTCTTGACATTCACATACACTAAAGCTGTTTTGGGAGCAAAGTGTGGGTCCCTACCAGTAACAGGCTGTATTTACACTGTAAATCTTGATGCCCAATTCCGATGACCTGCTTACATCATCTGATTTCTGACCTGTATCCCGTGGTGGACGTACTGTGTGTGTGTGTGTATATATATATGTATATATATTTATATATTTCTTAGTCATTTGGCAGGCACTCTTTTCCATTATCTATATTAACTGATAATATTCGGACCAGCTAACCCTAACTAACATATAAACTATCTTAACTGATAGGCTTTACATGCAAACCCACTAGGTTATACGTCAATGGAGCTAAATCTAATTCTGATGTTAGATAGGTATCAAGTAATCCTAAAATTTTCCTTAAAAATGAAAATTGACAGATTTCAGTTCAGGGACGCCGGCATATAGAAATCTATCATGTAAATGATTTTCCTTGCGCACCCGTTCTACGCTGCTGATGTCCGGTTTGATGCTGGTGTCCTGATTTGGTTGACGGCCCCTGCAGACTTGTAATATTTCATTGGATAACTCGTGCACATGTGTGTGTATGTGTGTGTGCATACACGTGTGTGTGTGTGTGTGTGGTGTTTTGTGTGTGCTCACCTTGTGTGCAAAATTCTCTGCCTCTATTCGCAAATCTTTCTCCAGCTCCAGATTTGCCTCCAAGACCTCGTACTCCTCCACCGCATATCGAGACACTACACACACACACTTTATAAGATAAACATCACCCAAATTTTCTTAGAATGGCATGTATTTCAGATATCAAGAGGACATTTCGTCCCCAGCATATTTTAATAAAAGACCGCACATATATGTACACACAAGAAAGAAATGTGGCTGGTGTCGGAATTGTGGCACTGACTGTCCTCGAAATATTGCAGCACTCAACGACTCAGGGTATAAACCCCCCCCCCCCCCCCCCCATACCCCACCCCCCCCCCCCCCCCAACCCCCCCCCCACCCCCCCCCCCCCCCCCCCCCCCCCCCTGCATAAAATCACTGCTATAATTATGACACAAGTGTGTGTATTGTCTTGGAGATCAGAGATGACGCAGCGCACGTGTGGGTGCAGGGTTACAGCGACTGGAACTGACCTCTGTTATACTTCCCCAACAGCTTCTTTTGTTGGAGTGTTTCGGCAATCAAAACAGTATTATCGTGTTTTTCTCGCAGGAGCTGAGAGAGAGAAAGAGAGAGAGAGAGAGAGAGAGAGAGAGAAAGAGAGAGAGACATACAGAGACATAAAGAGAAAGTGGGAAAGAGAGTAGTAGAGATAGACAGAGAGGAGGGGTGTGAGAGTGACAGAGAGAGAGACACCGAGGGAGAAAGTGTGACAGAGCGTTTGAGAGATAGATAGAGAGAGGGATAGAGAGTATATGAGAGAGAGTGTAGAGAAAGAGAGCGAGAGAGAGACAGAGACAGAGAGGGATGGTATCAGAGACTGAGTTTAAACAGTGAGTTCAAAAGTAAATAAAAAGTAAAAAAAAATCATGATAAAAATAAAAATGAATATTAAAAATAGAGAAGAGAGAAAGATTAACATTTGTCCACTTCCCTGTGCTATAAATGTTATTTCTGTATTTGATATGTTATTTTGATGTCCTAGTGCAGCTAATGTATTTCACTTATATTAATAACTTATGTCATCTCGCTGATCTGAAACTGCGCTGGAAGCACAAAGTGGGGCAGCAGTACCGCTACCACACTGAAGGGGGCGAGCATGAGCACACAGGTTTATTCTTGTTCTGCTGTTGCTTTTCTTCTCCACAAAAGGCGGCAAGCACCGATACTATAACTAAAAAAAAATCACTTTAGGGAAACTTTATATGAAACTGGTGAAAACTGGACGTTTACTTTAAACAGAAAGTAATAAATTATAGTTTGATATTTTTGACACAGACTGTATGTACATTTGTATTAAATACAATACAAATTATATACATAATATAATTATACATAATATAATTATACATAATATAATTATGAATTGTAAAGTTTGATGGTAAATTAAGTCTTTTATAAATTACACACATTTGTATCCTACGTGTGTAAAGAATAATATTAGATATTAAACATAAGCAGTGCAAGCAGGATTTTAATAGTAACATGCTAAGGTAGCTCGATTGGAGCTAGCTAAGATTGGAGCTCGATTTCCAGCACCACCCAGTTGCCACTGTTGGGCCCCTGAGCAAGGCCCTTAACCCCCTATTGGATAAGGGCATCTGCCAAATGTGATGTAAATCAGAGTAAAATGTCAAATCAGATGAATTGAGTGTGTGATAAAAAGTTTTAAATTAGCAATTACAAGCTAAATAAATAATAAAAACATGTCCAATGAAATGTCCATTTTTTCCTGATTTCTGTCCTATTTTAAAAGTCTGACATGAAAAAGTAAAGGTTTTTTTTGTAAAAGAGAATTAAAAAAGTGACATTTATCAATATTGTAAATTATTAGAAAAAATTAAGACAACTTTTAAAATTTTGGTTGTAGCAATGTTGAAAAGTGCTGAAAAACCATTTTAAAGACGTGTCTAACACACACACACACACACGCGCACGCACGCACACACGCACACACACTATCCAACCGATTATCTGCTTCTGTTTGTGTTCATTTTAAAAAGGTCCTAATAACAATAAAAAAGGCTTTAGATTTTTGGCCCAAATTTTCTGGTGTTTAATGATTTGGCTCAAAGACACAGTGTGTGTGTGTGTGTGTGTGTGTGTGTGTTGGAGACAAAAAAACAGGGATAGAGAATGAGAGAGAGAAACTCAAATAAATGCCTGTTGGGCGTACTTCCTCTCGGGTTTTGTGGAGCTGATCTTTTGTGGTCTCCAGATCGATGGCTAACAGCTTCTTCTCCTCTAGAGTCGACTCTAATTTATTCCTTAACTCTAATTCACACACACACAAACAGAGAAAAAAAAGAGTTAGTCTCAGTAGTAAACAGGCAGTCAACACACTTTAATCTCAGTGTGGCAGTTTAACATCACTTAAAGTTAACGGTCCCTTGGAGGGGGCGTGGCTTGTCTGTTTGACTCGGGGAACATCATCAATCATCATAAAGCACTAAATCATTAATCAACATCATTTCTTTAAATGTAAATATGCATTTTTTTATTTCATTAAAAAAAAAAGAATGTGACATACCAGAGATGGTAAGCTGGCAGTGGGCGGAGCTACAGATCCCAGACTCCTCCCGCTGATGATTTTCCTCATCCTCGTCGTCACTGAGATTAATTTCGGCAATGACGTTGGCGTCCAGATGAGCCATGTACATCATGCTTTTCCTCTTCAGGGAACGGTTTTGTCTGTTTAGCTACACGCACAAATTAAAACATTAGTTAATAATAACGATCGCTTAATTGCACTGGCTAATATTTAAACTTTACAGTTTAAGGTTTTATTCTAATATCTGTTTAAGGTCTCAGACTTGTCCGTAGGGGTTTCTATTGGGTTCTTCAAGTTTCCTTTTGCCCACCTTAAAAGCCTATTGCTAGTCTGATTGACTACTCGAAACATAAAATCGACCGATTTTTCAGAACTGATACCGATACTGATTCATTTGATGTTTATGCTACCGATAACTGACATGCAGAACCGATATTTATTTACAGTTTTACTTCTAGTTTTTGACACAATGAGAACAAGAATAATAAATTATAGCAGTATTAACAGTATTATATAAAAACTAAACCAAGTTTTTTTTTTTTTATTTACAAAGCAACCTCCTATTTCTACATCAATAAAATACAAATAAATAAATTAATATTTACAAAAAAAAATGAACGGCAGTTAATTAGTGCAGTGTTATTAAAGGTTTTTTTTGCCTTTATTGATGGTACAGAGATAAAATAGGGGAGAGAAGGGGGTGGGACTGGAAACCCAAACCCTAGCCCGGAATTGAACCCAAGAGCACAACTGCGCATGCGGGTGCCGGGGCTTTAATAAATGCTTCATTCAGGTAAACAAACAGCTAACAAATAAAAAACATTAAACTAATTCTGAGAATTAAAAAAATATATATTCTCCCTAGGTACCTTAGGTACTGTTGTGTAGTTCATCATTAGCTGATATGTTCAATAAAGTATATTAGAGCAAATAACTCATTTTACACTAATGACTAACGAATATATATCGTTGGATTGGATATTACAAAACCGATATTCGATATTGAAAAAAGCGATTAAATATCAGGAGAAATCTCGATTATCGTCCGAGCTCCACTTTAAACAGCTTCTTGATGTAAATGTCTTTATTGGTCAGATATACTTTACAGCACAGTGTCAGGGTCAGCTATGATGCAGCACCTCTGGAGCAGGAGGGGTTAAGGGTCCTGCTTAGGGACCCAACGGTGGCAGACTGGAGGTGGCGGGGCTTGAACCAGGGTCTTCCTGGGCTTCCAATCAACAACTCAGCGCCTTAACCATTTGAGCCACCACTGTGAGTGAGCGTGTAAAAAAAATGGGAGAACTCCTGCATTCCACCTAGTGTTTTAACTTGAGACTTGATTATTCACTGGGAGATATAAGATAAAAATATAGTAAGGCTTGTGTGGGCTTGAATTAGACACAGCAGTTAGAAAGTAATTTCTGTTTTTTGTGCGACGCAGCAAAATTACCTGCAAATACAACAAGCCGACTGTTTAAACCATCAAAGACATCGCGGAGGGAATAAATCAAACATAAAAATCAACAGCAGGAGCGCTTTTCCATGAAATACCAGCCTGCGTACATAGTTTTTTTCTTTTTAGCTGGGTCAATCAGGAACACACACACAAACACACACGTCTGCAAAAAGAGCAATAATCAAAGATAAAATAATATAGTCTCACAGAGAGGAGAAAGATAATTACAGTTCTTTATCAGATATCAGAATGTACATATCATTTGTGCTCAGTATCACATCGCACAGCTTTACAAATACTCTTTTACGCTCCGACATACCTCCGCGCTTTCTTTAAGGTCAAATTAACATCCTTAAAGATCGGCCATATACAAACAAAAAATGGAAGAGGCTGCTAAGTGGGGACAGAACCAGCCAATAGCATAAAAGACATCGGAATTAAATAAATGAATCCTGAATGACACGGTGGTCGAAGCCGGGTGTTAAATTGGCCGTCTATATGCCACCTCTATTTAACAAGCATTTATTAATGACAGCTCCGTCGGGACCAGACGACACACGAAGCCATTTCCTGATGATGTCCTTTATTCTGAATGTGCGTATTAGAAAATACAATCAACAACACATAATGCAAGGAAAAACACACACACAAACACTAAGTGATAATCATCCAGCATTGATGAAAGAGCGTGAATGTGAAATTACGCATTTGGAGAAATCAGTCTCTCTCTCTCACACACACACACACACACACACACACAAGGAGGTCGGTGCGTACCCCTCCCCGGGCTCCATCATCACCTCTGATCTCCACGTCAAAACAAAATGTCATGTGTTTGGATTGCGTTTTGATTTGACTTGCATCTCCTTTTCTTTCCTCGGTTACGTTTTTTTTTTTTTTTTTTTTTAAATTCAGGATGTTTAAGAAATTGATTATAATTTTTTTTTTTCAATGCCGTAATAAGAACCATGTTGGCAGACAAATTACAGGCTTCGGAAACAAAGAATCAAATGTGTGAAATATGGCAGCTATTCGAGCTGATTCATTTGATTCCACCGAACAAATTGTTTCCACCAATTTAAATGTAAATTGTGAACAAACCAATGCTGTAATTTTACCAACATTTATTAAAAAAAAAACCCACACACACACAAAAATAAACAGTATTCAGAACTTTAGCGATTCGTTTAAGTGTAGTTCGAATTAACATCTCATGAAAAATCTGTCACAGTGAGCTGCAGTGAATCAAAAACCCATCAATAATACAATGGATGCCAGGCAGAAATAAAAACACATCACATGGCAACACACAAATGTCGATTTACACACTCATTCACAACACAGAGTAAGAAGATAAATAAAGTCTGGGTCCGCTCAAGGTTTCTCTAGAATATTTTTTTCTTGTCAATGTCACCACTTCGTTCGTTTATCAGGGATTAAAAACCACATTTTAAATTCTGTAAATCTGCTTTGTGATAATGTCCATGGTTACAGGTGTTATATAAATAAAATAATGGAATGGAATTTATGGCATGTTTTACAGAATTTAAAAAAAAAATGGAAGAAACCAACTGCTCCAAATAAAGGAAGGAACTCCAGAATGAGAGAGAGATATAGCAATCTGAGCACTGGAAAGACTCACTGTCCCATCAGGCCACTTTATTTATTTAATTAAAACAAAAATTTGTTCTTGTTTGTTAAAACAGTCTCTTTAGATGGAAATTGTTTAATCTAATCTTGGAAAAAAAAAAAAAAAACCCACCCTATACCTTAATTCGATGTAAAAAAAACAATGGGAAGGTGCTCAATACTCAACCTTGATGAATACCAAATTCAACTAAAACCCACAACGAATACCAATATGCAACATGCTGTTGTTTCCACATGAGAAATGTCTGTTAAATGCTGAAATGGGTTGTATCCATCAATCCCCTTCCTCGCAGAACCAACAGAAGTGCTACGGTGGTTAACGCTATAAACGGTTTACCGGTGAAGATAAAATGACATGGTTTGGTGCGACAGTGTTGAAAGAAGACAGCTCTCACAGGGGCTGTTAAAACCTCCTGCTGTGAAACCACAATTCATCACATTGGCTGTAAGGCTGTACACACACTAGAGATGGCCCAAAGAGGGACCAGAACAAAGGACCGGAGAGACGCACAGAGTGTAAGAGGGGGTTTTCAAGCACAGTGGCCACCAGCATTAGCAGGACACACCAGCATCTTCTTTAATGGGAGAGAGAGAGGAAGCATTGTGATTGGCCAAATCAGGCTTTTCTAAAGCACATAATGCCAGGGCACTACACTGCTCAGCTGTGGGGCTATTTCCTGTTTGATGGACAGCGCTGAAACGCCAAAAGCAGTTGGATGAACAAGCTGTGAGAAATGACCTGAGATGAGCACCCCCTGGCAGCCCAAGTCAGAAACACAAGTACAAAATATAAAAGAAAATGTCAAGCATGGACTGTAACGAAGTGTGCGTTCACAGTTTTCTTCTACACTGACTGTAAAAAAAGATGTATACAATATAGATATGCACTGTATATTCATTTAAACCAAATACCGAATATGTAAATATGTACAAGACCACCAAAAAAGAAATAAATATAACTAATTAATTAATTAATTAAATTAGAAAACGCAGCAGATTAAAAAAAAAAGTCCAAATACTGAGTCTCTAAATCTCATCCCTGTTTCTTTTCCTTCTTTCACTACAAGCACAAAACGCAGTGGTGCATCACCTTCCCACCTCCCTTTCCTCTCCCTTTCAATCTTTTCATGCCGTGCTCCTGCCCTCCATGTTGCTGTTCTCTCTTCCTGCTCTCCCTGCATGGGTCTATCAGGTGGCTGGCAGTAGAAAGCTGATTCATCCATAAAAAAAAAAAAATGTAGCTTAGAAAAAAGGCCATGATCTCGGTGCACAACTCACCTTACACACCTGGTTCACCCGAGCACTGTTTACACACCCCTTCGCATTGCACTTCCCAAGGCCTAGAGAAAGCCGTGCTCTTTATTTAAGACTTTATTACAGGTGTTGTGTGAGAGAATTGCATGACTACCAAGTGAATAAAAAACATCCTTGAAAGTGTATTGCTATAACTTGAGCATCTTTGCTTTTTGAAATATTGTACTGAGCAGAGATCTGAAAAAAAAAAGCCTTTTATATAAATCTAGATCAAATAATGATGGTGTATTATTTTTAATCGATACACACCATCAAATCCTTCGGCTCTCAGGTTCTTTGGTTCTAAAGTCAGACCTTTATCGCCACAAAAAAAAAAAAAAAAAAAAAAGTCAGAGCATATCACGCCAGTCGTCAGGTATTTACACTGGCTGCCAGCTGCATTTAGGATAAGAACTGTTACTTTTTCATGAATCATTCAATGGCTATACTATAAGACCTGAATACACTGCAGATATTTGTTCATTCATCTTCTATACCCGCTTATTCCCTGATTCAGGGTCATGGGGATCTACTGGAGTCAATCCCAGCCGTCTCTAAAAGAGTAAAAGGCAGGAGGGGTACAACCTGGACAGGTTGCCAATCAATCACAGGGCCACACACACACACCTCACTCCTATGGACAATTTAGCCAATCCCAATCAATCTCATACATGTTTTTTTTTGGACTGTGGAAGGAAACCGGAGAACCCGAAGTAAACCCACACAAGAGGACCGGGGGGATGAGGGGGCATGCAAACTCCACAAAGAAAGACCCCTGCACGGGAATCGACCCGACCTTCTTGCTTGTGGGCACAGTCTCGCCACTAACCATTGTCTGCCTACTGCAGATCTTTTTACTGAAATAACCCATCAGATCACTGGATCTAAAATAAAATATTAGACATACCATTTCAGTCAAACACTCTGTTTCAGTTATTACGCAGCTCACAGGAACCAGCTGCCAGAGGCTAATCGTGGCCAGACTCAAACACTCCTTTAGTTCTGATTCTTAAATGAGCATGCCTACGTCTAAACTAATTACTTATTCAAATTCTAAGATTTGACTCATTCTAAATCAATTTTTTTTGTTTTTGCTGATGTCATTATTTGTTGTAATTATTTTATTTTTTTTATGGGAAGCACTTTAAATGACCACTATGTCTAGAATGGGCTACAGTAAAAAAACTGACTGCCTATCTTGTACTAAACTTCTAACGGGTTACTAACTTATGGGGACAAATACATATACAATAACAACAAATATTAAAGAAAAGAATAAAAGAAAATAGAACAAAATAGACTGCAGAAAAGAATAAACACGGAAGAAGGCAGAAAGAATGAAGTAACATTGGAGCATTACGAAAAAAAGTTATACAAGGATACATGAGATTAATACATACACGGAAAGGACTAGACTAAAGTAGAGACAGAACAGAATCAAAAGAAATACAACAGAATAGAATAGTGACAGCACAAAAGAGAACTGCAGAACATAAAGCAAAGAAAAAAAATGATGTACAGAAGCGATGATAATATGAAAAAGAGTGAAGCTGAATTTATATATATAACAACAATATGCGCAGGGCATCTAAAATATTGAGCTGGACTACGGAGAAGTCTGCTGCTTGGAATATATATATCTATCTAATCTATCTATCTATCTATTATCTATCTATCATCTATCTATCTGCTATCTGTATATCTATCTATCTATCTATCTATCGGTCTGTCCTGTCTATCTATCTATTCTATCTATCTATCTGTCTATCTATCTATCTATCTAATCTATCTGTCATCTATCTTATCTATCTGCCTGTCTATCTGTCTATTATCTGTCCTGTCTATCTGTCTGTCTGCCTGTCGTTTATTTTTAAAAGGGGGATAAATAAATACTGTAAAACAGAAAACTCGGACTATTTTCAGACTAGATTATTAATCTGTAAACATCTCACACTGTAGCGCCACCTGTGCATAAACAAAACAACTGTAGTATCATGATTAACCTTTATCTATCTATAGTATCTATCTATAGTATCTTCTATAGTATCTATCTATCTATTATCATTTATAGTATCTTCTATTTCATCTATTTATAGTTCTAGATCTATTTATAGATCTATCTATCTATTTATAGTATCTTCTATCTATTTATAGTATTATAGTTGATCTTATCTATATTTATCTATTATTATAGTATCTATCTATTATAGTATCTATCTATACTTTATAGTATCTATCTATCTTTTTATCTTTTATGTATCTATCTATTTATAGTATCTATCTATCTATCTATAGATCTATCTATCTATCTATCTATCTATCTATCTATCTATCTATCTAAGTTATACAATCAAAGTGATTATACAATGCTTTGAGCGTGTATAACTCTGGTGTCCATCATGCCGCTCGTTCGTTACTCCAAACACATTCTGGCGTAGCGAATTTAAACCCACGTAAATTATTTTCTGTTTTGTCTCGTTATCTTGCCTTGTTTTATTCACTGTGCTCACTAGGTTCTAGCTACCACCGTCATCTGATTGATCACCGATCAATTTCGCATTTGGGTTTTTTTTTGTTTTTGTGTTTTGCGAAAAGATATGCTTCACGTTAGAATGGAACCCAGCTAGCGTTTATTATTATTTTGTTGATGTCAATAATGTCGACCAATCGTTTAATAATCTACTCTACAATACTCTGTTCTTTGTTTACTGCTCTATATGTATATGTGATTATTTTTTGCACATTCTATATGGATATCATGTTCTGTTTTTTCTAGTATTAACCTGTTCAACTCATTTTTATTTCCATATACACTTGGCAATGCCCCTTTACATTTATCTGATTTTTTAACCCTTAAAGCAGTTGACGTTAAGAGCCTTGCCTAAGGCCAAGCAGTTGTAGTACAATGTCACTAATAAATATTTTTAACAGTCTGGCTAAAAACAAATAATAAATAATGACTAGAAATACAAAAAAACCCGGCACGAAAGAGTTAGTGAAGCAGTTGAACCTTAGTTGCCAAAGCCTCCACCGCTCCTGCAGGTCTTTTCAACCTCCAGGTTCCCTGCAAGTGCGGCCTCCTGTAGCACCATATGGATACTGCGAAACAAACAACATATATTTTCTGTTAAACAGGTGTTCTGATTCGCCACTGTATTTATTTGTCAGTTCTATTCAAACCCACACAGATACAGTAAGTCGTCAAAATGGCGGCCTTGTACATCCCCTTTAATTTAAACACACCATGTGGTTAATTTCCCTGGTGTTAATTGTATTTGATGTACACTTGATTCTAACTGTACGCCTTCGTCATTAGCGTATATTTCTGTCAGATTCAACTCATCCCGTATCTATAAGAGCATTCAAAAAAAAAAACTTGTGTTTACTTACACACCGATTACAGCCTACCGCCCGACTGACAGACAAGAGGAACAAAGAATCAGCATTATTGCATTAGTGGACATGATGAAATGATAGTGACTGATGGTCACCTCGATGATGTCTATTTATCAATGAGAAAAAAAAAACCCAATTAAGAAAATATTATCAGTTCGACAACACACGTGCTGTGAAATACAAAACATCTCAAATTTTTACAATGTGGCCGTGGGGAAAATGTTAGACTACCTACTTGAGACCAGGGTTCGTTTTCCGGACCTCCAAGCCTCACTGTGGGCCCCTGAGCAGGCCCCTTAACCCCCATTTAATGAAATCACTCAAAAAAAAAAGAATAAGGGCATCTGCCATTGCTGTTAATGTAATCCAAAACGTCTGCAAATCTTTAGCACTCCTGCCATGTTCCTTATGGATCATGTAAAAGGTTATGAAGCTGACAGAAGAACATGGAGGCCAGAAAATCTCAAGTATCTATAACAATGATCTGTTTAATTATACTAATTATCGCGATTTTCTTTATATTCAGGTCGTTTTTGAAAGACGAAAACTAAGTGGGTTGGATCCAAGATTTATTTTACATTGCCAAACATGCTTTATTTTGCGGAATTTTCGCCACTGACTTTCATTTGTTTCATAAGACTGACTGTGACTTTCCGAGGTTTTCTTTTTTTTTCTTTTTTTTTTCAATATCTTTTGTAATATCAGCTCCACGCAGATAGACATCATTTTTGGCTATTGAAATTGGACAACAGACCACCATTACGTACAAGTATTGATATGATAACGAGTCAATCTATATATAAACAATGCAAATAATCAGGAGTCGGTTTAAGTTCTTAAATTGTTTATGTTTTTTTTATGGTGGATAAATTAATACTGTAAAACAGAAAACTGAAGCTATTTTCAGACTAGATTATTAATCTGTAAACATCTCACACCTGTGCATAAACAAGACAACTGTAGTATAATGATCCGGCTTTATTAACAACTGACACGAACCATCGAAGCCATAAATCTTACAAATGCATGTGGAGTGGAGGTTGATCATATCCCAGCCTGCTCCGTCACCCCGACCGGCTGATTCGGATCAGCGGGCTTGGAACAGACCCAAATCGCAGTACGGAATCAAGCTGGCTTTTTTTTTTTTTTTAATGCGTTCATTCAGCATGTGCCAAAGGCGCTGGCATTAAAAACCCTCGGGTTTGACTGATGAGTTGTTTTAATTGAACTATTTTCTGAAGGAGGCAATAGGCGGAGCATGACTGCTAATGCCCGTGTCTCTGCCGTGATTCTTGTGGGTAATCATGCGGCGACTCCGGCTGTAGCCCGATCGCTGTCACTTAACTATTACACATGTGGCTGAGAGGGAAAACATAAATTAGTGCAGTGGCGCCCAGCGCCTTGCTCCCGATGACACCTAATTAAAAGTTGATGAACAGTGGCTTCCCTCTGTCATCCATTAATCTCTATTGAGCTGCCAGTTCTGAGGCCTTCCTGTCCTTCAGACACACACACACACACACACACAGTTTTTATCACTCTTTAATATCTATATCTACTGTTTACATTCCTGGTATTTGGAGGTCGATCTTATTAAAAGAGACTTGCATTTATTTAATTATATATAAAACATTTTAGTATTTTATCAGTCTGAGCAGTTACAGATTGAAGGCCTTACTCAGGGGGCCCAGGAGTGACAATTTGGTGGTGCTGGGAATTAAACCCACAATCATCTGATTAGCAATCCAACATCTTAAACTAAACTACCTGCAGGTCTTGATGCCAGATTCCGATTTTGTGACTATATGCGATTTTTTTTGACGACCCGCTTAAACCTTCTTAAAAAATGACTCGTATCCGATATCGGCATTTACACTATACATGGAAAAACAACTCAATGTAGACGTACTGACCAGAAAAGGAAGTAAAAACTGTGCGTTAATTATGGGACAAAGATAAAATGATTATTCAGTATTTTGCTTTCCGCACCATGTTTAAAGGGCAGCAAAACAATGCTCTCTTTAGGAGGAGAACAAATGGAGATATTGATCGATATTTATGTAAAACGGTCGTTGTTGGTGTCCACCTGAGTTAACGTCATGCGCCACAGTCACTTATTCGATGACGTACGACTTCCGATTGACAAGTAAAAAAAAATCCGATCTGTCTGCTTACATGACAGACATTAATGCACGAATCCGATTCATATCTGATTTATTACCACATACAAATGAGGACTGAAACCGAACTGAAAATATCGGAATCCATGTCCTTTATTTCTGCTTACACGATTGTGGGTCACATCCCATCTGTTGATACATGAGGTGTAAATGCGGCCTTTGTCCCCTTATCAAATTCTGACATAGTATCGGTGTGTTTACTTACTGCACTTTATTACACATTTATGACAATTAGAAGAGTTGTGCGTCTGTGTGTGTTGTGTGTGTGTGTGTGTGTGTTTAATAATCCTCCTCCTAAACCGGTGTGTTTTTTTGACCATGGCACAGCTGATAACTGGATCTTTTTACAGTATTTTCAGATTCAGTTCCAAGTCTGCAGCAGACTAAGCTGTTAAAAAACCCCCACCAATACCAGGAGGGTATTAATACCAGGACTAAATTCACACAGCCATACAGGGGTACGAGTGTCTTCGTGTGAGAAGAACAACCGAATAACATCTGGCCAATGCTGCTGTGTCTGTAATTAGTTATGAGGCTACCAAACTGCTTATTTCAGGATTTTTAGGGGGGAAAACTCTATTATCTGTTCTTAGATGAAGTGAATATAGAAACTGGGACTACCGACTGACCAGAAATAAGGACAAACAAACAAACTACTGGTAGCAAAGTTAACCGAATCATCTGTCGCATTTTAAATATTCTCTTTTTCATTAAAAAGTGGAAGCTCATGAATCGATAACCCTTTGGATTGTTGATCAAAAAAATTGATTACCCGCACCACCACACTGCCACTGCTGGGCCCCTGAGCAAGGCCCTTAAGCTGGACCTGCTCAGTTAGACTAAAAAGTTAGATAAATGTCAGTCGCTCTGGGTAAAGGCATCTCCCAAATGCCAGAAATAAAATGAAATGACGCCAAATAAAAATAAATGAAACAAAAAAAATAAAATGGTAGAAAATGAGGAGAGAGAGAGAGAGAGAGAGAGAGAGAGAGAAAGAAAAAGACAGAACGAGAGCAGCAGAAAGAGAGAAAAAGAAAGAATGACTGCAAGAGAAAGAAAGAAAAAAAGAAAGATAGCAAGACAAAGAGAGAACAAAGAGCGTGAACAGGAGAAGAGATAATAGTAAAAGTGATAGAGAGAGAGAGAGAGAGAGATAGGTGGGAGAGATAGAGAGAGAGAGAGAGATAGAGATAGATAAGAGATAATAGGTATATATATATACAGAGAGCACGAGAAAGAGAGTGGAAAAGAAAGAGAGAAAGACAAAAAAGAGAAAGGGAGAGACAGAGACAGAAAGCAAGAGAGAGAGACAAAGAGACATAGTGAGAGTAAAGAAAGAGAGAGCGAGAGAGAGAGAGAGAGAAACCAAAAAACAGTCAAATAAATAGCATTAACTTGAGAGAGAGAGGGAGGAAAAGAGAAATAGGTAAAAGACATAGAAGAAAGGAAAAAGATGATAAAAAAGATTAGATTTACAGTCTTTAACTGCTTTAAAAACTACTTAATATACAGCATTTTATGGAGGGAAAGAATTTTTTATATAACCTCAGAAATCAATTGGTTTTTTGCTATAATCAAACATTTATCATCATGCTTATGTTAACTAAGCAGTTTGGAACTTCATCCCTTTTTCATTTTTTTTATTCTAAAGGTGTTGCTCTGGTTTTCCTTTCCACCTCATCTCTTTCTTCTCTTGCCTTACCACAGACATGGTACCATACAGGAGAAAGAGATGAGGTGGAAAGGAAAATCAGAGCAATGGATCCAAAGGATTCACAATCGGCAGCAACCCCAGTCTACTACTGCTGGGCCCCTGAGCAAGGCCCTTAATCCTTAACCGCACCATTGGATAAAACTAATGAGATAAATGTAGATAAAAGAGGGCGTCGGCCAAATGGCAAAAATGTATTAAAAGGTGTATGTAAAGGTGCACTGGTTGGTATTGGTGTTCCACTTCTCTCTTGTTTCTCCCAACCTGTAGTCTCTCTCTCTCTCTCTCTCTCTATATCTGAATACCGGTAGGTCTCTCTCCTCTCTGCTCTGTCTCTCTCTCCTCTCTCTATCAATCTCTATACCTCCCTGCTCACACTGCACTATCTATCTACTATATCTTTATGCCAACCTACTGTCTCTCTTTCTCACCCACCTTTTCAGAGCAACACCTTTAGAATAAAAAAAATGAGTAAGAGATCAAATAAAATTGTTAATATAAAATTAACAATTAAAATTAACTTATAAAATAAGTTCCAAACTGCTAGTTAACATAAGCATGATGTCAAATCTGATATAGAAAACAAATTAATTTCTGTTGTGATGTTATATAATATTAATAATTCTCCTGCCTTACCACATACTCCACCTCTACCACTGTATCCTTCCCTCTAGTCTGTCTTTTACAACCTTGTCCTTTTTCTTTCGTTCCTATACACTCGAACGCTGGAACATTACATCATACACACACACACACACACACGCTGTAGGTTTTAGTTCATTTGGAATTTCTATACGTCTTTCACCTCGATTTGTTTTGGATTCAACTTTTTTTTTTTTTTTTAATTCCATCACGTTTGTAAAGGATTGAATTAGGTTCCTAACTGCTCTTAAGCAGTTCGTAGGGAGCAAAGAAAGAGTAAATAGCAGCCATTGGCGAAAATTAAAAGACATTTTCACCGGCAACGAAAAAAAATCATTAACACAATTCAGAAATGGAGGAAATAGAAAGATTCCACTAAAGAAAAAAGGGTGAAAAAATAAGCCGGAGAAAATTCACAAAAAAAAAAAAAAAAAAAAAAAAAAAAAAAAAAAAGCTAAACGAGCTAAAAAAAGTCGGGTCGGTTTGTTGGAAATAACAACAAGAAAATTTCAGCTATAGATTTTCACCCTTGCAGTAACTCTGATACAACATTTATTTATTTATGAAGAAAAGAAAAAAAATTACGAGCTGCTTCTCCATTTTACTGCTGAGGTTTCAGTGTAACAGAAAAAGTGAGGAAGCTGATTGGTTGGTTCTTGCCACATGATCAGCTGTGCTAAAATTCACAAATTCTAAAAAGTTTGAAATAATAAAATGAAGCGTATGAAAGACGCGATACGTCTTGATGATGATGCGATACGTGAACTGCCAACCCAACGATTGTGGGTTCGATTCCCAGCTCCACCAAGCCACCACTGCTGGGTTAAGGCCCTTAACCCCCAATTGCTCAGTTGTATAAATGAGATAAATGTAAGTCGCTCTGGATAAGAGCGTCTGCCAAATGCTGTAAATGTAAGGTGATTGGGGACTGCTGGCCAAAGGATCATGGGTTCAACCCCAATCTGCTACTGCTGGGCCCCTAAGCAAGGCCCTTAACCGCACAATTGGATCAAACAAATTAGATAAATGTAGATAAAAGAGGGCGTCGGCCAAATGGCAAAAATGTATTAAAAGGTGTATGTAAAGGTGCACTGGTTTGTATCTGTGCCACTTCTCTCTTGTTTCTCCCAACCTGTAGTCTCTCTCTCTCTCTCTATACCTCCCTGCTCACACTATCTATCTATATCTTCATGCCAACCTACTGTCTCTCTTTCTCACCCACCTCATTTTCATTTTATCTCTCTTTATTTTCAACATATAGTTTGCCTTTTTTTATTCTCTCCCTCACTATCAAAGCATTCTTTCATGTCTGTCTCACTCCGTCTCTCTCTCTCTCTCTCTCTCTCTCTCTCTCTCTCTCTCTCTCTCTCTCTCTCTCTCTGTATGCCATATCTCCTGTCTGACAGGTTAATTGTGCCAACTGGTAGGATTAAACAGCATTCGCTCCGAGGGTTCGGGACATCATGCATAGAAGCTGACAGTCTTAATTGTGAGTTTTGTCCTCCTCATCATCACCACATTTCAAAATCTCTTTTCTTTTCCTCCCGTTCCCCATCTCTCCCTCTCCCTGCCGTCCCGCGTGGAGCAGGCCAGCGATTGGCTGCGTGTTTAGATGCGCGATATAACGTTCCAGGCCTTGATGAAGGGGGCAGATGCCTTTGTGGTCTTATCATTAGAACACAATGGCCATGTTGTCATCAACCTTGCCATCTCCTATTGAAAAGGCATGATTGTGTGTCGGGTCTCTCTCACTCTTTCTCTCTCTCGCCCACCCCACTCCACCCTATGCTGAATAGAAGCAATTTTCCAAGAGCTATGAAATCACGTAATGGCTCCCGAAAAACGCCGCGGCTCCGCCATTATTTAAGTGGAAGTCGCGCACAATGTGTGTTTTGCGGCCTGAGCAGTGCCGAGAAAAAGCATGAGCAAAGGCCACACTATTCAGCCTCTCTTTGCCCACATCTAATAATAACCCATTTCATGCATTAAAATGAGAATGCTGTCTCTCTCTCTCTCTCTCTCTCTCTCTCTGTCTGTGTTGACACATAGCTGTTGTGCTTTTCTGTAGAAAAAAAAAAAAAAAGATATAAAAATTTGCTCCGATTCAATTCCCCCCTATTTTGAGTGGAGAGCGAGAGCGTGGCGGAAAGGTGAAGTGTGGGGATTTAAACTAAAAGAGAAACAAAAGTGTGTGAGTGGTGGCCTCTCTTCTACCGGCTGAGAATTATGAGAGAAACTTCTGACACCTGTTAAATGTACCAAAGGTCAGTGCGACTGAACGTTTAAAGCTATTTTACTGCCATGCTAAACTGAGAGCAAGTGAGAAAAAAAAAAAAAAGCAGTGTCTGTACACATTATATTACACCAGCGAACAGCCAATCGGGGCTTTTTCCTACTTACAGTATATCAAACAAAGTCAGTCAGTTAGGACATTTGGTGTTGAGGTAGCATTTACATTTATAGCATTTGGCAGATGCCCTTGTCTATTTTATACAACTGAGCGATTGGCCTTGCTCAGGGGACCAGCAGTGGTGGCTTGGTGGTGCTTGGAATCGAACCGCAGTCTTTCTAGTATTAGTCCAACACCTTAACTATTAAGCCATCACTTCCCCTAGGTAGCAGTTTATCACTGTGCAAGCTGCATGTCTAAACTTCACCTTTGCACCACTTTGATTCGGCAACCAACTGGTTCACAGTAATTAGTGGTGTTCTGTTCCTGTATCCAGCAAAGTAGCTAAACGACTGAAATAAACTTTTGAGTAATTTTTAGGTAAAAAACGGCAACAATAAAGAAAAAACGTGAAAAAAAATATATATATTTTTAGTGGTTTGATCGCATAAGATGTAATTTAAGGGCCTGCAATTGCGCAGTTTAACCAGTGTGGCACTGTAGAGTAAGACTGAAATTCAGTGCCAGTCAATCCTGCAATACTGAAGTGATTCCCTTGTTTTATTTGTTAGATTTTTGGTACTTTAGTATTTTATCTAATTGCAAAGGCTAAATAATTAATAAAACCCTACCGATTAATCCGTAAAATACCTGCAGCTATATCAAAAAGACATTTTAAAGTGATTTCCTTGTTTTTTTAATCGGTTACAGTAGGGTTAACTGTATAATGTAACCGATTAATTGCTTTTAATAATTGTTAATTAATCCACTAAGAAAATAATCGTTTGTCGTCTTTTATTATGCCACAAATGTGTGTCCGCTTCAGCTTTAATCTTCTTTCTGTCCTGAGCTGATCTGATACACTGCACCTGAGTCAGCTGTGTGTGCCGTTCTCTCTCCCGGTTCAATGGCCACAGGCCACATGTACAATCGTCACCTCCCTTTTAACATCCTGCTGTGCTATTATTTGCAATTAGTTGCACATTAGTTTAACTGCTAAATCTCTGCATGAAAAACAAACCCGTTTCGGACCGCTCACACTCGAATTTTCCCACTTTCGTTTATCAATCTGCAGCCATTTTCTTTTTCCGCAGCGTTTTTTTTACATTTTAACCACTATTCAAACAAGGGTCCATGTGTGTCTTGTCTTTTAGGTGTACCAGCACTTCTTTTTGGCAAATTCTTCTCAAAAATAATCTTTAGAAACAGTTTCTCACTGTAGAATTAGGAAAATCCAGTGGATGGTTATAGTCATTTCTTAAAAAATAAATAAATTGACATGTGACACATTAAAGTTCACTATTTAAAGACTTCCTTAATGTTCGTATTATTGATATCTTATTATTAAAGGTTTTTTTTATAACTAAACTTTGCTTGATGCAGTGAAATATATACATAGAAATTGATTTAATTCTTTCATTCATCCATTTTCTATAGCTGCTTTTCCTTAATTCGGGGTCACAGGGATCTGCTGGAGTCTATCCCAGCTGTCATTGGGCAAAAGGCGGGAGGGGGACACCCTGGAAAGGTCACCGGTCCATCACAGGGCCACATACAGACACACACACACACACACACACACACCTATAGACAGTTAAGAATCACCAATCAACACAACATACATGTTTTTAGACTGGGGAAGGAAACCGGAGTACCCGGAGTAAACTAATTTAAAATATATTAAAAGTATATATTTATTGTCCTAACGGGGAGTCTGTGATTTTATATTTAAATTTAGCCCATTAATTATGGTGGCTTAGTGGTTAGCATGGTTGCCTCACAGCCAGAAGGTCCCAGGTTCGTATCCCTAGCAGGGGTCTTTCTGTGTGCATGTTCGCCCTGTGCTTGGAGGACCACAGTCCAAAAAACATGTATGTTAGATTGGTGATTCTAAATTGCCTATAGTGTGTAAGTGTGTGTGTGTGTGTGTGATTGTTTGCATTTGATGGACTGGTGACCTGTTCAGGGTGACCCCGACCTTTCCCCCAGTGACAGCTGAGATAGACTCCAGCAGATCCCTGTGACCCTGATTAGGTATAAGTAGGTATAGACAATGGATGGATGGATGGATGGATGGATGGACGGACGGATGGATGATAAATACCCTGCATCCATTACAGACATGTTTGTCACATTATTATAAGTGTTTGATGACCACATTTGAGTGATCAATGCTAAAAATGGCTAAATGGCTAAAAATGGTTTATGTATATACTGTATTCTTTATACAGGAGCAGTCAAAAGTGTGGACACACAACTGGAAAGTGTGTAGTGATGTACTACACAATACACAAAAAGAATATCGGGCGATATATTATTATCGACATTTTTTTTTTACTTCCTAATACCGGTAACAGAATTAACGTCTTGTGCTACAGCGCCCCTCTGGTTAAACCGCGCTATTGCACGTCTTTACATAACGACATACGAGATCAAACGATTATTTAACAAAATTGTGTTCATTTTTTTTTTTTATTGTTGACATTGTTGATAAATTCATCCCTCGTACAAGTGATGTTGGACGAAAATGGTTTTAAATATCCGTTAATTCATCTATTAAAAATTTTATAGTAGACACCACGAAGTGAGTACTTATAGTCAACATTTAAAATTCAGAATGAAGGTTAACAAATAAACAAACAAAAAAAAACGTCCCGATGTCCCATAGCTAGGGTCTTTTCTAGTCTGGCTACCAAAATATATCCCCGCCCCGCCCCGCCCCGCCCGTTGGTTGGCTGTCTCATAGAGAGGAAAAATATATTTCAACGCTTTTAAATTCGGGAGCCACTGTCAGTTTGCGACTGTTCGAACTGTGTATAAGGAGCAGCAGTACTGATTGTACAGTGAGGCACTGGATCTAATTGTGTCACATCATGCATTTGTTTCTGTTCCTACACACAAATACACACATCCACATTTTTAATGCATTAGGATTTTCGCTTTACTAAATTTAGTTTGCGCTGGCTGTAACTGTGCGTGTGCGTGTGTGTGTGTGTGATGTTGAGACGTGCCTGAACAACGCCCACAGAGGTGCAGAGTCCACACTGTGCTCAGCTGTGCAGTGCACCGACAGCTTCTAAAGACAAGCGCTTCCTTGTGGGTTCTGCCGCAGCTCAACTGACCGTTCCTACTATTTAGTCTGTAACGAAGCCTGTGCAGACGTTCAGTCTTTCAGTGGCGGTGTGTTTGGGTGTGTTCTGCCCCCAGCTGAAGCGCTCCTTACAAACAGGCTCGCTTTGCTAACGGGTTATTTAGTCTTAAAATAAAATGAATTTAATAAAAAAAAAAAAAACAGGAAGCAAACCTCTTTCAAAAGCTTCCAGCTTCTGCAAGGCCTCATCTCGCTCCTGTTTCAGCTTCTTACACTGAAACACACACACACACACACACACACAATTACAACCTAAGATTAATTTCCTTACATTATGCTGTTTAATTATAAGTTATACTCGATTCAGATAGACATACTGGACATGTGTGATACTATAACATTTTCCACAACATTTTCTACTTTTAAATAAAAACAATATTTATTTTTATTTTTAAAGCCATTGTCTGTATTTGGCTCAGTCCTCCAAACTGTTATTTTTTCCAGCTGTTAGGAAAATTATTTTTAACCTGTTTCGGACAAACAAACCTCTAATTCAAGTTAAAAACCCATTACTCAATGTTGGTAGGGTCAGCGTAAGATTTAGAGTGAGAGGTGACATGGCGATGTGGGCGGGGTCAGTGTAAGTTTTTCGGGTGAGAGAGGAACATGCGGATGTGGGCGGGGTCAGTGTAAGCTTTCGGGTGAGAGAGGAACATGCAGATGTGGGCGGGGTT